>ML780994.1:1139876-1168526 GCA_009831015.1 Picea engelmannii | reverse complement strand
TATTATAGGGTAGGGGAAGAAGAAGATGAATTTTCAGCTGAAAGTCTCTTTAAAGAATGCTGTGATGAATTTGAAAAGCATGTTCAGGAGGAAGCAGTTGATTCTTCTGTTTGCAGAGATGAAAGCTATGTTGTTAAGGAAGATCTTCATGATACAAATGGTTATAATGAGAATTATATATATGTAGATGCATCATATCTTATCTCTGTTGCACATGTTGCCTTTGATTTGTATGAAGAATCGGTTATAAAAGAGGATTGTTCTCAAATTTTTGAAGAGGTTTCTTATGACATTTTTTTGCCTGTGACTGATGAGAAGGATTTGAAGATTGCTTGTCTTTCTTTGCCAGATATGGAGGTTTTTTGTTCACCTATCTTTGATAAGTATGCAAATGAAGGAGATCAGATTTCTATATCAAATGATGTTGATTTGAGTAGAAACCAGCCTATATATGATAGCTATGGATCTGATCTTGAAGAGCCTTTTTCTTTGCCTATCGAAGAACAACATCAAGTTGAAGTCAACCATTCAATTTTCACAGCTGATGTCCTTTCTCCAGAATTCTATCATGAATATGATTTGTTTCATCAAATTAATGGACAATATGATTGAACTTGAAAAATTTGTGGTTGAATATGATACCTTTCTGAAAGATTCAAAGGTTATGTCTTTTGAGATTCCAGATGATAAAGAGCAGATTGCACATGGAAATAGTCCTAGATCAGATCAGGAACATCATGGAACTAATACAAGAAAACAACTTTTCGACTTTAAACAACAAGGTATTGTCATACATAAATTTTATGATCCAATTGCTATATGGATGGACTCACGGTTTTTAGTAATGTCATATATTATAGAGTTTGGCATCATGGTTTGCAGCAGTGAACATGAGCCAGTTGCAGTTCTCTTGTGGCATCTTTTGTTCTCCTTCCATGTTCTTTGTTGATTACATAAAGATGGGTCAAGCAATTTGTTGCTTGAATTATTTTTCTGGAAATTTGTATATACCTGAAACATGTATTTGCAGTAGCTAGAGTAGGGTAGTATAGAAAAATAAACTCACGGGTGAGTATTTCAAATTTGCACAATGCGTGAAATTTGCATTTAGCATTATGGTTTTGGTTTTGAAATAAAAATTCCATCCCCAATGGATATAAGGTAATTTTGATAGGGGTAGTTTAACTTCAAAAGATGAGAAGAGTTATGGGAGTTTTATTAAAGATTGCAGAGGTCTGGTGACAGCATTTGAGACTCCATAGCCCAATGGACTAGACGCGGAAATATTGTGGATGATTGTTGAGCAGGTTGCATGGTTTTTCAGGTTAAGGCACAGGTTTACTTGTTCTTGGCAGCTCATAGGGAGCATGTCATTCCCAGAAGGAGCCTATGTTGGCACACATATGTGCTTATTAAAAAAATTCTAAAGGTGTTGCTTTTACAAGCTTATTAAGGCAGAAATGCATTTATGATGTTGAAAATGCAAAGAAGAGAAATCATGGCCTTATGCATGGATTTTCTTTATGGGCCTGAAGGCTAGCTCCACACTCTAGTTTCTAATGTATCTACAATCAACAAACAAAGGAGTTAATAACCTAATGTAACAGGTGTCAAGATAACTCTAGTATCACAGTTGGGCTTCAAGTCACATATGTTTGAAATGAGAGTGTGCATTAATACTAAAACAGAGCACTCATTGATATTATAAGCAAGTCTAAGATCATCCATAGGTTACATTTTCTGGAGAAAGTGACAACCAGTTTGCATTGCAAAAGATTGAAGTCTCGGACATTAAATGTGTTGATGAGTATATTCAGAAGCTAGCAAGAAAATTGCCCAGGGTTTCAAGACACGCATCATGAAATATCTCAGCATAAGAATCTATCCAACACAGAAGCATCAATTAAATCAAAGGGAATGCATTTAGGGTTAGAAGATTTAAATTGTGGAGATCAAGCTACAACAAAAATCAGAGAGGTTTTTCATAGAAATTGCTTCTATCAATGCCAGTTTTAAGATAATATATGATCCAGAAATGAATTGTGAGATTAGTTATGAAGATATATGTATCCTTAGCTTTACATCTAGAGTATGAGCTCTGTCTCTAAACTAAAGTTTAAATCCTTCAAAAATAATTTATGTTTATAGAAATGTTATGGATAAAAAGAATCGACTTGCTCTAAGAATTTTCTGAGAAGGGGAAGTATACAAATTTCACAGAAGACAAGTGACAGAATATTTTGAAGCAGAGGAAATATCGACTTGCTCCTAGTGATCGATGTGCAAGAAATTTTAGTAGAAGAAAAAGATCCTTGTTCTAAATGGGGTTCTATTTAGATGGTAGTATTCCGAGCATAATAAAAGGTGTCTGTAAGTTACAGTTTCTTTTTTGCATATGAAAGATGTGTTGAATCAAGTGAGGTAAGGAGATAAAAGAAATTGATCAAAGATTCCTATAATCTTGGATCTTTAACAAACTTTATACATTTATGCCTATAAATCTCTCCTAATTGTGCCTTTCGAAATCAAAAGATGCTCTTGATCCTATTGAAGGGTGCTCTTGATCCTATTGAAATCCAATCACATTGACTTTTCTATTTGAAGAAGATTTAGGGTTCAAGCCAACGATTGAGGAATATATGGTTAAAGATATGGACAGGTGGAAACCCAAATTCATTGATGATAAGATGGCAAAAAATCCCAGATTTGCCAGCAATTCGAGACATCTTGGAAACAATTTAGTTTGTTTCAGATTTTATTATGATTTAGTTTTCCATAAAGTTAGCAAATAGTTATTGTTCTTTTTTCTATTTAAAATAGGCTTTGTAATGGAAAAGGGGAAGCCCGAGGGGGCTAAGGGTTGTAGCTTCTAGGAGTAAAATAGAAGAAGTCTTTGCCAAGATTTATGATGGTAAAAACACAAAGGTTGGAACTTTAAAGTTTATTGTTGATGAAATAGTCATAGCTACAGCTACAGGACACAAACAATCTGCTAGAGCTGTTTGAAAAGATAAATCTCAGAAACAACGTAAAGCTATTGCAAGCTTTTAGAGTACTTTGTCATCCATTTGATGAGTGTACTATTTCTAAAATAATTGACATGGAATTTCCAAAGCCAGATGATAAATTGTAAAGGCTGAATAACTCCATGCCCAATACTAAAGGCACAAGGTCTGCCAGGTTCTTGGAAACCTCGCAGGGAGATCTCCATCCCAGTTGGAGCCAATGTTAGCAATAAAAAACGCACTGGCAATTTTTTGAAGAATGATGTCTAATATTGCAGGGAAATTTTCATTACCTTCCCGAGATCCAAATGCAAGTTTGAAAGCATCGATGGAAAGATTAGAATTTCTAGATGTCGATCGACTATTCAAGCATGTAAAACAGACTCTCCATGACTAAGAAATTTGATTTTAAACAAATCTGTGCTTTCACCAGCTAACTCGTCCTGAACTTTGCTAGTTAGCTAGTGAAAGCTCTGCTTTTCACCAGCTAAGGAGCGGATTTTTGGGTAAATTAGCTGGTGAAAGCCTGTCACGGCCAGAATGACCGAATTTTTGCCCAGATCGGGATTTTTTGAGTTTGAATGGTTTGAAACCGCTTCAAATGGAAAGTTGTTGAATTATCAAGTCTGATTCAATGGCTAATTTTGATGGATAAGGGAAAGAAGAGGTGTTTCAATCAATTTTGGTATCTTTTTCAAAGGCAGAGAATTAGGGTTTTTGCACACTTCACCAAATTCAAATTTTATCTTTGGAGGACCAAATCAAACAGCCTTGGGAGGCTAAACTTCACTTCATCAGTAATCTACTACTCTTAGAGATCATTAGATATGGATTGACCTCATCTTGAGGGTTTTCGCTATTTTATTGTAAATATTGTTTTACTTTCTATTTTTAGAATAATTGATCCATCTTTTTAGGATCTGAAACTGCTTTGTAAAGGTTATAAAGCCTGGGGATTCAGTCTGAAGAAGGGTTCAATTTTGGATACAAAAAATGATTTATTGTAAATGGACCTTTTGATGTTAATACAAATCACAGGTTCCTCTCTCTATTGATGTCAGTTTTCCACCTTCTTTCTGCACTTTAATTCATGTTTTTTTAGCTACAGATGAATGTTATCTCATTGGTTAGCTCATAACTAAATTAATAGTTTCTTCAGTGTTTATTAAACCCTACCTTGTGTACTTGGTTTATAAGCATTTGTTCTTCACCCACTTCAAGTAATTAACTGATTATAAATCCTTGAGAGCATTGTTTTATTTTATTCTCATTTTGACTGTTTGTATACCATATTGTTGTTGAGTTATCCCATTGATCCACATACACCAAACACAAAAAACATTTTGACTTGATGTTACCAAGCACCTTTGGTCTACAACCACAAAAGGTTTCTTGGAGTGATAACAAATTGGCACCGTTGCCGAGGAGAAGAGATCGAAGCTCAGCATCCTTGGGAGACGACAAGATCTAGCTTTGATGATAGACAAAGCTTGGACATCATTTGGTTGTAATTATCTATCTGGCGACTCCATGAAGGACAGATTCAGTGGCGACTCCACAATAATCAAATGTCAAAAGCATTTGCAGCTCTTTTGGCTTGGAGGTTTGCACCTCTTGGCTTCTCAACAGTTCCTGGTTTCCCACATCCAGTTCCTTCTATAGATTTTTGGGGAGATCACCTTCCAAGATTTGCAGAAAAGAAAGAAGATAATCCTTCATATCATCTCATCAGATTTCATAGATGCATGGTTCAGCTGGATATATATCATGAGGATGTGCTCATGAAGATGTTTGTCTTCTCATTAGAAGGAGATGCTCGTGAACGGTATCGATCTTTACCTCCTTCTAGCATATCTTCTTTAAAAGAGTTTCATAGAGTATTCCATCATCGATGTGAAAGGTATTTTGCTCGGGAAATTCTTCTTGAGGGTTGTTGTGAAGAATTTCATTCACATATTCAAAATGTTTATTCTTCTAGTTGTGAACATGAAATTATTTCTATTATTTTTATTCAAGAGGAAGATCGTCAAGATAGAGTTGATGTGGATATTGATGATTTTGTGACCGAAGATTCTCGGGATTGTTCTTCTTATGTACCTACTACTTTAAACAAAAATGAAAAGGATTATAGGGTAAGGGAAGAAGAAGATGAATTTTCAGCTGAAAGTCTTGTTAGAGAATGTTGTGATGAATTTGAAAAGCATGTTCAGCAGGAAGCAGTTGATTCTTCTGTTTGTAGAGATGAAAGTTATGTTGTTAAGGAATATCTTCATGATACAAATGGTTATAATGTGAATTATATATCTGTAGATGCATAAGATCTTATCTCTGTTGCACATGCTGCCTTTGATTTGTATGAAGAATCAGTTATAAAAGAGGATTGTTCTCAAATTTTTGAAGAGGTTTCTTATGACATTTTTTCGCCTGTGACTGATGAAAAGGATTTGAAGATTGCTTGTCTTTCTTTGCCAGATACAAAGGTTTTTTGTGCACCTATCTTTGATAAGTATGAAGACAAAGGAGATCAGATATCTATATCAAATGATGTTGATTTGAGCAACAACCAGCCTATATATGATAGCTATGGATCTGATCTTGAAGAGCCTTTTTCTTTGCCTATCAAATAACATCATCAAGTTGAAGTCAACCATTCAATTTTCAAAGTTGATGTCCTTTCTCCATAATTCTGTCATGAATATGATTTGTTTCATCAAATTAATGGACAATATTATTGTGTTGAAAAATCTGTGGTTGAATATGATACTTTTATGAAAGATTCAAAGGTTATGTCTTTTGAGATTCCAGATGATAAAGAGTAGATTGCATATGGAAATAGTCCTAGATCAGATCATGAACATCATGGAACTAATACAGGAAAGCAACTTTTCGACTTTAAACAACAAGGTATTGTCATACATAAATTTTATGATCCAATTGCTATATGGATGGACTCACAGTTTTCAGTAATGTCATATATTACAGAGTTTGGCATCATGGTTTGCAATAGTGAACATGAGTCGGTTGCAGTTCTCTTGTGGTATCTTTTGTTCTCCTTCCATGTACTTTGTTGTATACATAAAGATGGGTCAAGCAATTTACTGCTTGAATTATTTTTCTGGAAATTTGTATATACCTGAAACATGTATTTGGAACAGTTAGAGTAGGGTAGTATAGAAAAATAAACTCACGGGTGAGTATTTCAAATTTGCACAATGCGTGAAATTTGCATTTAGCATTATGGTTCTGGTTTTGAAATAAAAATTCCATCCCTAATGGATATAAGGTAATTTTGACAAGGGTAGTTTAACTTCAAAAGATGAGAAGATTTATGGGAGTTTGAATAAGTATTGCAGAGGTTTTGTGACAACATTTGAGACTCCATAGCCCAATGGACTAGACGCAGAAAAATTGTGGATGATTTTTGAGCAGGTTGTAGGGTTTTTTAGGTTAAGGCACAGGTTTACTTGTTCTTGGCAGCCCACAGGGAGTGTGTCATTCCCAGAAGGAGCCTATGTTGGCACACATATGTGCTTATTAAAAAATTTCTAAAGGTGCTGCTTTTACAAGCTTATTAAGGCAGAAATGAATTTATGATGTTAAAAATGCAAAGAAGAGAAATCATGGCCTTATGCATGGATTTTCTTTGTGGGCCTGAAGACTAGCTCCATGCTCCAGTTTCTAATGTATCTGCAGTCAAAAAACAAAGGAGTTAATAATCTAATGTAACAGGTGTCAAGATAACACTAGTATCACGGTTGGGCATCAAGTCACATATGTTTGAAATCAGAGTGTGCATTAATACTAAAACATAGCACTCGTTGATATTATAAGCAAGTCTAAGATCATCCATAGGTTACATTTTCTGGAGAAAGTGACAACCAGTTTGCATTGCAAAAGATTGAAGTCTCGGACATTAAATGTGTTGATGAGTATATTCAGAAACTAGCAAGCAAATCGCCCAGGGTTTCAAGACACGCATCGTGAAAGATATCAGCATAAGAATCTAGCCAACGCAGAAGCATCAATTAAATCAAAGGGAATGCATTTAGGGTTAGAATATTTAAATTGTGGAGATCAAGCTACAATAGAAATCAGAGAGGCTTTTCATAGAAATTGCTTATGTCAATGTCAGTTTTAAGATAATATATGATCAAAAAATGAATTGTGAGATTAGTTATGAAGATATATGTATCCTTAGCTTTACATCTAGAGTATGAGCTCTGTCTCTAAACTGAAGTTTAAATCCTTCAAAAAGAATTTATGTTTATAGCAATGCTATGGATAAAAAGAATCGACTTGCTCTAAGAATTTTCTGAGCAGGGGAAGTATAAAGATTTCACAAAAGACAAGTGACAGAATATTTTGAAGTAGAGGAAAGATTGACTTGCTCCTGGTGATCGATATGTAAGAAAGTTTAGCAGAAGAAAAAGATCCTTGTTCTAAATGGGGTTCTATTTAGATGGTAGTATTCCGAGCATAATAAAAGGTCTCTGTAAGTTACAGTTTCTTTTTTGCATATGAAAGATGTGTTGAATCAAGCGAGGTAAGGAGATAAAAGAAATTGATCAAAGATTCCTATAATCTTGGATCTTTAACAAACTTTATACATTTATGCCTGTAAATCTCTCCCATTTGTGCCTTTCGAAATCAGAAGATGCTCTTGATCTTATTGAAGGGTTCTCTTGATCCTATTGAAATCCAATCGCATTGACTTTTCTATTTGAAGCAGATTTAGGGTTCAAGACAACGATTGAGGAATATATGGTTAAAGATATAGACAGGTGGCAACCCAAATTCATTGATGATAAGATGGTAGAAAATCCTAGATTTGCCAGTAATTCGAGACATCTTGGAAACAATTTCAGATCAAGTCCTCTCGCAATGAGGGAGAGTTATGTTTAAAATGAGATCTTATGATCTCTAATTATACAAAATGTATCTAACATAGTTTGTCCACATTACTTAGGGTAAAACACAAGATTAGGGGTTAACAACCCTAATATTTCCCCTTTTACAAAACAATGTCAAACAATTCCTTTAAAATTTCACTTTTTCACAAATAAAACCCTAATTTAGAAGGATGTCATCCCTTTAGGGGACATTTTTGCACTAGGAGAAGGTCGTTGGTGATGTAGGAGGGTAATAAGGCTTCCCAAAGCCACATGTCAAGAATCAAAATGTCTTCCTTAATGGTCAAAGCCTCAAAAACCTCAAAACATCCAAGTTCCAATGCATATCATCTCACCACGATGCCCAGCCCCCCCAAACATGACGTAAAGCTCAAAAAAGGGATGTTTTTCCCCTCATGGGAAAATAGTTTGGCAAGTGAGGGTTGGGTTATGTCATCCACATCATCATCAATTCCTTCCAATTTTGTTCTCTCTCATTTGGCATGCAGTCACCTGGCATCCAACCTATGGGCTTGTAGCCCCATGGAAGCCCAAGCTAGGCTTGTTTTCCCAAAATTTTCCACCAACTAGGTTTTGCAAAGACAAATGAGCACGCCCTCCAAGGATCTCAAGTCATAACATCATGATAAGTGAATCCAATCAATAAATAAGACATCTAAGCATGTGCATCAAATATCACTATATCAAACAATTAACATCTCAAAGACACTATGTGACTTGTCAAGCTTGAATATGGGAGGGTTGATGAGGTGTCTTATTGGGTAGATCTAGCCCTAGTTCAAGGAGAGTTTCCAAGAGATCCTTCTCTGAGCCATGTGAAGTGGATGAAGTGGTTGGGGTTAAGACTCAATGGACATAGGGATCATGACATATAAGGGGTCGTAGTGTCTCATTCATGGGTTCCTTTGTAGAGGGTGTGTGGTACCTTCGTCACAATGCACTTTTTCCAAGCACTTCAATTGCCTTTTATCTTTATTTCTTTGTTTTATTTCAATATAGCATAAGGAGAGATTGAAGGTCACTGCCCTGGCGTGGTGACCAGATGATGGAAATGTCACCCACAAACACCTAGTGGAAATGAGAAGGTTGGCTCATGATGAGACCCCCTTTCTCCCAGCCATGCAACTAAGAGCCATTTCCCTAGTTTGGTGACCAGATGATGACAATGTGATACCACTAGATATTCATGGACATGATAGGTCAACTCGTGATGAGACCTATCCTTCAACTAACCTTTTAAACATTCTTTATTATATTGTGGGTCCTCTTTACTCAAAGATAAGTGTTTCATTGCTTCTTGGGTGATCCATGGGCGAAGCATATAGAAGGTTTATAAAAGGATTTTATATTTTACTCAACATCAACCCCTCTGGGCCTTCATCCCCTTCTTCCCATAGAATGAAGGACAACCCCTTCTTGGGTCAATACACCCTAAAATACCAAGAGATAAGGAAATGGAGGGTAATAATGATGGAAAGTGGTAAGTATGGTTGGGAACAGTATGATAGCTCATTAAGGGAGTTCCCAGTAGCAAACCCATTCCCAAACTAGGGCACAATGTCAACCACCAAGGTGAAGCAGGGAAAAAGGAATAATGTCCAAGCACATATAATGAAATATAGAGCAATCTAAGATACAAAATACTCAATTGGCTTAAATATTGAAATGATGCTCACCATAATATGGATTTGTACCTCATGGAGGAAGGCCCACTTCCTTCTGGAAGCCAACTGGTGTGGTGGATGCCATCTGCAAAACTACGAGCATATGCGGCGGTGAGTGGGTTTTCCATCTGTGAAAAAATGGTATTGTTGTTCATGTAGTCTCTCGGCACTGCATATCTGGAACTTGAGGGCCTCGCGACATGATCTCCTTATTTATCCACAAAATGGGGATAACATAACCAATGTGGCATCAAGACTCCACTCAACTGATCCAACTGAAGTGCGAACTAAAGATAATATTACTTAGAATGTAGGAAAATGAATATTCTCCCTAAAATGTAGGAGATTGGATAATGACTAATAAACATAGGGAAAACCTTAGGAAAAAAAATCCTAGGTGTGTGTGAAGTATCTCCAACAGCAACACCATACAATGGATCCTATTATGGAAGGGATCCTCTCTTGTTCACTTGCCTCTTTGAGGGAGAAACCTCCTAATGATCTTCAGCTCCAAATACAATACTTCTCTTGACATCCCATTCCATTGCTTGACCCATTTATATAGTGCTACCAACCACCTAAGAAAATTCTAGAGGAGGAACCTTCTAGAAGTATAAGCTTCTAGTAAGTCCTCTTACATTTATTATATCTAACTACCATAGTGGTCCTTATTTAATAATATAGTGGACTTAGCCTACCTTACGTTGAATGGTATCCACTATTATCACTATGGGCCCTCTCCCCCCCCCAACACTACCTCTCTAGCTACACTACATTACCTAGGGAGGTAATATGGGGTACCTAGGGAGGTAACCAATATTAAAATCCTAGGTATACTATAGTGTGTTGGTTGTGGAGCCTGATTATCTTCCTGACTCAGAGGTCTTGTGTTTTTCAGCCATGTCTATACCCCATGAAGACTTTACACCCCAGAAGTATGTATACTCTTCCACGCGGGGGAGTGCAGAGGGGGGGGATACCGCCTCTGCAGGGTTCGGGGGTGAAGCCCCCGAAGGAAAAATTGTCTTGTAAATGTATATTGTAATTTCATTGTAAATCTGGACCGTTCATTATAAGGTCGTAGATCTAACAGTAGAGATTATGCTAAGGTTTTTTTCCCTAGAAGGCAACCCTCTTTTATGAGGGAAATGTATTGCGGCTATGGATGATGGCGAATATTGTATTCTGAGATAGGAGATTGTGAGAGAAAGAAGAGGAAGTTACAGAAGGTTTGTTGTAGGTTGTATCCCTTCATATGATGGATAATAATAAAGGAAGGACCTGGCAATTTCTCTGGTGGACGTAGCCCGCACTGGGTGAACCACGTAAATATGTGTCTCTATTGTATTGTGTATCTTCTGTGTTTTGTTTCCGCATTTGCTTTATTTTATTGCTCCACGGTCCTGTTTTTCTAACATAGTGGAGTTGACTAGATTAAGGGATGAATGTTAAAACCCTTAATATGGTGGTACATGAAGAGAAAAGAGAAGAAAAAACCTTATGTATTCAAAGGAGAATGCCTTGACTGGTTGAAATTCAAAGGAAAACCCTTGAATTCAACACATCCTTTTTCCACATGGATGAAAATTACAATGCCAAAGTTGGGGAGTGAACTAGAAGAAAGAAAAACAAAAGAACCTAAAATCCTCAGTTTCTCAAGCACAAAATCAGAGACAACATGAAATTAGTTGTTTTCCATCATTCTCGGTCTATTCTAGTCACTCGATGCATCTTGTGGGTTTATGTCTCTTGTTTTTTGCAATTTCTCGCTTATCATCTCTTGTTGTTCAGGGTTTCACTTGTTGTTAGGTATGTAAATTTGAAATTGTTTCAACAAATTGATTGACACAATGTAGTTTTATGGTACATTGTTGTTGGGTCAGTGGAACGTGGCCATCCTAGTGGGATTTTAATTTCAATAAAAACATTGCATCATTTCATTGGGCATTTTTGGGTCATTTTATTGAAATTATAATGTATACAATTGAGGAGCATTGAATGTAATAGAGGTTAGCTCAGACTCCCACTTATTATGTTTAAGTCATACCCTTTGATTTGTATTGTGTAATAATAGTTTGTAATCCACCCTGTGATTTGATGCAATTGAATGATTGACTAGATGGATTTTTTTCTACTTTCCCCCACCCCCAATTATAAAGAATTAATGCTCAGTTTAGGTACATCCGATGAAATATTAAATGGAGGTACATTACATGCAGATTAGGGAATATATAGATGTTTTATGTTTTGTGAGTATGCTTGTTATTTTTCTTAACTAATTTAAAATGAGTTGCTATAGTTAACACCAATATAATTGTATTCATAATAGATATAGATGCAAAAATTTATTCAAATTGAACAACCTTTTGTGAAAATCTTTTAGCCACCAACCTTGCATTGTATCTTAAAATGGAACCATCTACCTTATACTTTATCCCACAACCTTATATTTGCAACATTGAATTTTTTTCTTAGGGTTCCATAGATGTCCATGTCTTGATATTATCCTTTTGTTTCTACTTGATTAGAGGATGAGACTTCAAGGAGGCATTCACATTTTACACAATACCATTTCAATAAGTATTCATTGAGACATTTATGTGTAGAAAAAACATAATTGTTTGAAATTGAAAGTTATTATACTAGTAAAATTGTTACAAAAGGTGGCTATAATGTCACTTGATTGTTTCATAGATATACCCATACTAAAATGAATTCTTCAACGAGCCCCATGGGAACAACACAACCATATTAATTGGCAATAGGATAGGATACAAAATTTTGAGACTTTCCTATAAAGCATAAATCAAAAGGACAAATGACATTGACTACCATGAAGATTCACTGCCAAAGCTCTGTTATGTTGGCCCACAACCTTGCTTCCACATATTTGTCTTTTTTTTTACTCTCAACTACCACTATGAGAAAACCATTGCTGACATTGGCTTGTGTTCCTTGATGAATCCTCTTATCAAGTCTGCCTTTTTCAACCAAAGAAGACTTGATGAGAATCTACAACAAGAATACAAAGAAAGGAGAAAGGGAATCCTTGGAACTTGTTGAAGTTGCAAAAAAAAAAGTTGAGACACAGCTCACCAATATAACCACATTACTAGTGCACAAAATCCCTGAATTATGGAGGATATTATGACAATTACAATGCCAAAGTTGGGGAGTGAATTGGAATAAAGAAGAACAGAAGGAGCTAAAACCCTCGATTTCTCAAGCATAAAACCAGAGACAACATGAAATTAGTTGTTGTTCATCATTCATGTTTCATTCTAGTCACTCGATGCAACTTGTGGGTCTTTGTCTCTTGTTGTTTTCAATTTCTCGTTGAGCATCTCCTGTTGTTCATGTGCATATGCAACATTGGTGGGTTCACTTAATCACTTGAGGGTTGTACGTCCCATATATTATTGTTCATTCCCATCGAGTTTCTAGGACCATTAAGAGTTGTTTGTAATAGAGGTGACATGATGATTCCTGCTTCATTTCCCATTGTTTATTGATAGTGTTCATGATTGTATTAATATCTATACAGTTTATCTAATGGGAAAAATACATTGAAATAACCAATATATTATTTTATAACTAATAACCCTTCGTCGGACCATCGACTACTCAGTTCGTCAATGGTTCAACTAGCGTAACACTTTCTTTCTCACCTAGTAACCATCGGAAATACAACTCCTTCATTGGTATCCTGTCAATAGTTCGACAAGATCATGATGATATTTTGTGGAACATTCATCGTTGCTTCGTCGCTCTGCTGACATAATGGAGACGAAAACATGATGGATTTGTGACGAACTGATGGTGCACATTCATCGATGATATGTCGCTCTTATGACAGACTAGAAATGAAAACATGACGGAGTTGTGATGAACTAATGGGCACATTCATCAATGAGATGTTTCTCTTACGAATGAAATTTGTTGATCTTCTGAAGTATTAGCGATGACAACGTAATGGATTTGAGACGAACTGATGGGGCATGTTTTTCGTAGGGTAGTCTCTCTTACGATGGTCCGGTGACAATAACAACCTATATTTGAGAAAAACATCGGTCGATGGTACGAAGGATGTGTTCATCTTTATTGCGATAGAGGTGACGCGACGAAAAATTGATTGTATCCTCCATTGTACTTGAGACATTGTGGTGATGGACATGCATCGGTAAATTGTCAGAAAATGGGCCCAATGTACTAGTGTCAATACCATAAACCATTGTCGCATGGGTAGAGGAGTGATTTTTTCTCATGGTGTTAGAATATGAATGAATGTGCTCGTTTTACCATTGACAATATCATTATTGTCACCCAACCATAGGTTGAAGCCACCCTCCGAGAACCTTGACCTTGAT
This sequence comes from Picea engelmannii, assembly GCA_009831015.1. Lineage (NCBI taxonomy): Eukaryota > Viridiplantae > Streptophyta > Pinopsida > Pinales > Pinaceae > Picea > Picea engelmannii. The sequence goes on along the minus strand of ML780994.1, from coordinate 1,154,580 downwards.
AGAGAGAAGAATCCTGGTAGAAATTCAATAGCCAAGCAAGGCTAATGCACCAAGAAAGAAGTAACCAAAGTTGATCAGAGAGTCCCACCCAAAACTGGCGCATCACCTTCCCCAGGACTTGTGCACAAGACTTCTAGACTGCAGTGCGCAAAACTGGCTTTCTACAATTCTGAGAAGTGTGTCAAATGAGAGACTGGCACCCTGTATTTATAGTATTCTTGGCAGACTTGTATGGGCCAACTTCTCTCTCTGGGTACTAATTAATTCATATTAATTATCTCTCTTCAGCCGACATCTCATCTAGGGTTACTTTCATTTATTTTCTTTCTTCCGGAACATTCTAATCTTGTCAAAGGTCACAATTGAGGTTCATACCTCCTGAAGCTACCATAATATGAACACTCCCTCCTAGATAGGGAGGTATAACTGATAATGGTCTTGAGCACAAACAGGCTATTCAACTGGTAGTATCACAAGCACCGTCATTATTATCCAAATGGATAATCTCTATGACAACTGGTACAATATCAATTGATAAAACACAACTTTGTTTATCCATGGTAGTACGCAACTACTCAAACCATGACACATAGTCATAAATAGTGGAACATATCCACCACAGTAGCATATCTCTATTGTCTGGAGATAGACAGTCTCCATAACAATCATCTGATATCAACCTGCACAAAAAATATTGTTAAAATAAACTAAATCATATGGGCCAATGTTTCACTCTCATCTGTGAGATCTGAAAGAATATATGCCCTCAGAGTAGAACATCAACGATGGGCTATCTGGCTTATTCTTATCAAACAAGGAAGAACGATTGTTCTGATTTATGAGTCTAGACCATTCCTCACTCTAGGCCATTCCTCTGACACTAAACAAAGTGTAACCTAGAGAGAATGAATCTTCCCTAAGGAATGTCTATCCTTGATTGTTGATCCTGAACCATTCCCCACCCTAGGCCATTCCTCCAGCACTAAACAAAGTGCAACCTGGAGAGAATGAATCCACCCTAAGGAATGACTGTCCGGACCATTTCCCCTATTAACCACAAGATGAAAACATTATCCTGTACCAACCTCCAAAACGAACCATTTCTCATGTTAAGCACAATGAGAAATCGTTGTTCGGCGAGGCAGGCCAGTCGTCTTGAGTAACCCTCAAGAAGAGAGAATTCCATATACCACTCCCCATGTTAACTACAACGGAAATTCATTGTCTATGGTACATCAGAAATATGGGCCATTTTCCGAACTGGAAAATGTCTGTCTGTCAAAAATCTCAATCCACTTTCCGTACAGGAAAGAATCTACCCAAGTTGGACTATTTTTCAATATTGAAAATGAATGTCCTCAATACTATGTCAGTTCTCCCTCCCAACCTGGAGAGTCATTTCTTCCCTTTCATCTAAGGGATTTATTTCCATGATCCCCATCTTCTCTCGGAAATATGCAAACTTTATTCTGGATAGAGGCTTTGTCGGGATGTCTGCTATCTGCTCATCTGTGGGGATATACTGAAGCTTTACCTCTCCTTCCTAGACTTTATCTCGAATAAAGTAGTATTTGATCTCAATGTGTTTCAACCTTTCATGAAACAAAATATGTTATGATAATCTTATACAACTCTTATTATCACAATGTATTATGGTCGAATCTAGAATCTGATCAAGTAAATCAGAGATTAACTTCGTTAGCCATATTGCTTTTGTGCATGCTTCACATGCTGCGATATATTTTTCTTCTTATGTGCTTAGTGCAACAAATTTATGTTTCCTGATGCCCCAAGATATAATAGTTGAGCCCAAGCTGAAACACCTTCCTGAAGTACTCTTTCTGTCCTCTGCACTTTCTACCCAACCTAAGTTTGTGAATCCATGAAGTTGTATATCACTGGATGCGGTATATCTTAAGACATAGTTTATTGTCCCACGAATATATCTTAAGACATGATTTGCAGTTATCCAATGCTCATGTATCGATTCCACCTGGAACTGTCTTAGTGTATTCACGACAAAGCAAATGTATGGTCGAGTGTTTACGAAATACATCAGTGACCTAATTAATTGTCAATATAGTGATGGATCTACTGGATCAAAATCTGTATCTTTCACTTTTCTTATATCCTTATTCATAGGAGTGCCCATGGACTTACAATCCATCATTCCAAACTTCTGAAGGATCTTTATTGCATACTTTCCTTGTCCAAGGAATACTTCACCATGCTTCTGCCATACTTCTAGTCCCAAGTAATAATGCATGAGACTTAGATATTTCATATCAAATTCAGAAACTGGTTCCTTCTTGCATTGGATGATGAGAGACTCTTCACCTATTATGAATAGATTGTCAACATATAGTAGTATATTTACAGGTTCATTGTCCACTACTTTGTAGTAAAGGTTTGGATCTACATGACTCTTGGAGAAACCAAGTCTTGTTAGATAGTTGTCCATTCTGGCATACCAAGCTCTTGGAGCTTGCTTGATTCCCTATAGGGATTTCTTTAATATGAAAACATGAGTGTCTCTAGAATGTACCTCAAATGCTTGAGGTTGTTCAATATATACTTCTTCTTCGATTGCTCCATTGAGGAAAGCTATCTTTACATCCATCTGATGTAAGTTCCATCCCATGGAAGCGGCAAGAGATATGATAGTTCTAATGGAAGTATATCTAGCAACTGGAGCAAAGGTTTCATCATAATCTTCTCCCTCCTTCTGGGAGAACCCTCTAGCTACGAATCTTTCTTTATATTTATCCATGCTTTTGCCTGCTTCATGTTTGATCTTATATACCCATTTTGAAGTTACCATTGTTTTTTCTTTAGGTCTAGGTACGATTTCCCATACATCATTTTCATAATGGATTGGTGTTCTTTCGTCATAGCTTCTTTCCATTGTCCCTTTTGAACTACTTCTTCAAATATGGTAGGTTCTTCATCTAGAAGCTTCGTCATATATGCTGCATAACTTGAGAATATTTTAGGCTTCTTACTTTTTCTGAATGTTCCTTCTGGAACCTTGAGTCTTTCTTCCTCTTGTAAGGTAGCTTCAAGCCAAGATGGTCATTTCTTGGTCTTAGGTATGATATCTGAATCAATGGTTTCACATGGTTGCATAGAATGATCAGATTGTTCCTTTTCGTCATTTTGGTTTTCTGTTCTTTCTTCAATAGGTTCTTCAATCTCTTATTCTTATATAGTTTCTTCTATGGATTTCTTGAAATCCATCTTTTCGTTAAATGTTATGTCTCTGTTGACTTCAATATTATGTTGTTCTGGAATATAGATTCTATAAGCCTTGGATGAATCGCTATATCCCACGAATATCCCCTTCTTTTTTGAGGGTTCTAGTTTATTCCTTTTATCCTTGGGAATGTGAGAGTAAATATGACATCCAAATATTCTTAGGTTTTCCACATTAGGATTCTTACCTGAGAATGTTTCTTCTGGAGTCATGTCCTTCAATATGCAATGAGGACTTTTTTTTTGCACGCATTTTGTTGTCATGGATGCTTCTCCCCATAGGAACATAGATAAACCTTGATCATTTAGTAGCGCTTTTACTATTTATTCAATAGATCTGTTCTTTCTTTCTGCTACACCATTTTTTTGACGATTATGAGGAACAGTCATCTCCCTCCTAATCCCCGTCGATTTGCAGAATGCAACGAATTCTTTCGAGGTCTATTATCCTCCATTATCTGTTCTTAATGTCAAGATCTTCTTATTTGTGAGGTTCTCTGTTTCTTCTTTGAATTCTTGAAACTTGTTGAATACTTCGTCTTTTTTCTTCAGTAGATATAACCAAGTCTTTCTTGAATAATCATCTATGAAGATTATGTAGTAAAGAGATCCTCTTAAAGATTTGACTGGCATCGGAACACAAACATCTGAGTGTATCAGATCTAGAATCTCCTTAGATCTGTTGTTGCTTCTTGGGAATGGTTTCTTGATATTCTTCCCAAGAGAACATCCTTTGCAAATTCCTTCATGTGTAGATTGAAATTATGGTATTCCTTCAACCATCCTTTTGAGAAAAGGTAATTCTTGATAATTAATATGAGTGTACCTTATGTGCCAAAATTCATTGGGATTTACTTCGTCATGTACGAGAGCTTCTTCATTTTGTTCTAGTAGTCTATATAGATTTCCTTCATGACTTACAATAACCCTAGCATTCTCTATGCTAGAATATTTATGCCAAGATAACACTTTTCCATCTACGAAAGCTATTATGTTTCCTTTGTCTTCTAGGAAAGATATGGATACAAGATTCTTTTCTAAACCAGGTACATATAAAACATTGCTTAAATGAACATTGTTACATGTTTTCAACTTGACGGAAGCTTGTCCAAATCCTTCGACTGGGTAAGTACTTTTGTCTCCAAGATCTACCTTGTACGATGTCTTCTTCTCATTTATATTTGAGAGTCTAGATTGATCTCCCATCATGTGCCTAGAAGCTCCACTATTGATTATCCACATGTCATTTTCAATCATTCCAGTGAGTGTTGAGTAGTGTAGAAGACTGATCTTTTCACTCATGTCTTCGGTTGACTGGTAGCTAGTCATGCCTCGATCAAAAACTTCAACTCTGACATTTATATCTTCTGAGAGAGCCAAAAGGTGCGATGAACTAGGGAATATTTGAATATCTTCTCCTTGAGTGAGATGCTCCATCACAAGGTGCCAGATCTAAGATTTAGGGTTTCTGCAACTGCTCCTACTAGTAACCCTAGTGGCAATTCCTCAGCGATCTCAATATCCCAATGGTTATGTTTCCTTCCAGTGGTTAGACTGAATGAAGGAGGTATGGGCCCATAACCTGTTAGAATATGAATGAATGTGCTCGTTTTACCATTGACCATATCACTATTGTCACCCAACCATAGGCCAAAGCCACCCTCCGAGCACCTTGACCTTGAAAGAGAGAAGAATCCCGGTAGCAATTCAATAGCCAAGAAAGGATAATGCACCAAGAAAGAAGTAACCAAAGCTGATCTGACAGTCCCACCCAAAACTGGCACAACACCTTCCCCATGAATTGTGCACAAGATTGCTAGACTGCAGTGCGCAGAACTGGCTTTTTGCAATTCTGACAAGTGTGTCAGATGAGAGATTGACGCCCTGTATTTATAGTATTCCTAGCAGACTTGCCTGGGCCAACTTCTCTCTCTGGGTACTAATTAATTCATATTAATTATCTCTCTTCAGCCGACATCTCATCTAGGGTTACTTTCATTTCTGTGCTTTCTTCCGGAACATTCTAATCTTGTCAAAGGTCACAATTGAGGTTCATACCTCCCGAAGCTACCATAATATCAAGACATGGCCTTGTACCATGCAACACCACTCAGATCATGCCATGTATCAAGACGAAACTATTGGCGTGAATGAAAGGTTGTTTAAAGCTCGTGCATGTTTGGGATGCAACAAGGCCTTTCCATCATTGATCTTGCCATATCTCAGTCATCAAATCTATGAGATGTGAAAAATTGCACACGCCAAGGTAAAGGTATGGGATGTGACCCACCCATCCCCGTGACAAATGAAAGGGGTTCCATGTGGAATCTTTCAGTCAAGGTGGGGCCCTTGTCCCATCCGGGGTCATATGTGTGTCAGTTGGGCCTATAATATTAATAAGAGAGAGAAAGAGGAGAAATAAGAGAGAGAAGGTTGACGAGGAAGGGATAAATTGTCCAGGAGTATGACATGAAATCACTCAAGGTGCCATGTGGACTTGGAATGCCACATCAGAAACCACGTCAACAAAGATGCCACATAGGAATAATTGTCCTTAGTCTTAAAAAAAAACTAAGTCTGGAGCCAAAATCTTACTTTGGACATAACTAGAGTAGATTATTTACGATTGAGATGAAACTTCCGGTTCTTTTCCGCAGTGAGGATATATAAAAAAGTGAGAGAGAGAGAGAGAGGGTCATTACTCATTCCTTCTTGGATTTGTCAAAAATTGCAAAATAGTGGTTTTTAAAGATTCAGGTCCAGATCATTGGCAAAGACCCAGATTAAACTGAAATTCTTGGAGAGAGTCCAGAAAGCAGGCATGGAAATATCCCAGGAAGGAATTGAATAAATCCGAAGGGGTTTGGAATGGAGATGTTGAAACAGGGAAAAATCCACTATTCTAGACCTCTTTTTGTGGATTTTTGGGATTTTCAGAGGAGGAAAAGGGTCCCGGGATGGGAAAACTGGAAAAATTTATGTACTCGACATTTTATACAATCATCAATCCATATAAATTTTATTGAGTGAAATTTTTCCAGAAGTGCACAATTTGGGAGATAGACAGTTTGGCTAAAGATTCTAAGTCTGGAAAAAAGGGGAGAAAAAATGACAAAGTTGTCATTTCCAGATTGTTGTAGTTTTTTATTGGAAGATCGGATTGATGATATGAGAGTTTTTATGATTTTCCTATAATAATTAATATATGTGTCTCATATAAAAGTTTCTATGTTTCTTGAAATATTTACTTCTACAAGTGGAAAAATTTGGTGTATAGGATTAATTGCACCAGAATGAAAAGTGTACAAAAGGGGTAAATTAGCAATATTCAGATGACTATAACTTTTTTCATAGAGCTCAGATTTGAGAAAGAAAATATTCATTGGAAACATATTGGATATAATGATCCATATATTCACCCATAATTGTGAATTGCTAATCCAGGTGGATATTGGTCGCCACCCGCCTATTCCACTAGCTCGAAAAATAGTTTTCCACCTTCGCAGTTTTTCGGTAGTTTTTGGGGTTCCAAACTTTCGGGGTCGTTTTGAGGCCCTAAACGACGTTTTTTGGGGATTTGGGGCCCAATTAACAAATTAAGCCATTGACCTGGGCCAGTCGAAAATTTTTCTTCTCGGTTATACCTTTCCAACGAGCTATCTTGTGCCTAAAACAAAGATTGTATGCAAAAGTTACGACCTCGGGAAGTTGATGGACTAACTTACCCAAACGAGGCCCACGTGACTTTTAGCGCTTCATCTCCTAGGGTTAGGTTTTTGGATGTCCAGGGTTTTTGACATTCCTATTTATTGTAAAATTCCTTCAAAGCCTCATTGTAATGATCTTCTTGTGAATGAGCACAATCGTCACATCTCTTCTTAGAGATAAGCCACCACCATTCTAGCAAGCTTGTTTTCCGCTACATTTTACAGTTTCAGCTTATTTCCTTATTGAATAAAAAAACAGTTTTATTGTATCTCTATTATTTTGTGTTAAGCATCTTTTAATAATCTGTATTCATTTCGTTCTGCTCATAAAATCTGGATCAATTGACTAGATAAACTCATAAGAAATCAGAAGGAAGATGCTTGTGGACCTTGAAGGGAAAAATTGTGCATATGTTTCCAGAATTGTAAATGATAGTTTTTAGCTAACAAATGTTGTTTTATGCACATTTCATAGAATCTTAAACATATGGAACATAGAAGGTTTATGTTCCATGTGTGGGGGGGGGGAGGCAGAGACAACCCTTCAAAATAAGCATGTGATTCTTAAGGATGTTGTAAGAACAAGACTTATAGAATCAATGAGCAATATGGAAAACCTCCAATGAAACTTTGATGTGATAAAATAATGATATATGACAGATGTGCATATCAAATGTGGATGATGAATAAGAAGGACCATCTAGAATTCATTATATTTCATGTGCAGTAGGTACACATGGAGGTGCAAAGCATGGGAACATGAAAAGTGGTTTAAATAGCAGGTAAAAGGGTTTGAACCTTGGTGTCAAGGATGAGAAGAGACACTCAAGGAGAGAGTGTTATTTCAAGGTTTTTTCACAATATGATCATAGGCCAAGAAGGAATAATGTTAAGATATGATTCAGGTTCAACTAGGTAAATTGAGAATCCAAGAAGGTAGTGTTCTAATAAATAGGGTCATAATGCATATATGAAGGTAAGGTGCATTGTATATAGGAATTATTCTATGAATAATTAGAGTAGTAAATCCCCTGTGTTAGAGTGCCTAATAGAAAACATGGTGCAAGGGTATATCACTCATTGGATGAGAGAGTGAAAATTCCATTATGTGTAGTTTTGTTCTATCTGGATGCAATTAGACACCAATGAGAGGTAACAAAGTCCATGAATAGTCAAGGTAAGTGGAAAAAGGTATCATAGGTGGATGTTAAGTTAGTTGGAGTATAAGTCAACACTCAAATAACTATGACAACAATGAAAGGGAATTGCTTATGCATATGGAGAATTTTGAGTACATTTCAAGGGAACTTAGTGTATCTCCAAAGTATAATGGGATGGAAAGTCAAGGAGAACATAAATAGGGAAGTAGTCTTCAAAAGGGAAATTGCTGAGAAGACACGTCAAGAAGAAGATGGTTCTATGCTTGACATGTTATGAAGAAGAGATGGAACCTAAAAGGAAGTATCTTAATTGTACATGGAAGAAGGTCAAGCTTGTACATTTGTTTGAGGAATCAAAGAGCTTCAGTGAGAAGTGCAGGGTTGCAGATCAAGTATTGAAAGGTTGACAAGGACTCAGAATAATAGAGCCGAGATTAGTATTCAACTACTACAGAGCCTGAATGGATTACAAAGGAGAATCAATATAAAACTCACATGAATATGAAGCCAACATGTGAATAATTTCATTTTCATGCACCAAGAGTTAAGGGAGGACTTTGTAGCCTTGAATGGTAGAAATTTGGTGAACACTACATAGCTTTTTGCAAGAGAAAAAAAATAAAGGATATCATGAGATGAGGTGTGACTTGTGGAGTGGATGAGTCATCTCTATGTGCAAGCATAAGAATGCAGGAAAAAGGAATTGTTAAGATATGGCTTAGATACTTGTGTCTAAAAGTATTTAGAGAAAGAGAGTTTCCTCCATTATGAGAGTGTGCAATGGAATATGGTACATATGCAAACAAAGTGATGCAGGAGAATCAGTTCAACCAGAAATGCACCAGCTAGCCATCACATTCAATGCACATTCAATGGAGGAGAGAGGCATCATCCCTCATTTCAAAATTTGAATTTTGATTTAAATGTTTGTAAGGCTGAGTATATATAGATCCAATTCAGACTAGACAACCATTGATTGTAATTCAATGTAATTTAATGAGAGTAGGTGAGATGGAGGGAAGATCTCAAGGAGACCCCTTTTGTAAAGAGATATTTGTATCTAGATTCATTAGTGAATAAGGTAGATGAGATTATGTTAGAGAAGGAAGAGAGAGCCGAGAATCTGTTGCAGTTTGAGCTTACCCATATTGTAATTGGACATTCATATTAATACAAAGAGCAGTTTTTCCTGCATGGGATTCTTTATGTGTTTATGTGTATTTGGTGAATGTCGTATTTATGTGTTGATGCATTTAGGCTGTAGATGTATGATAGGTTCCATCTGCAGGTTATAGACATAATTTGTTGTCTGTGAGTTTCTTATTTTAGTCTGGGTTCTTTGTGGCTAAATGCAAGGGGTTGCATGACAGAGTGTTGAAGACTCTGTGAGCCAGTGAAAAGAGTGCACATATGAGTTCTATGGAATTCAGGCAAGAACGTGCTAGGAGGGTGCACCAGAGGAATCATAAGCTCAAGGGAATAGCCTCAAGGTTATTGAACACCTTGGAGGTAGGACTGTGCAGAGGAAGGCACAGGGAGATAGAATCGCTGAGGATTTTGTAAATCTCTACCAGGTGGGCATCGAGCGAGTGTAAGGAGTGCACCAAGGAAATTTGTTTCGAATTCAGTGAGAAGAGAATTGTCAAGGAGAAGACACTCATGAAGTTATAGAATACTCTACAAGATCAGAAAGGAGTGCTTGAGCAGAATTCTCCAAGAGGGAAATTGCATCTCTTCGAGGGATAGAAGGGACATAGACCTTTGAGTTCCGAGAAGTTGAAGCTCAAGGAGGAAAGAAGAGTTTTTGAATACTCTAGAGGAAGACCTGTGCAAGGAGTGCACCAGGCCAACACTCAGACGAAGTGTTGAAGACAACAAGTTGAAGGCCAATCAAAGTGCAAGAAGAATGTGCAGAGAGAACTTGTTTCAAGTTCAAAAGCTCAGGAGGTTGAGGGAAGAAGCGTTCCAGGGGGGCACCATAAGTATTTTGGAAGATGCACAAGGGTCGATTCCCTTAGAAATCCGAGCAATAAAAAGCTCAGGAGGAATAGTACCTTCGTGCACAGAGTTCCAACATAAAGGAAAAACAGGTCAAGACACTTCAAGGTCCAAACCTCAGATAAGCTCAGGAAGGATAGTACAAAGCTAAGTCCAGAGCGCAAGGATTGTGCTATGGTCGAGGTCAAGTTTCATTGACGAAATCTCAGGAGGGAAAACGGAATTCGAGACCCAAAGTCACAGGGCTCACAGGAGGTAGATCGAAGGTCGAGACCTTCGAAGCGTCGAAATCTTCCAAGTCGGGGAAGAAAGACAAATATCAAAAGGAGGAGAGACATCTATTGTTAGATCGACTGCAAAGGAGCGATCTGGACTGTCGAAATCATACATCCAGGAAGGAGGAAACAAATCTCAGTCGTTGGATCTAAGCACGTGGACCAACAACCATTGGATCCAAAGGAACTTGCACGAGGTTTAACCCTTTGGAGTTGCATAGGAGAGAGGGCTTTGTGAAGTTGTGAAGTCCCGAAATCATCGGAACCATCCATCAAAAGGGGATGCATGGCGAGCGATCACCATTTCGCTGACTCGCACATCAGAGAAGTCAAAGGGAAGAATTATAGGAATTCGCGAGGCCTAAGCTCGCGATTCGATAGTGGCCATCATATTTGAAGGAGTGTGAGTCATTGATTTGGTGCTTTGAAATATCGGCATTTCAGGAGTCGAGAGTGTGAAGGAAGCTTCTCACAAAAGTCGCAAGTCGTGAAATCCCGACACACTTGGGAGGTTTGGCCCCAAGTCATAGCGAGGGGTCATATGGTTAAATTTAAGGGAGGAGATAGAAATTACTAGGGCCCTTTCGAGGATTTGGAGAATGGGAGAGTCAGGGTGGCTCACTTGCAAGGACATGACATGCGAAATCGCGACGCGCCTTTTGGGTTAGGCTCGTGGTCACAACCCATGGTAGTGTGAGAGGAGATTGCACCTGGTGCTTGTTTGCATGGCCAAGGTTTCGTCATAAGGACCTGTGGAATTGTTTAGTGGAGGTTCCAGCAGGGACCCAGAAGAGCTAATCCAACTTGAGGGTGAGAATATCTAGAGACTAGGAGGTCAGCAGACCCTGCTGAGGTGAGGTGTTGCGCCAGGTGGTATCAGAGACTACAGATAATTGATTTCTATAGGTCGAGGAAATAGAGAGAAAGAAACAACTCGGTGCCATCAAGTGGTATCAGTAGTTGAAGGCAGGTTACTAAGACTCTATGTGAAGGATTGTTGCAAGTCCGCAATAGACAATTGACAGCCAAGTGGGTTGTAGAAGGAGATGGGAATGCTCTCAGCTGAAGAGTAAACAAAAAACTTGTTAGGAGGGTAGGTAGAAGAACAGGATGGATACTGAAGGCCAAAGGAGTGGTCAAGGAAAAGACCACCAGCATAAAAGAAAGGTTGAGATGGACCAAGAGCTTAGCGAGATAAGAGCATGAATGGAGAAGCTTGCATTTAAAATGAAACAGGATGATAAAGTGCATTGGGCGTATGAGTGACCCATGAAGAAGAAGGTGAAGTGGCCCGTTCATAAATTTTTTACCAGAGTACAATGAAGGTTGTTGAGAATGTGCCTGAGGTGTGTTGAAAGCCTCAGAGGTTAAGAGGATATGGGTCACATCTGTGAGCCATAAGTTGGGAAGAGTCTCAATGATAATGAGGACAAGAGATCAGAGAAGGGTCTCAGAAACTGCCAGGTGAGCAGTGAAGAAAGTTTAGATTTCCAAGTGGGCAATGAGATGGGATCATTGAAGGATCTCATGGACTATCAAGAGGGAAGGGAAGAAATCCCAGATAGCTAAGTGGGCAAGGGAGAGGAGATGAGACTGTCTGATAGTATCATGAACTCAAAGGTGAGTTTGGATCAACAAGGAATGTTGCATAGGAGGATCAGAGGAGTATCCTGATCATTGGGGGAATTGAGATATTCCTACCAAGAATCCGAGTTGAGGCCAGAGCATGTGTTGCAAATGAAACAACAGAAGAAGGATAGATAACAATGACTGTCATGGAGGAAGAAGAGAAGGAGAAGACATTGACGTTTTCCCCAGTAGAGGGAGAAGAGCATTCAACAGAATTGTTCAAAATTTTCAACCAGGAAGATGACCAGGAGATGATTGCAGCACTGAAGCCTGCAGAAGAGGAGGAAGAAGACAACATGGATTTAGTTGATCTATGTGAAGAGTTGGAATCCCTAGAGAGAAGGGTGATAGTGCAAAGTCAACACATCCAATAGATCATGTTGGATACAGATGGAGCATACCAGCCCAAGGAGAAGTTGGAGGAAGCTGGAGATATGCCAGCAGGAGAGATGACAGTCAAGATGTCAGAGGAGGAGGTTGAGAAGTAGCCCAGTGATGAGACTGCAGAACTGAATTCTGTAGTAGAGTGACAAGTCAAGACCACAAGAGATGGATAAAATCAGAAGGTATATCAAGTTGATCTTCCCATCGATGAGGAGGGAGTGCAGCGGAGAAGACTACATAAAGAGAGCCAGACATTGGAACAGCTAGATAGGGATATAGAAGAAATCAGAAGGCTGATGTTGAGGTCGGCACATGATACTACCAGCAAGGAGAAGCTGAGCAGAAGGAAGCCTTCCATACCATTAGGGAAGAAGCAACAACAACAGCAAGGCGGTGGAGCAGATGGACAACTCCAAAGAATAGTTTGGGATCCAGGAGGATTTCAACAACAGAGCTGGGAATCTCATGAGCAGGAGCTCATGAATTTTTTTGTAGCAGTGGAGTATGATGTAGGATCATCGCTTCAACAAGGAACTCACTAGCTAGCCAAGAAATTCAGCATGCATTCAATGGAGGAGAGAGGCGTCAGCCCTCATTTCAAAGTTTGAATTTTGATTTAAATGTTTGTAAGGTTGAGGATATCTAGATCTGAGTCCGACTAGATAGTCATTGATTGTAATTCAATGTAATTTAATGAGAGTAGGTGAGATGGAGGTAAGAGCTCGAGGATCCCCCTTTCATAAAGAGATATTTGTATCTAGATTCATTAGTGAATAAGGTAGATGAGATTATGTTAGAGAAGGAAGAGAGATCCAAGACTCTGTTGTAGTCTGAGCTTACCCATATTGTAATTGGACATTCATATTAATAGAAAGAGCAGTTTTTCCTACATGAGATTCTTTGTGTGTTTATGTGTATTTGGTTAATGTCATCTTTATGTGTTTATTCATTTAGGTTGTAGATGTATGATAGGTTCCATCTACATGTTATATAAAAAAAAATTTGTCTATGAGTTTCTGATTTTAGTCTAGGTTCTTTGTGGCTAAATGCAAGGGGTTGCATGATAGAGTGTTGAAGACTCTGTGAGCCAGTGCAAAGAGTGCACATCTGAGTTCTATGGAATTTAGGCAAGAACATTCTAGGAGGGCACACCAGAGGAATCATAATCTCAAGGGAATAGCCTCAAGGTTATTGAACACCTTGGAGGTAGGACTGTGCAGGGAAGGCACAGGGAGACAGAATCGTTGAGGATTCTGTAAATCTTTGTCAGGTGGGCATCGAGCAAGTGGAAGGAGTTCACCAAGGAACTTTGTTTCGAATTCAGTGAGAAGAGAAGTGTCAAGGAGAAGACACTCATGGAGTTACTAAATACTCTGCAATATTAGCAAGGAGTGCTTGAGCGGAAGTCACCAAGAGGGCACTTGCATCTCTTCGAGGGACATAAGGGATAGAGACCTTTGAGGTCCAAGTAGTTGAAGCTCAAGGAGGAAAGCAGAGTTGTTGAATACTCTAGAGGAAGACCCGTGCAAGGAGTGCACCAGGCCTACACTTAGACGAAGTGTTGAAGACATCCAGTTGAGGGCCAGTCAAAGCACAAGGAGAATGCACAGAAAGAACTTGTTTCAAGTTTAGAAGCTCAGGAGGTTGAGTGTAGAAGCATGTCACGGGGGCACTAGAAGTCTTTTGGAAGACGCACAAGGGCCTAGTCCCTTAGAAATATGAGCAAGCAAAATATCAGGAGGAATAGTACCTTTGCGCACAGAGTTCCAACAGAAAGGAATAGCAGGCTAAGACACTAAGAGGTCCAAACCTCAGACAAGCTCATTATGATTAGCACGAAGCTGTGTGTAGAGCGCAAGGAATGTGCTAGGGACGAGGTCAAGTTTCATTGACAAAAGCTCAGGAGGGAAAACAGAAGTCGAGACCCAAAGTCATAGGGCTCGCAAGAGGTAGATCGAAGGCCAAGACCTTCGAAGCATCGAAATCTTCCAAGTCGGGAAAGAAATCAAAGCTCAGGAGGAGGAGCAACAACTATCGTTAGACCAGCTATAGAGGAGCGATATGGACCATCGAAATCCTATGTCTAGGTAGGAGGAAACATATCTCAGTCGTTGGATCTGAGCACATGGACCAACAGTTGTTTGATCCAGAGGAACGTGCATGAGGTTTAACCCTTTGGAGTTGCACAGGAGAGAGGGCTTTGCAAAGTTGCGAAGTCCCAAAATCATCGGAACTATCCATTGAAAGGTGACGCATGGCGAGGGATCAATGTTTCGTTGACTTGGACATCAAAGAAGTC
>ML780994.1:1124886-1139826 GCA_009831015.1 Picea engelmannii | reverse complement strand
TGTAATTGGACATTCATATTAATAGAAAGAGCAGTTTTTCCTACATGAGATTCTTTGTGTGTTTATGTGTATTTGGTTAATGTCATCTTTATGTGTTTATTCATTTAGGTTGTAGATGTATGATAGGTTCCATCTACAGGTTATATACAAAAAAATTTGTCTATGAGTTTCTGATTTCAGTCTAGGTTCTTTGTGGCTAAATGCAAGGGGTTGCATGATAGAGTGTTGAAGACTCTGTGAGCCAGTGCAAAGAGTGCACATCTGAGTTCTATGGAATTTAGGCAAGAAAATTCCAGGAGGGCACACCAGAGGAATCATAATCTCAAGGGAATAGCCTCAAGGTTATTGAACACCTTGGAGGTAGGACTGTGCAGGGAAGGCACAGGGAGACATAATCGTTGAGGATTCTGTAAATCTTTGTCAGGTGGGCATCGAGCAAGTGGAAGGAGTGCACCAAGGAACTTTGTTTCGAATTCAGTGAGAAGAGAAGTGTCAAGGAGAAGACACTCATGGAGTTACTAAATACTCTGCAAGATTAGCAAGGAGTGCTTGAGCGGAAGTCGCCAAGAGGGCACTTGCATCTCTTCGAGGGACATAAGGGATAGAGACCTTTGAGGTCCAAGTAGTTGAAGCTCAAGGAGGAAAGCAGAGTTGTTGAATACTCTAGAGGAAGACCCATACAAGGAGTGCACCAGGCCTACACTTAGACGAAGTGTTGAAGACATCCAGTTGAGGGCCAGTCAAAGCACAAGGAGAACGCACAGAAAGAACTTGTTTCAAGTTTAGAAGCTCAGGAGGTTGAGTGCAGAAGCATGTCACGGGGGCACTAGAATTCTTTTGGAAGACGCACAAGGGCCTAGTCCCTTAGAAATATGAGCAAGCAAAATATCAGGAGGAATAATACCTTTGCGCACAGAGTTCCAACAGAAAGGAATAGCAGGCTAAGACACTAAGAGGTCCAAACCTCAGACAAGCTCATTATGATTAGCACGAAGCTGTGTGTAGAGCGCAAGGAATGTGCTAGGGCCGAGGTCAAGTTTCATTGACAAAAGCTCAGGAGGGAAAACAAAAGTCGAGACCCAAAGTCATAGGGCTCGCAAGAGGTAGATCGAAGGCCAAGACCTTCGAAGCATCGAAATCTTCCAAGTCGGGAAAGAAAGAAAAGCTCAGGAGGAGGAGCAACAACTATCATTAGACCAGCTATAGAGGAGTGATATGGACCGTCGAAATCCTATGTCTAGGTAGGAGGAAACATATCTCAGTCGTTGGATCTGAGCACATGGACCAACAGCTGTTTGATCCAGAGGAATGTGCATGAGGTTTAACCCTTTGGAGTTGCACAGGAGAGAGGGCTTTGCAAAGTTGCGAAGTCCCAAAATCATCGGAACTATCCATTGAAAGGTGACGCATGGCGAGGGATCAATGTTTCGTTGACTTGGACATCAAAGAAGTCAAAGGGTAGAATTTTATGAATTCACGAGTATCGAGTTCACGATTTGATAGTGGTCGTTAGATATGGAGGAGTGTGAGTCATTGATTTGGCGCTCCGAAATATCAACATTTTGGGAGTCGAGAGTGTGAAGGAATCTTCTCTCGAAAGTCGTGAGTCGCAAAATCCCGACGCACTTAGGAGGTTTGGCCCTAGGTCATAGCAAGGGGTCATATGGTTGAAGTTATGGGAGGATATAGCAAGTACAAGGCCCCTATCAGGACTTCGAAGGTCGAGAGAGTCAGGGTGGCTCCCTTGAAAAGACCCGACATGCGAAATCGCGACGCGCCTTCTGGTTAGGCTTGTGGTCACAGCCCGTGGTCACATGAGAGGAGCTTACACCTGGTACTTGTTCACGTGGGTAGAGTTTCATCATAAGGATTTGTGGAATTGTTTAGTGGAGGTTCTGGCAGGGACCCGAAAGAGCTAATACAACTCGAGGGTGAGAAGATCTAGAGACCAGGAGGTCAACACACCCTATTGAGGTGGGATGTTGCATCACAGAGGAGTGTAGCATTCCATTTGGAGAAGAGTGGTATTGAGTGGCCAAGCAGTGACTCACTATGAATCACTCAATGAAGTGAAGGGAAGCATTTAAGTTGAGAAAATCTATGGATAGAAGAGGGTATTGGAAAAGAAAACATAAAAGAAACATTTCAAAATGTTGAAATGTCAATAAATGAGAATGGTATTTCAAGACTAGTTTGGTCAAGGAAATGGGGAGTGGATAATTAGATTGTAGAGTTAATATTCAGTTGGAGTAGTGCATGTTACAACACTACGAATACTAATTATTTTAGCCAAAAATATTTTGGACAAGATTCTCTTCATAAAAGAAGCATCTATGAGATGACAACACTAGTGGATCCAGTGAATGAAAATGCAGAATGGACAAGATGGTCTTGGATAGAGGTTCATAATAGGGATTAGTGGTGCACAGATGAGCAGAATGGATGAGCACGGAGTAGGAATGATCGAGAAGGATTCAAGGACAACTGTCTACAATGAAAACAAAATAAAATAAATAAATGAAGTTGAAATAAATATGCATTGGAGTGCATAATGGAAAGGATGTATGATGCATATAATAAATCTAGAATGCAGGTGCATGGAGTAGGCATGTTGAGATCGAATTATTAATCAATATTGATGTGCATTGTGCATATGGACATGTCTAGACATGTATATGGCATGATAACAAACTAAGAGTAGTATGTTGATATATATACATGTATTGATGATGTTGTGATATTGAATAAAACTAATGATGGATTGTGTATCCAGGAAATTATGTAAAGCATGGTTAAAGATGTTATTGTTGCTACATATGAAAACCATCCATTTGAAGACAATGGGGATGGTAAGATGTTGATAAAGAGGTCAATAAAGAGGAGCTTACAAGCTGCCACAACAATATCAACTAGTCAGGTAGCATCAAGTAAATTAATAACAGCCATGCATCTATGCATTTGGGGTTGTTATGATGCATAAATGCTTCATAGAATTGAGGTAAGAATTCCCTCAGTCAAATTTTAATATTTTAAATTGATGTAAAGGTATAAGGCCTTGAGTACGCACATGCTTGAATGAATTTATGATAAATTTAGTTGCATATTTTGTTATGTTGGTTATGAGAACATAACCAAGATTAAGTTAGGAGAGATTACTCATGTTGTAGCAATGAATGCCATTAGAAATGGTCATGGGTGAGACCATGACGTGTTTGGAAATGGAAAGAATATAGATCCATACAAGTGCATGATAGATTCCCCCCTATACAACTGATGTTTGAACTGCAACCTCTTTGCCAACAGGAGAGAGCACTAAGAGAATTATATTCCTAGTGTTGTGTGTGGGTTGAAGAGGAAGGTATCCAAATGATCAGACAAGTAAGTGGGGAAGAGTTGTATAATGTGTTAAATTGTGGGATATACTTTCCAACTCACATGGTGGAATACGTGACATGGATATATGGTATTTCAGAATCAATGTAAGGATGCATTGTGTAGATGTGGCCATGATCATTGGCACATTGGTTTTTATTTATTGGTAAAGTTTGATTGCATTATGAAAATCTTGGTATGTTGATGATGCATATACAATGAATGATAGCTTCATTATCAATAATATGATTAATGGTTCAATTCCATTTTTAATGTGAATAATGGATTGAAATTATTGAATTAGGTAAATTATAATTCTGAAATCATTTCATGAACTGCTGAAAATGTACATGAGTGCTAACAATCTTGTTTGGCTGCAAGAAAGTTAAGGAAATTGTAGGTAGATTAGTCTTGGATATGGAAATGATGTAAACCCATAAGTAATATCGATATCTACAACTGCAAGAACCAAACATAATGTGCATAAATCTCATGCTTGGGAAATTTTATTTTCCTGTATGAAACAAATTTGAGAAAGTAATAATTGAAGATTGTTATGATATACTAACAATTTGTTTGGCTACATGGACATTGAGAAAATTGCAAGGGAAATGGTATTAGGTATCATATGGATGTAATCCCATAAGGAAGATTGATATCTACCACTGCAATAGCCAAACAATTATGAGCAAAAAACTCATGTTTTGGAAATTTTGTTTTCCTACATAAAACATATTTGAAAATTATAATTTAAAATTTTATTATGATTTCTCATGTTGACTATATGCATATGATGTAGATGAGATGATTTCCATAGGTTACATATTGTTAATGGAATTCTAGCAAAAAGTTGGCATTTGTCTGCGCAATAACACCTTGGAAAATGATGGATCGCCTGAGGCACTATAGAACAGTGAAAAGGATGTTTGGGCCTAAAGGGTGAGTACAACTTGAAGAAGTAAGTTGTCAGGCTTGTAGAAGAAGCAACTTGTCAGGATTGCAGAAGAACTAGGTTTTTAGGCCCGAAGACTGAACTCCTATGTGTGAGTTGCATTGTAGAAGAACCAGGTTTCCATGCCTGAAGAGTGAACTTCTGTGTGGGTTGCACTGCAGTAGCAAGGTTGTTGCTAGTTATTTTATTTTCCTGGTATTTTTCCTAGAAGAAAGTTCCCTTGAGTTCCCAGTAGTAATATTCCCAATCACCTGTGCCTGAAAGAACCTAATAAATGAATTTTACAACCCGATGGACTAAGAGAAATGAAGGGGGCACATTCCTTGGGTCAAACCTGACAAAAGAATGGTACATCATGATGGACTAGGAGAAATGAAGGGTGTACATTCCTTGGGTTGGGTAGGTTGGTGGAAATCAGGATAGTTGTAGGAGAATTCCAGTGGTTTATGTATCTATGTTTTGGGGCCAGAGAGCCTATGTACCTATGTTTGGGGGCCAAAGAGCCTATGTACCTATGTTTTGGGGCCGCAGCGCCTATGTATTTGTGATTTTTGGGGGACAAAGTGTCTATGTATTTATATTTAGGATATGATGCTTGTGTGATATTAGACTAGAGAGCATATATGTTTGTTTATGGCCAAAGATCCTAGCATTGTAATTGTATGCACACCGGGTGGTGTTGTGCACCAAGGACGGTGAAAAAATAAGGGAGAGGGGAATGTTACATCCCTAGTTTTAATTCCCTCAAATTATAATGTAATTTTATAAATGTGAATTAGGTTGGTGAGCCGATATGATTGAGGCAAAGAGTTTGTACTGATTAATATGCCCAAGGGCCAAATTGTATGTTATGAATATTTAAATGATTAATAAAAAGTAGTTATCGCTATGAGCACTCCTAAAACAACATAGAGTTCCTGAAGTCCCTAGATAAGATATTCATGGCCAACAAAGTGCACTAGAAGCCCTAACAAATGAATGGTACAACCTAAGGGACTGTGAGCAATGAAGGGGGTGCATTCTTTGGGTTGTGCGGGTTGTGGATAAGAGAGAGATTGTGGATTGAAACTACTATAGGAGTAGAACCTGAGTTTTGGGTTGTTGAGTATGGAGAATTGACAACCAAAGGGCCAGATCTCCTTGTGTACTCATTTTCATGTCCCCTTCCGAATGATCATGGGACTTGGACACAGTAGCCTAAGTGATTCCCGTAGGCTATAGTCCTTAAGAAGGGAATTGATTAATTATTTAATGTCCTAAAGGGAAAAGTGCCTAACAAACGAAATTAGATAATTAAAAGAGAGAGAAAAGGGGAAAGCGCCTAAAGTGACTTGGGAAGCATATGAAATGTCACTTAAATTGATTAAAAGGGTTGCAAAAGAATCAACAAACAATAAAAGGGAAAAAGGAGGGCACCCTCTCTCATTCTTTCATTGATATTTGTTAATTTCTCATTGAGATAGCTCATTGTGGTTGTAGAACTCTTGGGACAAAAACCCTAGGGTATAATTTCAGAGATTGGTTTTGGTAGTGCAACATATCCACCCTATCTAGTCATTCAGGGAGGAGATCACACTGGTTTCTTCATTGTACTTCAATGGTGGCATAGATTTCTATGTGGTGGATGAGATTGGTGGTCCATTGGCTAAGCTAGTCATTGTGCGTTGATTTCCTTCACTATTGGTTGCATATTCCTTCATGGTGGTCTAGTTGGTTAAGGGAAGGATGGGTTTCCCTACCTGGGCGAAGTTATAGTTAAGGAGAGGTCGTTTTCTTGAAGTTTGGGTGATTTCCTGATCAGGAGAGACCATAACAACCATCTTGGATGCATTTCTTGTTGAGGAGGATGAGTCTATACATTGGGATGAGTCTATGCATTATTATGGGTGATTTATTTAGATGTGGAGGCGCCTTTCCTCAAGGATAAAACGAGTTAGAAGAGGCACTTCATTACGGGCTATGTTATCATTATTTAAAGGGAGAATTGTTGATCTTTAGAGGCCATGAACTGTGAAAAGGGTTGTTGGTTTGAATCCCTCATTTCTGGACTAAGCTAAGTAGAGAAGGGATCGAATATCCTTGATTGGTGGACGTGGGGGCCTGTAGAAGTTGATTTGTACTTGTTGGCTGCATAGGGAAGTTCCTTCCAATGTCTAAACACCTTGTTGTACTCACATTTCCATTGATATATCTTATCTGGGAGCTACTGTAAAAGGTTAGCATTTAATAAATATCCATTGTTTGTTTTCTGAAGAAATATATTGGTATCTTTGTGGTCATATTTGTAATGCTCATTCTCTTCTCAACAAATATATATGTGTTTATACATTACCTATTAAAAGACTACAATAAATACATACACAACAAATTTTTTCCATTTATATCAGTTGTGCCAAGGATTACAGTGTGGGAGTTAAGTGGTAAATAATTGATATCATCACATACACATAGTTATCAGCCTGTAACAGAATCGTAAATTGGGAAGTGTAAAATTTTGGGAATGTAATCCAATTGTTTGATAGAATTACCAGACTAATAAACTAAGGAAAAAAAATGCTCAATATTTAGTCAGATTCATTATAGTGGTATCAAAGCCCTCTTTCCTGCTAGCCTGAAGAGGGGTTTTGTTGTTCATGAGAGGTGAAGAAGCTAGATTTCTCGGTGTCACATACAGAAGTAGAAGGCAACGAGGGGTAGAAAACATTTTTGAAGTGGAATAAGAAGTAAGGGAAAAACAACTGAAGGTTGGACAAGTGGAAAACATGGGTGATGCCAATGAAGAAAGGGGAATGCATATATTAGATAGCTTAGCAGCTGGACAACAACAGCTTACTCAACTTATAACTCAGTTCCTCGCCAATCAAACCAATCAGAATCATGGGAGTAACAACTGAGTAGGGGGGTCTAATGTGAATAATGGAGCCGACAACAATAATGATACTCCCATACTTAACAATACTGGGATCCCCATACAGATTAGTGCTAGGACCACTAGCAGAACAGTCCCTAGACCTCTTTTACCCAATTTTTTGGGAAACCAACCAACGTAAAATCAAGGGAAGCAAGATCTAAGTGAAACTTGTCAGGACTATCTGAGAGAATATCAAGCCCTGGGTGATGATTTTTAGGTATCCATGTCACTTAAGGACTTCTGCACAATCAAATACAGGAATAAACCAAGGGATCATAATAGGGTGCAACAGAACAAGGATCTAGTATGGAAGTTGGGAAAGCTATCTATTCCTTCCTTCAATGGGTTTAATAGGAGCACAGCCAGGGAATGGGTACAAAAACTAGATACATAATTCCAGCTCAACCCTATGACCGAGGCCGAAGCGACCAAATTCGCTACTCTTCACCTTGATGGAGAATCCCATGAGTTGTGGTACCATGGGTTAGTCACGCTAGGACATGCAACTATTACTTCCTATTTGGACTTCACTCAGAAGTTAATGGAGAGGTTTGCTAAAAAGGATCCAGAGCTACACGTCATAGAGTTAGCACAACCCAAACAAGAGGGGTCCCCAGATTCTTTCATCACAGAGTTCCAGAAGCTAGCAGTGACAGTGTCAGATATATCGGAGCAGAGGCTTGTCATGTTGTTCATTGAGGGGTTGTTAAAACCACTTCGTGGTTGGGTAAAGGATTTCAAGCCTGAGACCTTGCAGGGTGCTATTGTCAGGACAATGGACATGGAGGGCGCAGTCCCCAAAACGATTTTTTTTTCCAAACCCTTTATTCCACAGAAAGGCAAGGATAAGAATTCTACTGGGAAGGAAGGTACAGGTAAGGAAAGGTTGGACGACGAAACAAGAAATGAGCTAAGGAGAAAGAATATGTGTTTCCACTACAAATATCCATGGGTACCAGGACACAAGTGTTAGGGGAAGGGTTAAGCCCATTATATTGAGGTACATTCAGAATTTGACGAGGAGTAGGAGGAGCCTGAGGTTTTTCTTGAGCAAGACAAAGAATAGAAGGAAGAGATAGAGGAGAAGCATAGTGAGGAGGCCAAGGAGGTTATCATAGCCTCATTCTCTGGTACCTTGAGATTCAACACCTTCAGAGTTAGAGGATTCATAAGGGGACAGGGAGTCATGGCCTTAATTGATGGTGGGGCAACCCACAACTTTATTGATGCAGCATGGGTGACTAGGAGACGAGTAGCTACAAAGGACTTTGAGGGGTTCAAAGTAGCGGTGGTCGATGGATTTAATTTGTCTTGCACAAAGAAAATTTCTAGATTGGCCTTGAAAATTGGTAACTACACCTTGACATAAGAATTTTATGTAGTGGATGTGGCAGATTCATATGCAGTGTTGGGAGTTCAGTGGCTTCAAACATTGGGGGACATTACCACAAACTACAAACAAGTGACTATGAAGTTCTTCACACCAAGAGGGAAACAATTTGTACTGTGAGGCATGGCGAAAAATGCCCCTACAGTAGTGTCAAACAAAATAATGGAAGCCATATTCAGACATGGAGATGTATTATATGCAACACAGTGATTTATTACATCCCAGACAGATGATGAAGGCAGAAGGCATTATCGTGCTGACATCCAAGATTTATTGAGCAGACATGACAAGGTATTTGGGCAGATACCTCCAGGGAGACCTCCTTACAGAGGTTTTGAGCACACCATAGAACTCAAAGAGGGGGCAAAACCAGTGATCACCACCCCGTACATGCATCCCAAGAAGTTCAAAGATGAAATAGAAAAAGCAATCAAAGAGTTGCTTGACATGGGGAACATAAGACCCAGTTCCAGTCCTTTCACTTCTTCGGTGGTCTTGGTTAAGAATAAGGATGGGACAATGTGGATGTGTATTTATTATCAAGCCTTGAATAAGAAAACAATAAAAATAGGTACCCTATACCCAGGATCGATGAGTTGCTAGACGAGTTGCACGGAGCAATGTATTTCTTGAAGATTGATCTTCGATCTGGATATCATCAAATCAGATTCTGTGAGGAGGACATTCATAAAACCCCCTTCAGGTGCCATTATGGGAATTATGAGTTCTTGGTCATGCCTTTTGTATTGGCCAACACACCTACCACTTTTCAGTCATGCATGAATCACATATTCAGGAAGCAGTTGCGGAAGTTCCTATTGGTATTTTTTGATGATTTCTTGATCTATAGTAAAACTTGGGAGGAGCATTTGGCGCACTTGGAGGAGATTCTGAGCATTATGGATGATAAATCCTTATATGCAAAGGAATATAAGTGTGAATTTGGTATGATAGAGTTTCTCTACTTGGGTCATATAGTCAGTGCACATGGAGTGCAGGTTCACAGGGAGAAGATACAAGATATTCTAGATTGGCCACCACCTAAGGATATCACGCATTTGCGAGGGTTCCTTGGAATATATAGTTACTACAAGTGATTTGTGTCGATATTCTCTCAGTTGACCACCCCTCTTATAGATATTATGAATAAAGGGGATTTGTTTTGGACAAAAGAGGCCCAGAAGACCTTTGATAAGATGAAGGAAGTGATGAGTTCTTGCCTCGTTTTGGCACTTCCTGATTTTACTCAGCCCTTTGTGTTAGAGTGTGATGCATCTAGTGTGGGCATAGGAGCGGTTTTGATGCAGCAGAAGCATCCTATTGCATACGAGAGCAGGAAGCTCTCCACCCTCGAGAGAATTTATTCCATCTATGACAAGGAAATGCTAGCCATAATGCATGCATTGGAAAACTTCAGACAGTACCTAATAGGTGGGAGTTTTGTGGTCAAGACTGATCACAACAGTTTGAGGCACTTCTTGGGGAAAAAGGATCTAAATGAAAGGCAACAGAAATGGGTCAGTAAAATACAAGACTATGACTTCGATATTGAGTACGTCAAAGGAAAGAACAATGCAGGTGTTGATGCTTTATCCATAAGACCTGAGTTGTGCAGGTTATCAGAGATATCTGCGGATTGGAAATCCGAGCTCCTAGTGGAGTATTCCAAGAGAAAATTTGCTTGTGAGATGATGGATAACAGTGTACAGGATGACAGGTAAAAGGTGGTAGATGATATCATCTACTACAAGGATCGCATGTACTTGGTCCCGGAGTCCAAATTAAAGGAGAAAATTATGAAATCCATGCATGACACACCTTTAACTGGGCATCCAGGATATTTCAAGACATACAGGAAGATCAGAGAGAGGTTCTCATGGAAGGGCCTCAAAGATGATGTATTGAGACATGTGAGGGAGTGTGTGACTTGTCAACAGAATAAGGTGTACCAGAACCACCCTGAAGGATTACTTCAGCCACTGCCCATTCCAGAGCAGAAATGGGAGAGCATATCCATGGACTTCATCACAGGGTTGCCAAAGACACAGGGTCGAGATTGAATTTATATGGTGGTCGATAGGTTGACCAAGTTCGCTCATTTATTTTCCATATCCTCAGAATACAAGGCAATACATGTAGCATATTTATTCTTTAGGGAGACATTCATGCTCCATGGGTTGCCAAAAAATATTGTTAGTGACAGGGACATTTGATTTATGAGTGATTTTTGGCAGGAACTTTTCAGGCTCGCAGGCACAGAGTTGACCCCCAGTACAAGTTACCACCCACAGACAGATGGCTAAACAAATATAGTGAACAAATGGTTATAGGGATATTTTCGTAACTATGTGACCGAGTAGAAGACATGGGTTAAGTGGTTACATTTGGGTGAGCATTGTTATAACACCACTTATCATATGTCCATGGGGATGTCACCATTTAGGGAATTATATGGATATGAAGTCCCATCCTTTGTAGACTTGGCGTTTAGGGACAACAGGGATCCCAAGGTCAAAACTAGATTCAAGAGAGCAAAGACATTCTTAACGTTCTTAAGGATAACCTGCAAATGGCACAAAACCAACAGAAGATATATTCAGATGGACATAGGGTCGAGTGCACCTTCGAGGTAGGGGACTTGGTGTTTCTCAGGCTGCAGCCATATAGATAGTCTTCTCTGAAGAAGAGTGGTGCAGAGAAACTTAAGCCATGATTTTACAGAACTTATAGGGTGACCAGGAGAGTTGGTTAAGTGGCTTATGAGCTGGAGTTGCTAGAAGGGAGTAATATTCACAACGTGTTTCACGTCTCGTGTCTCAAAAAGGCGTTGGGACAACACATCATAACTTCAATATAACTGGCTCCTTTGGATGAGGAGGGGGAGCTAGTACTAGTTCCTGAGGAAGTATTGCAGGTTCGGGAAAAGAAGCTTCAGAACGAGGTAATCAGGGAATATCTGGTCAAATGGAGAGAGTTGCCTGCAGAAGATGCCACTTGAGAGAGTGAAGTGAACAAATTTTGCAGCACTCGAATCTGCAATTGCTTGGGGACAAGCAATCTTGGGGGGAGAGTATTGTCATGTCCCCTTCCGAATGATCATGGGACTTGGACGCAATATCCTAAGTGATTCCCATAGGGTATAGTCCTTAAGAAGGGAATTGATTATTTATTTAATGTCTTAAAGGGAAAAGTGCCTAACAAATGACATTAGATAATTAAAAGAGGGGAAAAGGGGAAAAGCGCCTAAAGTGACTTGGGAAGAACATGAAACATCACTTAATTTTATTAAAAGGGTAAAAGGGTTGAAAAAGAGTCAACAAACAATAAAAGGGAAAAAGGAGGGCGCCCTCTCTCATTCTTGCATTGATATTTGCTAATTTCTCATTGAGAGAGCTCATTGTGGTTGTAGAACTCTTGGGACAAAAACCCTAGGAGATAATTTCAGAAATTGGTTTCGCTGGTGCAACATATCCACCCTAGCTAGTCATCCAGGGAGGAGATCACACTGGTTTCTTCATTGTACTTCAATGGTGGCATAGATTTCTATGTGGTGGCTGAGATTGGTGGTCCATTGGCTGAGCTAGTCACTGTGGGTCGACTTCCTTCACTATTGGCTGGATATTCCTTCATGGTGGTCGAGTTGGTTAAGGGAAGAATGAGTTTCCCTACCTGGGTGAAGTTATAGTTAAGGAGGGGCCGTTTTCTTGAATTTTGGGCGAGTTCCTGATCAGGAGAGACCGAAACAACCATATTGGACACATTTCTTGTTGAGGAGGATGAGTCTGTATATTGGGCTGAGTCTATCCATTATTTTGGGTGATTTATTTAGATGTGGAGGCTCCTTTCCTCAAGGATAAAATGAGTTAGAAGAGGCACTTCATTACTAGATGTGTTATCATTATTTAGAGGGTGAATTGTTAATCCTTAAAGGCCACGAACTGTGAAAAATGTTGTTGGGTCAAATCCCTCATTTATAGACTAAGCTAAGCAAAGAAGGGATTGAATATCCTTGATTGGTGGGCATCAACGCTTGTAGAAGTTGATCTATACTTGTTGGTTTCATAGGGAAGTTCCTTCCAGCTTCTAAACACCTTGTTGCACTCACATTTCCATTGATATATCAAATCTGGGAGCTACTGTAAAAGGTTAGCATTTAATAAATATCAATTGTTCATTTTCTGAAGAAATATATTGGTATCTCTGTGGTCATATTTGTAATGCTCATTCTCTTCTCAACAAAGTATATATGTGTTTATACATTACCTATTAAAAGACTACAGTAAACATATACACAGTAGAATATTTCCATTTATATCAATTGTGTCAAGGATTATGTGGGAGTTAAGTGGTAAATAATTGCTATCATCACATACACATAGTTATCAGCCTGTAATAGAATTGTAAATTGGGAAGGGTAAAATTTTGGGAATGTAATCCAATTGTTTGATAGAATTACCAAAATGATAAACTAAGGAAAAAAAATGCTCAATATTTAGTCAGATTCATTACACTCATAGCCTTAGCTTGGGGGTGGCTTACTGCTGAGATTTTGGAATAGCAATGCCTATGGATGGGAAGTTCATCCTTTGTATGTAGCCATTTGGTTATACTTAAAATCAAATAAGTGTTTTATTGTTTATTTATGATTATTTGTCTATGTAAATGATTATTGAATGTTGTGTGTTTGTTGTGTGCTTACTGGGTGCATTGATGTTTTTATAAATGTTGTAGATGCATGGGTAAATTTTATTGACCTGCTGCCCCTTGGTTTTTGTTATATGTATGGGGTGTTTTAAATTATTTTTTTAACAGGCTAAGTCTTTTTCTATAGTGATAGACTCGGCTTGGATGTTGGGAATGTTACACCTCTAAAGAAGCGAGGTATAGGATATAATATTTATTGAAGTCGAGGAGACTGATCAATGAGGATTTTGAGAGAATAGGTTACAATTCCCCAAAGGCCTATTAATCCTAGTTATCCCATTGAAAAGGGATGTCTTAACGTAAGAGGCATAAGAATTCGTCTGTGCAAGTGGCATAATCAAGGACAAAGTGGTGAAAAATTTTGACCTTGCCTTGTAGACTTTGCAGCTAGCGCAAATTGTTGGGAGGAGGGATTTCACTAATAACGTGGACCTTTAAGGGGTCAACTATGAATCCCCATTAGGGTACAATTAATCTGAGAAAACATTTAAATGTGATGAAAAAGACACACCTGAGAGGGTTCAAATGAATCTTGTACTTTCAGCATCTTGCAAAAGCTTTCTAGATGTTGGGATCACTTCTTGGATATATCCATGAGATCATCCAAATAGGATAGGATGAGATGGGAAAGATCATGAAAGGCATAATTCATCACCTGTTGGAAGGTGGTTCTAGCATTTTTTAGGCCAAAAGGCATGACACAGTATGTGAAAGTACCCCACGGTGTAGTGAAAGTGGTTTTGCATTGGTCTGCATAGCATATTTGGATTTGATTATACCCTAAGAATCTATCCATGAATGAGAGGACCTCATGCCCGAAACAAGCATCAATTACTTGATCATGAAGGGTGATAGGAAGTTTTCTTTGGGACAAGATTTGTTCAAGTCTCAAAAGTTTGTGCAAATGTGAATGGTGCCCCATTTTTTGTTCATAGAGATAGGGTTAGAGACCCAAGAAGTGTATGTGATGGGGTAGATGAAACCAACTTTGTGAAGATTATGGATTTCAACTTTGATGGAAATTTCTTTAGACGGATGAAGAGGCTATTTATTTTGTTGAATGGGGACAACATCGTGTTGGATCATGTTGTCATTGATGCCAATGGTTTGATTATTTGGGAGATTGTTGGATCATATGTCATTGATGTAAATGGTTTGGTTTGATTGATGTAATTCATTGATGTCAAGTAATTGATTGATTGATGATTGATGAACAATGAATATGCCTTGATGAGAATGATAGATGTCCAAGTGGAAACCAATTGATAAAGATGGATCATCGATATGATGCATTGATGAATATGGATCAATGAGTTGTCATTGATACATGATGCATAGTTGATATATATGATGTAGTGGTGAATTGATGTAAAGATGAATCACTATTGTCTTATCATGGTTGATAAGGCTCACAAATGGATGAACTCCAAAGTGTCCCCCTTATGGTGAAAGTCGTCACAGGAAGACGCTTTATGGATTGAGTTATCCTAGAAGAGCGGTTGGAGGACCCATGCTTGCATGTGGATTAATGAGATGAATATCAATTAAGTTGTTGGTGAAACTATCCTAGATGGATAGTGCTTGGCATGATATTTCTAGTGGTATGTGGAA
>ML780994.1:1095715-1108235 GCA_009831015.1 Picea engelmannii | reverse complement strand
TTCCGGTTGTATCCGGAGAACATTGGGGGTTGTAGCCTCCTTTTGGTTGTAGCCAGAGAATTGGGGAGTTGGAGCTTCCCTCAAGTTGTAGCTTGAGAAACTAGGGGGTTGGAGCCTCCTTCCAATTGCAGCTGGAAAACAAAGGAAGTTGGTGCTTCCAATGAATGTAATTCTTCAAGACATATAAGAAAAAGTATTATCTAGTTTTCTTCCGATTTGGGTTTCCACGTAAAACAATGGTGTACTGTGTATGTGTGTGATTGTTTATTTCTTACTGCTCATTATTGAATAATAATATTTCATTGATATAACATTTGAAGAAAAATGATTATAATTACGCTATTACTAATTCACCCCCCCTCTCAGTTATCCAACACTATGACCAACATGTCATAAAAGCGTGATAGATCAAGACAATGGTGAGTGTAGTGTCCATACATTGAACATGTGTCACAAAGGTGATTGGTATGAAATTTATTATTGTGAGTAGTGAGTGATTTGTTTGTAGTTTTTGTAGAAGTTCCTACAATGGAGGGAGTGGGTAGGAGTGGTAGTGACCTTGGTAGGTGTTAGGATCTGATCCTAAGCCCTCTCCATGGGTCATTAGTTAGTAGGATATGTTTTCTATTTAATAAAGGCCGAAATTAGTTAATAAGGCCTAATAAATAAAGAAGAATAAGTCAATGTAAGAAGACCTAATATAAGTTTTCGCTTCTAGAAAGATCTTCTTCTAGAAGTTTCCTTAGAAGGTAGAATTAGTATAAATAAAAGTAGGTGGCATTTGATATCTTGTCTTGGAGATTATTGTAATAGGGCTCTACTCTGTTGGAGGTTGCCCCTCAAAGAGGCAAGTGAGCATTGCTATGATAATAAAGTTTCTCTTCCTAGTGATTATTCTGGTGTTATTTTGGTGTTCTTCTGATATTTTTCTGGATATATCATTATTATTTTTTTATTGCCTGCTAAATATTTTCTATTCTACATAATATATTGTATCAGGAATATTGCAAGTGGTATCATAGCTCTTTCCAGGGGAAGACTTGTGGGATAAAAAATTTCAGGGTAGATACGCATTATGACGTCTTTAATCTACATAGATCTATCGATACGTGCATAAACCCATGGTCAGGGAGTCATACAGGCAGGAAATACAATTGGTTCTTAAGCACATATATGTTGGCCAGCCTTCTAACCCTTTTTTGTACCCCTTCGAGTGGTAGTGCATCATATTGCACGTGTATATGGATTGTCCTAGGTATCCTAAAGCCCTCCATAGATAAAACGATCATCTGTCTGATTTCTATAGTCTCATCGAGAACAACACTCGAGAAGTGATTGTCTTGTATGTGGGTAGTCGAGTAGTACAACTAAGGGTATGATCTAGCCTCCTTAGTTGGTGCCATGAGATATTGAGTTGAGTACTATTTTTAGGCCCCACACGTATATAAGAGAGTTATAGCACAGGGAAAACCCTTGATTGTAGATTCCTTGCAAACCCTAACCCTTGGAAATAGAACAGAGAAATAAACGAAAAGATCTATTGCAGTGCAACCTTGTCGTCTGCATTAAGGTTGCAAAATTACTACATCTTTTGTCCTGTTAAGAATTTGGGCATTCTGCCTCTGCAGTATTATTCAGTTCAGAGTATAACTCTGTAGGAGTATAAAAAATAAAAAAATAAAAAAATAAATGATTTTGAACCTGTCTGCACCCTTATTTGTGACCCTAGCCCATTGCATTCCTCTCTTCATCTTGATCGTAGTGGAACCCTTCAATTTTAATCTTTTTTTTCCTTCGAACCCAACCCCCTCTGGGATGCCTTTCTTGAGACCTATCCCACTAGATTCCTCTCTTTGTCCTGATAACCTAGGTACCTATTATTTTTAAACCCATTTTTTCCATCCTGGCACCTATGTTTCTACCTGAGCCTTCACCATGCCTACCACTCACTATTAGTCCCAAGAAACCTTGGAGGATAGAATGTCCCACCTAGAACGACAAATTGATGACAACATGGATTCCCTCCACAATGAATCCACCAAAGCCCTTAACCAACAAGACAACAAATTGGTGCAACTCTTCGGGGGTAAGAATGTTGATCCAAACCCAGAAGAACTTCAGTCTTCTCATTATGAACATACTCAGTCCTCCTGCTCCCCTTGGGGTTCTCCACCTTCTTGGAATAAGGTGTTCAAAGTTGACATGCATAAATTTGATGGTTCCAACCTAGCCGGGTGGGTTTCTCAAATGGAATAATATTTCTCCCTTCATGATATTTGAGATGATGAGACCAAATTCCATGCAGGGGTTTTGTACTTGGATCAAGAATGTTGGAAGTGGTGGCAATGGCATAAGAAATGTTATCCAAGACCTCTCAATTGGAACATGTTCTCCAAAGCAGTTTGTGCCCGTTTTTATAGGGAATCACAATCGTCAGGTCAACTGACTAAGTTTCACCAAACTAGATCTGTCACGGACTTCATCATGACATTTGAACAATTAGCTATTTGTACCAAGGGCTTATCTGATGAATTTCACCTTGAATGTTTTAGCAGTGGTCTAAAAGAAGCTATAAAGGCTCATGTTGCATGTCAATTATCTAGGGAAATTGAGACCATCCTCTAGGTGCCATCCCTGAAGGCTCCATTTACCACCCATCCTCGCCCAAGGGCTACACCTAATCCGACCCAAACTTTGAAGGTCCAAAAGGTCTCTCCCACTGAAATGGTAGAACATCACAAGAAAGGACTTTTCTACTATTGTGATGAAAAGTATGCACCGGGGAATAAATGTAGAGAACAAAAGTTCTTCCAGATTGATGCCTCAACTTCCTCTTCATATGATTACATACCATCAGATGAAGTTTCAGACCAAGAGGTGGCTTAGCCAGGTGATATAGTCGAAGATCCAGCTATCACATCAATGGAATTCATAGATCTGGTCATCTTGCTTCATGCACTCTTAGGTATTTCATCCCCACAGACATTGAATATCAAAGGATACATTAAACATAGGCCAGTTTTGGTGTTGATTGATAGTGGTAGCACCCATAATTTTATTCATCATAGGCTCGTTGATGAGATCCATTGCTTTGTTTTCCCTGTTTTTAATTTTCAATTCCTCATCGCTAATGGTGGTACTGTGAAGTGTGGGGGACGTTGTGAGAATGTCAAACTCAAAATGGGTGATTACCATATGAAAAACCACATGTTCTCTATTACCATAGGTGGTTGTGATATTGTATTGGGCATTGTAACATCCCAATTTGATTTTTATTGATCATAGTTTGTTAAATTAAGTTAAATTAATTATTAAAATAAATACATTTGAATCTTTTACTATTTTATTATTAAGGGTAGGTGAGGGAATTAATGAGGGGATAAGGCACTTGGGAATTGAATGAGGGAGGGGGATGCGAGAGAGGAGGATAAGGAAGAGGGGAGAGGACTTGGAGAGGGNCTGGAAGAAGGAAGAAGGAGGAGGAGATTGGAAGGCAAAACAAAAAATTGTTTTGGGAGACCTTACTTGGGAACTATTGTTGTTGGGGATTTTTGGCTTGGGGGCTAGGAAACCACAAGGATTACTGGAGCTAGGGAGTCAGAGAGGCTGTTCCTAGCTGGTCGGGAGGTAAATATTCATTTTTGGGCAGTTTGGGAAAGAAAAAGAACAAAGGAGCAAGGGGTTAAATCAACCAGAACCTGCAGGTTGAGGTATGTATTTTACTAGTTGATATGTGGTTATTATGTTGTCTATTTACCAATTTATTGCTTGTATAAAGAAATTCCCAAACTAAATTGTCGTAAATGAAAATTCTTACTTGCAGATCTTTCAGTAATATAAATTTTAATTCACATATACAAAAATTCTTTTCTTACATAAAAGAGTCATTATAGTAGGAGATAATTATATTTATGGCCCCTGAAATAGAAGGCCTTACAAATGGTATCAGAGCCCAGTTTCAAAACTGAAACCTAGGGCTTACTCACCCTCTTATGGCCTCAAAGTATGTTATCTGTTCAACAAACAAACCCAAATATATATATATATATATATATATATCTTGGACATGCCAACTAGAAACCCTTTAAGTTCAACTTTACATAACCTAGGATGAGACAACCAGGAAGGAGTCTTGCCAATATGTCCACCCATCTTCTATTCTATCCACCTAGCCACTTGCTTATGTTTACTTGTAAAAGAATCTCACCGACGAGAAACATAAACTCTTAATTAGGTGAAAAAAAAAAATCTTTTTTTTATGTATATAATATCTAAACCATATCAAGGAAAATGCAGGTTTCTAAATCCTAAGGGTTTTTTTTCTTTTATTATGTCGAAAGCATTCTTTAGTGTTAGGTTTTTTAGAATACCTGTCAAACAAGTTTTCTAAAACCATATTTTTGGTCTTTTTACAATAAAACCATCTACACACAAACCAATAAAACCATTTGCACACAAATCAAGTAACAAATTTCGAGAGCAGGAAATCTAGAAACCATGGGAAACAAATTTCGAACAGAAAATTTAGAGGCGGTGGGAAACAAATTTGACGTGGTCATGCTTGTTGCCATCCATTTTGGCAATGGCCTGATCTAGTTGTCAGACAGAGAACGTTTGCAGCATTTTTTATTTTATTTACCCTCACCGCCTAAGGAATTTATTATTGATGTCAGTGTGCTTTTATTACTTGGGCGACCTCTTCAGGGGTGGCAGTAGCGGTGGAGTATTGATTCGTATACAGTCTGAACTCTTCATTACATGCAATATCTTCACAGATGTGGATCAAATAAAAAATTACAGCATGACGAAGGAGGGGATGAGAACAAGGGAGATTCAACATTTCAGCCATAACCAACACGCCCTAAGCTTCATGCATCTCCAATCTGAATACAGAAGTTATGTTGTACATTTTAATCAATGTAACAAGTTTTCGGGTTTCAGAGAATGGATTGCCCAATTTCGGGTTCGAGGTTGCATGGCTTAGTACTGTTCCACCCTCGATTACTCTACACATTATTCAGAAGAATCCCAACTCAAATATACCTGAAATCCCACACAGTGCAGGCCCTGATGTCAAGTATGTATATCTATATATATATATATATATATATATATATATATATTCTTGTTATCTTTTTTTTATTCAGTATTACAGTGATCATATAAAGCTTCTATCTAGCTTACATATGTTTTCTAATATAACCGTGTTTGT
The DNA here is from genome assembly GCA_009831015.1 of Picea engelmannii. Classification (NCBI taxonomy): domain Eukaryota; kingdom Viridiplantae; phylum Streptophyta; class Pinopsida; order Pinales; family Pinaceae; genus Picea; species Picea engelmannii. The sequence continues at coordinate 1,103,023 of ML780994.1, read as the reverse complement.
TTATGAGAAGGAAGGATCCAGAACTTCTACCACGTAACCACCATATTTCTTTAGGCGTGCATGACTATGATGGCTTCGTCAAATCCCTGAAAGTGAGTTTACTGTAAACATACATCCATTTTAAACCCACATTTATTGAGCAAAGGATTAAAGTAACATAAATTCACTTGACTTCTGATCTATTAGGCATTATGGATAACAAGGGTATAGATTGGGTAACAAGCAGTAGTGGTTCCTTGTTTGGGATAACCTCACTTTTCTTTGTTTGGGTTCTCTCTTTTTCGCACGGGATTGACTTCCCTTCCTATAGTAGTGACGTTGGTCAGAAGCTTCTTATATGAAACTATAGGCATATAATTGAGAGGAAAACGCCTTCTCGTCATAAATCCCGCCAATGAAGAAACCATAGGCATGCTCCTCTTCTTCTTGCTTCTTACCCTTTAGTTCAAGTCTTGTTCCTTCGAAGATTTATATTGAATTCTCTTTAGTTCAATTAGAGATTTATCGTGAATATGTTTTTTTTTTTTAATTACGTCGAAAGACATATATCTATTGGAGATGGGCACAATTAATCACCTTTTAATCTAAAATTCTAATCTGATAGCTAACAAGTGAAAATGCTGGAATATTTTTAATCGTCCTCCCAAATCAATGAATGTGATTTACTCTTCTTCCTTGTATTTTTAACATTTACCTGATCATATTAAGAAATTACTGTACCACCATATGATTTCCACGGTTAACTGATTAACCTTTGGAATTACCACATTTAAAATTAACTTTTGGATTTCCTCAGCTCTATGTGCATTTGAGCTGTGTGTTTCAATTCACCAGAGTGTTGGTCGTCCAAATAACTTTTGGCGTTCACCAACCGCAACACCAACCACTTTGCGACTATGCTAGTTTGTATGTCTTTCTTCTTAATATGTTGAGTACAAAGCAAGTAGGTAGATAAAATCCGGGAAAAAAACATAATCCCGCTACTTATTTATCTTTAATTCTTGTTCTATTAAATATTTATAATAAACATATTTTTTTGGATGGTCTGTCTTTTTAATATACCGAGTAGAAAGCAAGCCGCTAGATAAAATATGGGAAAAATACACTCATGCCACCAAGATCAAACAAATTTAACCTTTCGTCATTAAAGATTACATGTCATGAAGTCTGCAAGTATCGGCCATGAAAGCCAAGCCAAAGCAGTAAATAATCACATCCATGGAATAACGTTGACATGTTTATTATTGTTTAGGTCCATGGGAATGAGCCAAATGTAGCTCATATCTGCCAGAACCCCTTCCACCTTGGGTGGAGAGTTTCTTGGAGACTCTTTGATCCCAGGACTCAGAATAACAAGATTCTGACCCAGGGGCGAGGGCAGAGGACTAACGACAGGGCAGAGAACTGATGAAAAATATGCTGACATAGTTTAAATGTTTAATTTTTTTTTTTTTTTTTAATACTTTTCAATGAATTTTGCTTGAGGTTACAAAGTATTGTAATTTTAAATTTAAGTTATTGATATTATACAATTAGAATGTTTCATTGATCATTCAAAACACAAAATCCATTTATATATTTAAAAAGCAATTTAACTTAAAAAAAAATCCATTTATACTTAAGCAATTTAATTAAAAATAATTAATTCTCACAGATTTTATAAACAAATTTCGAAATTTAACTTAAAAAATTACTCCCACAAATTTTATAACAAATTTCGACGATAATTACTAGAAACATCAAAAGGTAAAACATTTGGACTACTCCCAATTATAATTCTGTGCAACGAGTTTCATTACCAAAGCCACTTACCATATAGATTTATGATTTTAATTTAATACATGTCCAACGCCTGTAATAATTTTCCACCTATTCACTAACCATCGACCAATCAGTTTCCTCCACGTATCTTATCCTTATCTTCTCCTTGACCGACTTCACCAACTCCAAGGCCACGACTGTTAGGTTCCTTGTTCGTCTTCGTCTATCCAATCAGAAATTGCAATTTGTTCATCAACCATTGGATCTACTGCCCACGTGTCTTCTCTACCGACCCAACTCTCATGTTTTCTCCACCGATTCCAACCTCCTATGTGTATTCTCCACCGCCCAACTGCACTAATCTTCTCCACGGACTCCAACCTCCCAAGCAAGTGAAATCTTAGCTTAGATTCCTTGTTCATCGATCACCCTGAATCAAAATATTGGGCTGCCAGTGGAGATTGCAAGGTAGAGGACAATGCAAGGAAGATTTATGAGAAGAGATAAAAATGAGGAATTTAGCTAAATCATCCACTGTACATTGCAATGCAGATATAAGAAAAGAGATAAATTTTAAATAACAAAAAATGGTCGAAGAGGAGCCAAAGAGGAGTTTGTGCAAATGGCGAGTCGTCAAAGTGCTTGGTCATTTACATGGAGGGCTTTGTTCTCCACCTCTCCAAACAGAAAATCCCACGACGAGAATCCCATTGAGAACAACAACAATCTTAACAGTTAATGTGTTTATGAAGATGCAAATGAACCCTCGACCTTTCTTTCAGTGAGAAGACGGTGGAGGCACCTTTGTTTGTAGCCAAGGATTCTAACATGGGGTAAGTGAAAGTCTTGCTGAAAATCATACATATGATGTTAGATTTTTACGTCTATCGATGGCCAAGAAATTTTTTGATCAAAATTTTTGTTGAATGGGCAAGAATTTTGATGGTTCTTCTACTATTGCTGGAGAGAGTGGGTGTTGCTTTGAAGGTTGCAAGTGTGGAGCCAACTGTACCTATGACCCTCGATTGGGTGATATACGATTTGATAAAGGAATTTTTACGAAGAAGAATATTGAAGGGGAAGAAAGATTTCAGTTGCGGATCAGGGCATGTGAATATGTTAAGTGACCTCGGGAAGTTGTGGAAGAACATAGTTGACACCGTATTTGCAGAGATGAGAAGAATATCTCTACAAATATTCTTCTCATCTTAACATATTCAAGACGTGCCCGTGGAAGACATCAAGACAATGGTAAAGTTTGTGAAAGAGGGGGGGATGAATCGTAAACTTGTGGTAATAGTGGGGAAGGGCGGGTCCGGTAAAACAACTCTGGTCAAGCTTCTCACCAGTATGCAATATATATCTTATGAAGTACTTGTCAAAGTGCATGGAAAAAACATCAGAAAAATTGTGGCCACTATTGTGAAGATTTTGTTTTCAAGTGCAGGATCATTTCCTCTGCAACAGGATCATTTCCTCTGCAACAAGCTTGTGGAAAAGTTTTTGCAGGAATAGTCAAGTATGACATTGATACTTTTAGCACAGAGGCTCAACAAGAGGGTGTTTTAAAAAACCTTGCTTGGTGTACTACTATGTACTAACCCAAAGGATGCTTGAGATGAAACTCACATAGGGTGAGACTACTTGCCTACTTTTTTGTCTCATATTATTTACCCTCCAATAAAAAAAACATGGTATTTTACTTGAAGAACAAATTGGAGGGAAATAAATTTGAGTTTCACGTTATTCATTAAATCCATCTCTACAAACTCGAGCCTTGGTTTGGATTTTCTTTAAATTGTTTTCTCTTTATTAATGTCACCCTTTTATTTCATTCTTGAAATAATGGTCTGCCAAGGAAGAATCATGTACAAAAAATACCTCTTGACATACATTGAAATTATCCACCATTGAAAAAAAATTCTACTAAGTCCCCACAAATATGTTTGGGTGTATATAGATCTGTGTGAATATCATTGAAATTTAATTTTTTTGGAAGAAACAACTTTGCAACATATCATTTAACTCTTCCAAGATTATAGTTTTCCTTATGTGTATGTTGCAATATGGGTTATGAAAACACATCCTCGTTGTCAAATGTTGGAGCATTGGAAATCAATGTGGTTATATTGGTGGGAATCTTGTTAAGTTTCCATAACATTTCTTCTCACGTTTATCTTCATAGTTATATAACCCAAATAGAAGAGGAAAGAAACCATTCAATTGTTCTTGTCTTGAATATTTTAAATGAAAATGTGTGGATAAATTGATTACAATAAGAAATCACATGGAGAATAGTCGAGAGGCTTGGTGTTTCAATAGTCATCTCAACTAGAAGGCTTTTCCTCATCCTTTTATGGGAAAATTTTATACACACTTTGGATGGAACTCAATTTTTGAGAACTTATCATTGGGAATCAACGAGTCATTACTATTGCAAATTGTTGAAGTAATGAATCTCTCATGCACCTTGGACTATGGAGCTCATTTGAATCGGTGGATTCCAATCTCTAATTCAATTGTACCAATGACCCATGAACATGCCATGATACATAATGACCCTTTATTTCCTCCTACCCCAATAGTCCTTGGAAGATTCTCTTTATATATCATGATCAAGTATTGTTCTTGAATGCTTCATTACAAACACTAATTGAGGTTGACCTAATGATGAACAGACATCTCAAGACCTCTTGCATCACATCCCTCCATGGTAAGTGCCTTCACATTTGTCCTGGCTAGAAAACCTTTGGAAGTATTCATTTTCATTAAAAAAAACAAATCCCGCAAACTTTGAACAACATAACCACCATGATTCACTTAGATGTTCCCTTTCCCCCACTTCAGGAGTATGCTAGTTGTAATCTCGACAACAAGTTTCATTTCCAAAGCCATTTGACAGTCAAGTTTTGCTCGAAAATGTTGTCTCTGCCCGAGTCCTTTGGAAACTTAAAGAACCTCCAACATCTTGACTTAGCATTCTGCTCAAAATTGCATAGGCTTCCGAATTCCTTCGAAAATTTAATACACCTTAAACATCTTCGTTTGATAAATTGCACAAGTTTGACGATGTCCAGCGAGACTCTTGGAAATATCAAGACACTTGAATTTATAGATATGAGATCCGCTACAAAAATTGAAGTATTTCCTCCTCAAGTCGCACATCAGCGGCACCTATCAGTATTACGTCTGGCGGATACAAACATAAGAGAATTGCCCAGTGCCATTGGGGATCTAAGAGATTTGGAAATTCTTGAGATTGGAGGCCCTTCGCTGGAAATGCTACCGGCTTGGCTCGGTTGCCTTAAGAGTTTGAAGGAATTGGAGATTTGATACCCTATGGTATACCTTTTAATTTATAAAATATTTTAATTGATATATGTTTTGTATATAATATATTATATTTATTTCACATAAATTTTATAAATTAATAAATAAAACTAATTTTACAAATAAATAATATACCTTTATTACAAATAAAGTAATATTATCAAATTCAAAGATAATTTATTTCAAATAATTATAAATAAATATTTTTAATTATATATTTAAAAATATATATTAAATTAATTTATTTCAAATAAATAGATATTTTTAATTATATATTTAAAAATATAAATTAAAAAATAATTTAATTGACATTTTTATTAAAATATTTTTTTTTAAATATTTTTACACACTTATAACAAAATTGCAAATTAGTTTGCACATATGAAAAGCTAAATACTTGCGCACACACTTTATTTAAATGTTTATATACACAATATTTTTCTTATCATATACATATTTAAACAGATGATAATTTTCTATGTCATAAATAATAATAATAAAATATTGTTTTAATATGAAAGTGAAAAGATTTTAGTAAATAAATTTACTCAAACATTAAAATAATAATGATAATGATGATAATTTTAACTAGAAAATATTTAAAACAAAACTCTACAAACTATTATCCTTGTTTCAAATTCAAAACTAGAGACTATAGGGTAGTGATGATAATTTTACTTGGAACAAATGTAAAATAAAACTCTATAAACTACAGATTTTTGCAGGAGAAGACATGAAGTGTTACCAGGAATTAACATGAACCGATCTCTAGAAGTGAATTCAAGTTATAAAGAAGCCTACAATAATGCAACTATTCGTACAAACTCAAAGATAATAAGTGTACAATAAAGATAGTAATATTTGTTTTTGATTGAAAATACTATGTGGGATGGGCATCACTCACAGATTGTAAACAATGCTTGTATCTATATGTCAGGGTTTCGATTCCCCGCAAATTAATCGTATATTTCTTGTATCTATATGTCACGGTTTCGATTCTTAACAAACTCATCGTATATTATTTCAAAGAAACCTAGAGAATTTCTATGTCGGGTTATTTATGGTCGTGTAGTGTTTGAGAAGGGGTTCGATGACTTGTAATGATTGCACTACTCGATATTGGACTCTCTAATAGAAGTAAAGAGCGTATCTATTTCTATATCCTTCAAATCCCAAATATGTAAAGACATAATCATCGTTGGGCACAAGATGAGGTAGAAGTAGTTGGCAAGGTTAACAAAATGTTAATCAATATTTAGCTTGTTATTAATCAATAATATTTAGCTTGTTATTAATCAATACGCAGTAGCCAGGCCAGAGCATCAAGAATCGAAGCTAGGGGATTAATAATACAATTTTAATTAGACAAAAAAATATGAATGCAAGCTATCACCTTAAGTTGAAGGCCTCCATGGTGGAAAAATAAAGTTATTAAATTTATTTTAATTTAAAAAAAATTATTATTGACATTTATTTAAGTTAAGTTAGATATTGGAAAGAATAATATTTTAAAATCAAACTAAATTTTAAATTTATTTTAATCTTAAATATTTTTATGAATATTTTTAAATTAAATAAAAATTTTAAACTTATTTTAATCTATATTTTTTTTAAATTATTATTGACATTTCTATTTTGGAATCATAATATTTTTAATTTAAACATGTAACTAATAGTCACCTTGAAGTGAGTAACAAAAATTTGAAAAGATTTTATTATAACAATTTCGAGGTTGAAGGTAATTCCTTCTAAGTTTGTGAGAGATGCTAAGAGTCAAAGAATTTATTACAACAATTTCGAAGTCCAGGGTAATTAGTGAAAAGTTTGTGATAGGGGTTAAGAGGACACTCAAATTAATATAAGAAATGACAACACTTGAATACTTTCACAAACATATTCAAATCAGAAAACAAGATGGGAATAAATGGTAATTGGGATAATTATACAGCCTGAGTGGGCCTAATGGTTAAGAACATGTGTTTCCTCTTAAGAGGTCACAGGTTCAAATCCAGAGGGGGGTAGGGTATGTATACCTTCGTAGACTTTACCAGTCAAATTGTTGGGCGGAGGGCCTGCTCTGCAAAGGTCGAGCCGATACAATAGGCATCGCAATGCGAAGAGTTTTACTTGGAGAAGTAGAAGGAACATGTATCACACATGTTAAATTGGAGAACATAAAACATGAATATTCCGCGATAATAGGTATTGAAGAATCAG
>ML780994.1:1082254-1093433 GCA_009831015.1 Picea engelmannii | reverse complement strand
AATGGCCAACACATAGAAAATTTAAACTAGGGATTTTTAAACCCCATTATTATCATTATCAACATCTTCATCTTCATCATTAAAATAAATTCATCACTTAAAGATCAAACATTTACTTGTAGAATTTAACTTAGAATATATATATCAAGTTCTTGAGTCTAGATTGGCACTCTCTCTTTTCAAGACATATAATTTTTTCATCAATTTAAAAGTTATAGTAAGAGGTTTTCATCAAGATAATGAACCAACTTTAAATATAATCATTTTGATTATAATATCTTTATGAATCCAATTAACAACATTAATATGAAATTTATTCTCAAATTATTTAGGCATTCACATTCACCCCCTTAGGAGTATGCTAATTATTATTATCAGAATATTACATATATAAATATATCGTTGAAAAAAATAATAATAATAATAAATATATATATATATATATATATATATATATATATATATATATATATAACTTCTCACTCATTTAAAAATAAACTACTTCCCATTCATCATCATCATTATCATTATTATTATTATATATATATAAACAAAAACAAAGACTCTATCGACCCCTACTTCTCATTGAGTTTTTATATATATATATATATATATATATATATATATATATAACAAAAAATTATTAAACATAGAGAAACATCCGAGATTTGAGTCACCGTTGAAGACTTGTATTTTGTGTCCCCTTGCCCATGTTATCGCGTCCGAAAGGACGCTATTTAGAAAATTTTCAAACGACGTTCATTCCTCCAAATACTCAAAAGAACTTTAACAACATCACAAATTTCTCGTTTTACTGCAGAAAAAAGTAAGTATCATTCTGATGAAGAGATAAGAAAAACCAAAACCATTAAATAAGAGATGGTGACAACAGAAACCAATAATAATAATAATAATAATAAGGGTAATAACTGCAAAGTAGCTAGTTCCTGTCTTAAAATTGTGTTTTGCATACGAATTTAAATCACAATATCTTTGGTAATATCCAATAATATATTGCACAATTACAAATAATATAACATTATTTACAAATAATTTCATAATTAAAACTAAAATCATAATTAAAACTAATTTCAGAGATAGCCCCCAACCAATAGTTTTTTATTTTGGGAATTTCTCATTTTGTTGCTCCTCCAAAAGGATTAGTTTATTTATTAGACTTTTGAAGTAGTTTAATTATTAGATTTTTTAAAGATTTTTTCCACAAAATTGTTATCAAATTCTAACCATCTAATTATTTTGTTACTACTCCAAAAGTAGTTTAATTATTATATATTTTTTAGTGTTTTTTTCACAATTTCTATTTTTAAAATTACAGTTTTAAAAGTATATCAATCTTCTATAATGTTTTTATTATAATCAAATTATTAAATATTAACATCTTGACAAATTATTGTTTTTATGCACAATATTTTTATTATAATCAAATTATTAAATATTAATATTTGGATAAATGATTATTTTAATTTTTTTTAACTATTATATAAAAATAAATTGTTATATAATAATATAATAATCTTTATCCAAATATAATTATATTATATATTTATCTTTATCCAAAGATAATTTTTTTATAATAATATAATTGTTATATAATGATTATAAATATTATTATATTATTTATCTTTAATATGTTTAACTATTATATAAAAATAAATTCAATATTTATAATCTCTTTATATCTTATGTATGATTTTTATGCAAAAATAAATTTAATGTTTATAATTTCTTTATTAACATCAAATTGTTAAATATTCATATAATATTTTGATATTTGTATTCCATGATTTCAAAATAATTTCTTTTTTTTATGTACATATTATATTTGTATTTCATAATTCCAAAATAATAATTTTTGTTTTTATGTAAAAATAAATTTAATGTTTATAATCTCTTTATTAACATCAAATTATTTCTGTTTTTATTTACATATCATATTTGTATTCTATAATTTCAAAATAATTTTATTTTATTTTTTATGTAAAAATAAATTTAATGTTTATAATCTCTTTATTAACATCAAATTGAATATTTATATTAACATCAAATTGAATTTTGTATTCCATGATTTCTATTAACATCAAATTGAATATTTGTATTCCATGATTTCAAAATAAATTTTGGTTTTATTTAAAAATAAATTTAATGTTTATAATCTCTTTATTAACATCAAATTGTTAGATGTCCATATCTTATTTTGATATTTTTATTTGAATATTTGTATTCCACAATTCCAAAATAATTTTTGTTTTTAAGTAAAAATAAATTGAATATTTATAATTTATTTATTAACATCAATTTGTTAGATGTCCATATCTTATTTTGATATTTTTATTCTTAAATGTCCATATCTTATTTTGATATTTTTATTTGAATATTTATATTCCACAATTCCAAAATAATTTATTTTTTTTATGTAAAAATAAATTTAATGTTTATAATCCATATCTTATTTTGATATTTGTATTCCTAATATCCATATCTTATTTTGATATTTTTATTTGAATATTTGTATTCCACAATTCCAAAATAATTTTTTTTTATGTAAAAATAAATTTAATATTTATAATCTATTTATTAACTTCAATTTGTTAGATGTCCATTTCTTATTTTTATATTTGTATTCCATGATTCTAAAATAATTTCTCTATTAAAAATATATATTTTTAAATGATGCCTATCATATATAAATATTTGTATTTCATGATTTTAAAATAATTTCTCTATTTTTAAATTATGCCTATCATATATAAATATTTGTATTTTATGATTTTAAAATAATTTCTCTATTAAAAATATATATTTTTAATGATGTCTATCATATTTATATTTTGTATTATTATATAAATATTTGTATTTCATGATTCTAAAATAATATCTCTATTAAAAATATATATATTAAAAATATATATTTTTAATGATGCATATCATATTTATATTTTTTTATGATTTCATAAATACAAAAGGATTACTTAAAAAAAAATTATGATTTCATTAATACAAAATGATTCCTAAAAATATATTTTTAATGATACCTATTATATTATTATATTTTTTATGATTTCATTAATAAAAAAATGATTCCTATCATATATTTTGTGTGTCTTCACTTCCAAAAATTATAGGTTACCAAAAAAACAACTAGGGTTTCCAATTTATACAAAGACTGAAAAAGGAGGAGGAGGTTGGGAAATAATAGAGGAGGTTGAGAAATAATAGTTAAAACTACTAGGGTTTCCAATTTATACAAAGACTGAAAAAAATCTCTGGATAACTACGGTTTCCAACGGACCTTGAACTTGTGCATTTTGAAATGGAAGAAAACAGTCAAATTTTGTCAGTTGCAGCAATTACCTTAGACAGTGCATTCGCCTCGGAGGTTCCAAGTCAATCCGTAAGGGGTATCCTCCATGTGCGTCAGGCCTAGCCTGTGTTTGCATAGGGCATGTTGCATTTTTATCCAATGATCTCCGCCATTCAGAACTCATCTGGTAAATACGTTCCACCAAATCGCCTAGGGTGTTTTCGTGGGTTTCTCTTATTCTCTTGAATTCTTTTATTGCATTGGCCCAATTCACTGATTTTGTTTTCAATGGATTTAGAGAAAACTAGTCGAACGCTGGATGGAATGGCTAATATCAATCCTGTGTGAGTTTTAAATCTCACAAACATGACACAACCGCATGTTACAGCCTCATGTTAGGCCATACCCTTTATCCATTTAAACTACAGTTTGAGAACTACTTTGCCTCTCACTGGGACCTTACATGATTGTTGTCTGGATTTTTTTGCATAGTCTCTTCTGCTCTTATTCTAACCCTGCAGTAGATCTAGAACTATTAGTCGGTCCGTTCCTGCTACAGGTTTGGCGGTGCAGGTGTTTGCAGAAGCATTTGTTGAAGAAAAAGAATGCGGGCATGGTGGGTGGTGGGAAGTAGGAGAATAAGGACAATGGACGAAGCAGGGAAGGCTCAGCCACTGCATTTGTAGAGGTAAAACTGACCTTATCAATAATGTAAACTGTGAAAGCTTATTGAATAAGTTTATCAATAGAAAGTTTAATGGTTTTTCCAATTTTATATTTGAAAAATATTTTCAACCTTACATAATATATTTAAAAAAACATATTTATGTTACAAAAATATATTTACTAAAAGTTTGTCTCCACTTTAAAATAAAATTAACAAATTAATAATAAATATAATACAATAAATTAATGAGCCTTTTCACTAACAAAGGATATCCTTGCATTAAATAAGTCCAGAATGGAGAAGTATAGTTCAATACACAACACAACAAACAAAGGAGATCCTTGCATTAAATAAGTTCATAATGGAGAATCAAAGAGATCTGTGTATTAAATAAAAAAGTATAGAATAGACAGATTGCAATATTGAATATTTTTTTAATATTTTTTAAAGACTAGTAGGATAGAATTAATTAACACAATGGGAATGAGAATGTTCAAGTAATTCGATGGAGGTTTTATTAAGAATATTTTATATTAATGTTGTTAATTGAAATTATAAAAGTTTTGAGGGACGTTCATAGTAATGTTGTTAATTGAGATTATACAAATATTGTAATTAAAATGAATGTATTTGAAGTTTAGTGTTTGGCTCATGCCTCTAGTTGGCTCACTATTTGAACGATGTTTGACTCATGCCCCCAAAGTGTCTCAAGACACAAACAACTTTTGACATTACAACATTTTACCTCAACCCTTTCTACCCACATAAACAGTGTGCCCACTACCATCCATAAACAAAGACCTTACATAAAGCCCCTAAAACACCATCTATCTTCCATGGATACATGTCTTTAAATACATATTTTAAGTGTATATGTTTCCTTTATTTTTTTTATATACTTTATATTTATAAAATTTACATTGTTCTTCCACATATATAAATATTTATATATTTGTATTTGAAATATATAAAATTTAATAGTGCAAACATAAAAGAATTTAAAGATAAAATCTTATTTATTATAAGAATAATAGTTTTTCATATAATAAGATATTTATATATTAATTATTATATATATATATATGTTTATATATTTACAATTATATCGAATCAATATAATATAAGATAAAAGTATTATAAAATTTAATATATATTAAGTTTATAAAATTTAATATATAATAATAATATTATAAAATTTAATATATAATAAATGTAAAATTGTTTATGTAATAATATACAATGTTATAATATTCTTTCTTTTGTTATATAAAATTTATATATAATAAATTTATAAAATCCATTTAACTATTCTCCCTTACCAATACAGTTTTGTTAGTTTTGTTTTGAGTTCTATCACTATTCACATTCACTAAATTAGCAAAATTCTATATTGATTAGAATCTTCATGTCAAAAATACTGTCTATAATAATATTTTTCAGAAGCATGCCTATTTTTATGCTAACACTAAAAACAAAAAAAATGCTCCTGCATCAAGAACCTCCAGTTTAAAGGATCAAACCGCAACTCTGCTCCATATGCTATAGGTTCACTAAATTAGCAAAATTCTATATTGATTAGAATATTCATGCCAAAAATAGTGTCTATAATAATATTTTTCAGAAGCATGTCTATTTTTATGCTAACACTAAAAACAAAAAGGATGTTCCTGCATCAAGAACCTCTAGTTCAAAAGGCCAAACCACAACTCTGCTCCACATTCTATAGGTTTTGATCTTCTATCGAGTGCACATGTTTTATTTTTGGAATTTGTCCAAATGGTCTGGAACAAAGCTCCACAATTTGAGTCCCTTGCATTTATGCCCTTGTAATCTGTGTGGCATGCAATTTGGTATATGCAAACAAGTTTTGAGAAGACTACCTCAACCGATATCTGATTTGCAGGAGGGCGGGCGTTCAAATCCTGTAATTGTTCCCAACAATTCAATTAAATTTGACTTGCATACGGCGGCATGTCAGACTCATCTTGTCGCCTCCAATAGATGAAGGGTGGATTGCAGATAATGGAATGTGACTATATGGTATGGTTCATGTTCGGAAATTTGACTTGCATGGGGGCATGTCAGACTCATCTTGTGGCCTCCAATAGATGAAGGGTGGATTGCAGATAGCGGAATGTGACTGTATAGTATGGTTCATGTTTGGAGACAACAAAGTAACTAAAAGATAAGTGACAGGTGGATATCTTAGGGCAGTTTTCAGACATAATTATTTTAATTTTTATAAAATTATTTTAGTTTTTATAAAAAAATTATTTATTTTAATTTATTCTTATATAGTGTTAAAATTTAAAGTTTATTTTTAAATATTAATACTTTACAATTTATTTATTTTTTAAACTAAAGTTTAAAATAAATAAATATTTTGTTATTAATGAATTATATAGCTACATAAATGTATAATTTATGGTTAATATATACATAAATTTAATGTTAATATATATTTAATAAAGGGGTTTACATATGTATAAAGGGCTTTACATTTGTAAAAAGGGAGTTACCATAAAACGCTTTATATATGGTTGAAAAAAAAAGGGGAGGGGGGTTTATATATATATTATAAGGACTAAATTTATAGGAATCATAAATATATTTTAATGGAAGAGGAACAAATTAATTAATGTTGATTAATTAATTAAAGATAATTGATTTATGTAAATTAGTTTTAATGATTAATAAATTGATCATTTATGAGATTAGGTGTATTATAATTAAAAATATGATAAATGTGATTAATATGAGTGGTGCATGTTAATATATGAAAGGATTAGATGCTTGATTAAACATGTAAGTAAGAGCAATTGACGAGTACAATGTAGCGCTAGCATAGCTAGCAAGGTAAGAGAGTCAATAGCTTACCCAGACAAAGTTACTAAACTTAGAATCTTTTGACTCTGACCTTTAACCACTTACCTTATGGGAGTAATGTATATTTATAGACAAGTATAAAGAAACTTACACCTAACCTTATGTTTGCATGTATAAGTTTGAGTAAAACTTATAATGCCCTAAACCTTTTCTAATAAGCATTGGTCAAATGTAGATATTAGTCAGTCAAGATGGTTAGGACTCGGGGAAATCGAGGCCAAAGGGCATCGTCGCAAGGACCACCAACGTCGGTGTTGGCGCCACCATCAACTGAATTAACTCTCATTTTATGCTCCTTAGAGGTTATTAATGAGACATTAAAGGGACGTCATTCATCAAATGTCGAAGTGGAACCCCCACCATATGGAGTGGGTAAGCGTCGAGGGACTCAAAGGGAGGGCCTCCACCAGGGAACATCACCAGAGAACTACAGAAGATCAAACTCTCATAGTTTGTTGGGGGTCGTGCAAGTGAATGTGCAAAGGCATGGTTGGAAAGAATGACGTGATGTTTTGCCTTAAGAAACTATGCTTCCACATCAAAGGTGAAGATAGAGATATTTCATTTGAGGGATAATGCCTTGAACTAGTGGGGTAATCTAGAGAGGCAGTTGCACGTTACCAGAGACACCATCTCATGGGAGATGTTTGAGGAAAGGTTTCGGAGGAAATATTTGACTTCTTACTACGAGGAACAATAGGTAGAAGCATTCCATGCTCTAGTTCAAGGAAACAAGACCATGGAAGAGTACGATATCAAGTTCATGGAGTTAGTAAAATATGTCTCGTACATGGATATCGATCAACGACAAGTAGAACATTTTGTGTATGGGTTAAACCCTAAGATAAGGGCCATGGTTGGATGTGGAAACCATCATCAGTAGCTAAAGAAGTTGAAAATGTTCGTTACACAGAGGATCATATGAGCTTAAATGAACGTATGAGATCAACCATTCCACACCATCCTAGATTCGTGGGGAAGGCCCATAGGACTTTCTCTAGGGGAGGAAGCTCCAGGTCACCTCCTTATGGCAATAGAGTCGCACCTAGAGCAATTACAACAAGTATTTCAATGGCAGCAAGTACAACATCCCTCTCATCGCCAACTGCGACACAAGTAAGTCCACGACCTTCTTGAGGAACAGTTAGTAGGGGCAAGGGTTCCAGGGGAAGAAACTCATTTCAAAGACTGTCACAGGACATGTGCAGGTTCCATCTCGTGTTACTTGTTGGGGGTGTGGAGGACCCCTATTACCAGCGTGACTGTCCATAGTCATAAGCAAGATTTGTGCATAGAGAAGGAAAAGCCCTAATGGGAAGAGCAAGTAGTAGCCACCAGATTTATGCAGCGGTTAATAACCACCAAGAAGAGCATCAATCCATTGTGGTGGAGTCATCAGGTACGCTAAATCATGTTAATGTTACAATTTTATTTTATTCTGGTGCTACAGATAGTTTCATTTCACCTTGTACATTAGAAAAGTGTGGGTTGGAAGCCTCCGAGCACGATGAATTTAAACAAGTCGAGATGGCTTCAGGGAAAAAACAAGAAGTAGGTCCTACCATCGATAATTTTCTAGTAGACCTGGGAGTGTGTACTACTAGGTTGAAGGTGTACGTCACTTCTCTAGGGATGTATGACCTGATCATTGGAATGGACTGGTTAGAAGCCCATCGAGATTTGGTAGATTGTTTCGCGAAGAGGGTGTTTTTTGTTGACGATGAAGGAGGGTCAGTAGAGATCCACATTGTATGGAGGAAGGTGTCTCTATGCTTTATCTCGACCATGAAGGTTAAACGTTGCATGAAGCAAGGTTGTCGATTATATGTAGTGAAAGAAATCAATGAAGGGAAAGGACCCTCCATGAATTAGTATCCAGTATTGTCGAACTTTGAGGATGTTTTTTGAAAGAGTTGTCAAGGTTACCTCCTGAGAGGGAGCTTGATTTTACCATTGAGCTAAAACCTAGTGTGGAGCCAATTTCCAAGACACCATATATGATGACGATGCCGTAAATTTGTGAGTTGCAGATGTAGTTGAAGGAACTACTTGACTTAGGGCTAATAAGGCCCAACGTCTCAACTTGGGGTGTGCTAGTAATTTTTGTCAAGAAGAAGGATGGTTCCTTACAGCTGTGTATAGATTACAGGGACTTGAACTGTGCTACAATGAAAAATAGGTACCCAATGCCACAGATAGGTGATCTCTTTGATCAGATGAAAGGAGCAACAATTTTCTCAAAAATTGATCTCTGATCAGGGTATCACCAGTTAAGGATTAAGGAAGGTGATATTCTTAAAACAACCTGTCAAACTCGGTTTGGGCATTACGAGTTCGTTGTAGTGCCTTTTGGTTTGACCAACGCACCAAAAATATTCATGAGCCTCATGAATGGTGTATTCCAAAAGTACTTAGACTGCTTTGTACAAGTCTTTTTAGATGATATCCTCATCTATTCCAAGAACTAAAGAGAACATGAGGAACACTTGCGAGTGGTGTTGTCATGCCTTAGAGAGAATAAATTGTATGGCAAGTTGTCGAAGTGTTCTTTCTTCCAGAAAGAGATTCATTATTTAGGTCATATCGTTTCTGATGAAGGAATCTTTGTGGAACCAGAAAAGGTGAAGGCCATTATGGAATGGCCAGTGTCGAAAAATGCTCATGAGATGAGAAGCTTCATGGGGTTATTTGGTTATTATAAGAGGTTTGTGGAAGGGTTCTCTAAGATAGAGAAACCCATCACCACCTTGCAACACAAGAGGGTCGGGTATGAATGGATAGAGGAATGTGATATTGTACTCATCGAGCTTAAGTGGTTACTAACCAGTGCACCAATTCTATGAGTGCCAGATATGGAAAAATACTTCACAGTCTACATGGATGCCTCAAAGAAAGGATTGGGGTCCGTGCTAATGCAGGATGGGGGAGTGATAGTGTATGCGTCAAGAAAGTTGAAGTAACATGAGGAGCTTTACACTACTCATGATTTAGAGTTGGTAGTTGTAATTTTAACTCTAAAGCTTTGGAGGCATTATCTAGTGGGGCGAAGCTTTGAGCTCAAAATAGACCATGAAAGCTTAAAGCATCTCTTCACTCTAAGGGATCTCAATGCCAGGCAGAGGCGATGGAGTGAGTTTATGAGTGAGTACGATTTTGGAATTTTGTACATCAATGGAAAGGAGAATGTGGTCGTGGATGCCCTCAAAAGGAGACCACATCTCTTCTCCTTGGTTCCCTTAAAGGTTAATCTAAGGGAGCAAGTGTTGGGGAAACTTCTTGGAGATAGTTGGTATTTAAATGTTACATCAACCCTCTAGAGTGAGAGGCAGTTAGAACCCAGGTATCAAGGATATAACCTTGAAGCAGATGGATTGTTAAGATATTAGGGAAGGATGTACATCCCCAAGTATGGGGATATTCAAGCATCATATTCAAGGAATCCCATAGAGAACTTTACTATGTGCATCCAGGTGTGAATAAAATGTACGCAGACATGAAGAATCTTTTCTTCTGGTTAGGCATGGAGTGCGATGTAGTCCATTTCATCACCAAGTGCCTTGAGTGTCAGTAAGTGAAGGTTGATCATCACCACCCGGCAGGTCTCCTACAACTGCATGATGTTCCTATGTCCAAGTGGGAAGTCATTTCTATGGATTTCGTTGTGGGATTGCCACTCCACTGAAGCACAATTCTATTCTTGTGATAGTTTATAAGTTGACCAAGAGTGCTCATTTTATTCGAGTTAGAGATATGTATGATGTCACTGATGTGGCACGCGTGTTTATAAGTGAATTCATCCCTCTGCATGGGTTACCCAAGAAGATCATTTTAGATAGGGACTCCCGATTCACATCTAGGTTTTGGACAAGTTTGCAGTCAGCGTTGGGAACTCAGTTGAACTTAAGCACAACATATCATCCCAAAACATATGGGAAAACTAAGAGTGTAAATCAGGTTATGGAAGATATGCTTAGGATGTATGTTATGGATAATCAAACCCATTGGGAGAAGTACCTACCTTTGGTAGAGTTCGCCTACAATAACAATTTTCATAGCTCCATTGGAATGCCACCCTATGAAGCTCTATATGGAAGGCCATGGAAGACACCGTTGAGTTGGGAAAGGTTAGAAGACTGAGTGACAGTTGGGCCAAAATTGATTCAAGAGATGGAGGAACATGTGATTCAGATTAGGCAACGACTAAAGGAAGCACATGATAGACATAAAATGTAATATTACAATTGTAAAATAATATGCAGAACATAAATAATTAGTTATAAATGGAAGATAAACAATGATATAAC
>ML780994.1:1055124-1082204 GCA_009831015.1 Picea engelmannii | reverse complement strand
GAAGGTGGAGGATCTCATGGATGGTTGAAATATTTCCTCCTTAAAATCCTTGAGAGATATTTCCTCCCTAAAATCCTTAAGATATATTTTCTCCCTAAATATCTTAGAGATCCATTTTTAGTGGATCTGATGAGTGATCCTCTCCATGGTGGTTAAGCCTCCAAATCCTATATAATGAGGGCTTTCCATGGAGATGGAAGAAGCAAATTTGAGGTATCAAACCTATGGTCTTGGGAGAAAGCTTTAGGATATCAAACCTGTGATTTTGGGAGCTTTGTGCAAGGGCTGGATGAGGAGGACTTGGAGAGGTTGTTGCAACTTCATTTATGTTTTGTAAGTATCTCTTTTGAGTTCTCATTAATATATGCTTGGCTATTCCCTTCTAATCTATGTATCTTCACATATGTTGTCTATTATAAATGGATTTGATTAGACTAATGTTATAGAGTAGAGTAGGAGTTCTGTGTCTTCTTATTTTCCATTGCATTGCAGGTGTCGAACAATGCCAAGGCGCTCGGGGATCAAGCTCAAATTGGAGCAACGAGGACAAACACCAGAATAAGGTGCATCACACTTTCTTCCTTCTCCCTCTCTTTCTGATTAGGTAATTATATTCAAAGGGATATTAGTGTCCAATGTTAGCATTTTCTGTCTTAGTGTACGGGTCTAGAATCCAAAAGGAGATTCACCTATCCATAGGGGATTTTTCCTACAACAGAGCTCTATTACAATAATATCCAAGAGTAACTTCTCATACCATCTACTCCTATTTATATTAAATATGTCTATCCAAAAAAACAATCTAGAGGAAGATCCTTCTAGAAGCGAAAGCTTCTATTGGGTCTTCTTACATTTGACTTATTCTTCCTTATTGCTAGGCCTTATTAATATTGACCTTTATTACATGGAAATATATTATTCTACCTATGTGAGGGGTTAGGTCCCTAGCATGTCCTCCCCTTAAAAACAACCTTGTCCTCAAGGCTTGAGATGAGGAAATTGTTGCAGAATGGTAGCTGGTTCCCAAGTGGCATCTGCTGGAGTTGTATCTTTCCACTGGACTAACACTTCCTTGATGGTGCGTTGACATAGTCGATGCTCATGCTGGTCCAAAACTACTTGTGGCTATAGCCAAATGGAGCCTTCTTCGTCCAACTCGGGAAGGTTGGTTTGAGTTTGGAACTTAGTTCCAATCACCTTCTTTAGGAAGGAAACATGAAAAACATGATGGAGCTTAGAATGACTGGGCAAAGCTAACTGATAGGCCACCTATCCTAGACGCTTGAGAACGGTATAAGGACCATGAAATTTGGGCGCCAGTTTCTGACAATGGTCGGCCTTGAGGGAATTTTTCTTATAAGGTTGTAGTCGAAGAAACACATGATCTCCTTCTGCAAATTGATGTTCAGAGGGACCTTGATCTACCTATTGCTTCATGCAATTCTGGGCCATGACCAAATTATTTTTGAGGGTACGGAGAATAGCCTGTCGAATTGTAAGCGTTTGGTCAACCGCCTGGACCTTCGAGACACTTAGCAAGTAGGAGAGAACTGAAGGTGGATTTTGTCCATATACCGCTTCAAAAGGAGTCATGCGGGTAGTTGTATGGTAAGATGTGTTGTACCACCATTCAGCTAGTGGTAACCATTGAGACCACTGATTTTTCCGTTCTGATGCAAAACACTTCAATATGTTTCCAAACACTTGTTGACAACTTCAGTTTGACCATCAGTATAGGGATGATAAGTTGTGCTGAGATGCAATTGGGTACCTTGTAGCTTGAACAGTTCTTGCCAAAAATTGCTGGTGAAAGTTGGGTCGTGATCAGAAACAATAGAATGAGGCATGCCATGAAGCTTGAAGACCTGATCCATGAAAAGTTGAGCCACAATGGAGGTTGTAAACGGGTGTTAAAGAGAATAGAAATCAGCATACTTGGAAATATGATCAACTACCACCATGATGACTAATTTATTGCCCGATTTAGGTAAGCCTACAATAAAATCCATAGAGATATCCCTCCAAATAGCAAGTGGAATCGGAAGCGGTTGTAGTGTGCCAAGAGCTTTGATGGTTTCATCTGTGTTGCATTGACAAACATCACATTCTGCCACAAAATTGTGAACGTCCTGTTTCATACCATCCCAGAAAAAAGAATGTTTGACCCGATCATAGGTTTTGGTAAACCCTAAGTGCCTAGTGATGGGTGTAGCATGAAGCTTAGAAAGTACCATGGATTTAAGTTTTTATTGTTTACTTAAATACAAATGACCTTTGTATTGAAGCTCATCATTGTGCCAAGAGTACCCTGGGGAAATTGGAGAATTGGCCTGCAATTGTTGTATCATATGCAAAATTTTGGGATATTGTAGCCATTCCTAGCAAACAACTTGGAGCCAATTTGGTACAATGAAGGAGAGAGAAAAAAGGAACCCTTCATCTTCATATTTTCTGGAAAGTGCATCAACAACCACATTGTCTTTGTCTTTCTTGTAAATGATATCATAATCATATCCAAAGATCTTAGTCACCCATTTTTGTTGCTCTGGGGAGGAAAGGCGTTGTTCCAGAAAATACTTGAGGCTTTGATGATCTATCTTAATTTCAAAGCGTTTCCCCAATAGATAAGGGCGCCAAAGATCCACAACATGCAGAATAGCCAACATTTCCTTTTCATAGATTGATTTTCCCAAATTTCGCTCTGACAGTTGTTTGTTGGTAAAGGCCAAAGGCCGACTGTAACACCCTGTTTCCTCCGGTTTGTAAAAATAACTATACTGGCCAAGAATTGTGGCAAACCCAAAAATGTGAATGTGTGATGTGAATGGACCTTGTGAAAAAGGTCGATGAATGTGAATAATATTATGAATATATATTGCAGGACTGTTGAGAGGGGATATGCTGAAAAAGAGACCACAATGGCTGAAGAAAGGCGGTGGAAGGCACCTAGAATGGTGGCGTTAACTTCCACCAAAACCAATACCATATTTGGACTTCACTAGCCCAGAGAACCAAGAGCAACTCACTGGCCCCGAATTAAATGACTCGTCAGGATTGGTAGGTAAAGGGATCCTCATGAGTAATGAGGGATGTGGGTGAAATGCCCATCCGTAGAGTCCTCAGACCTGACCACTGCGAGGAAAATCATGCCACACACAACCTTTCCGAACAGAGAAAAGGAAGGAAGTGTGGTTAATCAAGGGTAGACGCGAGGGAAAGAGGAAGAGAACTCTGGAAAAAATATAGAGTGAGTGATAGCAGAGAAGAAGGAGAGTAACCTTTGTTCTCAGTCACTGGAAAAAAGAGACGCAGTCTTGCAACATCGTGATCTCAGCTCCAGGGTGGCTAGTGGTAAATCTGTTGGGAGTCATTGAACCTATGGTTGGGTGGAAACGAGCACCCCTCTCAACAGTTGTAGTCACATCCGGTGTTATTTCTGATAAGTGTTTACATCTTGCATCTTGAAATTTATATGCTAACATGTATGCTCATAGTCTGTGCAGTTTGTGAATGGTCTGAGTATAAGACTATCTATGTAGTGTTTTGATCAGAAATGGTGGTTGCATGCTTTTACTGGAAGGACCACGTATGGATTATGTTATAGATAGATTTGTATATATATATATATATATATATATATACGCATATTGTATTAATTTGGACCTCAATTCTGCTTTTGGGAGATCTATGTCCTTATTCGTCCCCAGGAATACCCGGAATAGACCTCCCCACAAAAATACCCTTCTTGGAGAGCTTACCAAGAACCTGGAAAAGGATTTGAAGGCACAAGTCTTAGTAACCCTATACGAGGAAGAATGATCCTCTTGAAATCCCGAAATAGCAATGTAGGGATAGGTTTCGATCGACGACCGAGATCCCGTCAGAAGATCTGTGGTCATTCACGACCGTTAGGTTGGAGGAAGAAACGAGGACGTTACATGCCTTAACCCTTTTCCTTTATCTTCGTGAGTAGCGAAGAATTCGAGACCGTAGATCCCCAAGGTCCGTGAGAGTATCTGGACTGTTGGTTTTTCCATGTCCAAGGAGTAGTGGGAGAGTGCACAATGTGGGATGATATGAACCGTCAGATCTTAGTTAGAAAACCCAAAAAACGATGCATCTGTCAGGAGATACATGAGGGTTAAGCCCTCGTGAATAGGGGCGAAAGTCCCGAAAGAAGAGTCGGTATCGGGGTTTCGAATTTTGAGAATTCGGGAGTCCTGATGATAAGAGATCAGGACACTCCATGGTGGAAATCCTGAAATAGATCTGGTTTGTCCGATTAAGGGAGGCCACATGTCACGAGATCCTTTCGGAGGATCCAAGGTCGGTAACAACCGTTAGATGTGGGGAAGGAACGTGGACGATAGTATCTTGACCCCTCTCCGCCTTTGCAAGCAATGCACGAACGTGATCCTCTCGAAGGTTCCAAGGTCTGTAATGACCGTTAGATTTGAGGAAGAGACGCAGACCTTAATGCCATGACCCTTTTTACCCTTGCAAGAGATGAAGGAATCGGGACCGTAGATCCCCATGGTCCATGGAAGTACCTAGACTGTCCATCTATAGAGTACACGTGGCTGGTGGTAAGTGCTTCGGCATTTTGGCACCCGAGAAACCAAAGGGCAGGAACCCTTGTCTTCGCGAGTCGCGAAATCCCGATCACCGAAACCCCGAAATGGCGTGAGGTGTGAATGAGATTAAGGAAATCCAGGATTTGATCGTGATCGTTGATCATCCCAAAAAGATCCTGACCGTTGATCTTGGCTGAAGGTTTCCGCCGTCCATCGGAGGGACACGTGGTTCTCGGTCGATGTTTTGACATTTCGGCATCTGGTAAACCAAAGGGAAAGAAACCTTGCCTTCGCAAATAGCGAAATCCCAATACCCGAACTCCCGACATGCTTGGTAATAGAAAAGAGAAGTCCCGAAGGAATCTAGATCGTCCATCAAAGGAGACGTGTGGTGAGCGGTCAGAGTTCAGGGAAAAGTCTCGAAATCCCATGGACCGTTGGATCCACACTCATAAGAGCCATCGATATCTTACACGAATTCCCATAACGGAATTCATAGATTTGAATGACAAAGAGTCTTGGAGTCATTGCATTTCGAACTCCTGAATACCGAAACCCCAGAAGGATCCACACCGTTGAATCAGGGGAGGCTTACGACCATCGATCTCCCTTTGGAGGGAAACTTGCCATTCGCTAGCCCTGTCGGGGTTCGACGTTTCATTGTTTCAAGCTTCGGGGTTTGCAGAGTCGAAAGACTCGATGTTCTAGTAGCACTGAGTTGCGAAGTGCGAAGAGACGCCATACTGGTTCGGCCCGTAGTCGTGACCCACAACCACATGGAGGTGAATATATGAGGAACTAGATGACACTAGGCCCTTGTGAGTATTTCGGGGATTTTGATCCTCGAAGAATCGATGAAAATTTTGATTTTCGTAGTGGGTGTGTTACACCGACCCTCTTGCATAAGGATTGATCCAATTCCTTTCCTGGAAGCATCACATTCTAGGACAAAGGTATTTTTGAAATCAGGAAGGGTCAGGACTGGAGTGGTGCACATGGCCATCTTCAAGGTTTGAAAGGCCTGAGCAGCTGCGGGAGTCCAAGTGAAATAATTATTTTTAAGGAGAGAAGTGAGAGGTGTCGCACTCTTTCCATAATTCTTAACAAACTTGAGATAATAACCTGTTAAACCCAAAAATCCACGCAAGATTTTGAGAGTCTTTGGGTGAGGCCAATCTTGCATAGCTTCAATCTTTTTAGGATCCACCCTGACACCGGCCTTTCCCACAAGATGACCAGTACTCGACTTCTGAGGTGCCAAAAGCACATTTAGATTATTTGAGGAAAAGTTGGTGCTGAGAGAGTAGATTGAGAACTCAATCCACATGAGCAAGATGGGTTGTCCAGGTTTTACGATGATGAGGATATCATCAAAGAAAACTAAGGCAAAATGACAGAGAAAAGGATGGAAGACATGATTCATGAGGCTTTGGAAAGTGGAGGTAGCATTACACAAGCCAAAGGGCACGACCAAAAAATCATAGTGGCCCTCATGAGTTTGAAATGTAGTCTTAGGAATGTTTTCCTCGTTCATACGTATCTGGTGGTAGCCAGAACAAAGATCAAGTTTATTAAAGAACTAGGCACCACTCAATTCATCCAAGAGGTCATCAATGACAAGAATGGTAAATTTGTCTTTAATGGTGAGTTTGTTGAGGGCGCGGAAGTCAAGACACATGTGCCAAGAACCTTCTTTCTTAAGGACCATGACAACAGGAGAAGAGTAGGGGTTCATACTAGGGTGGATAACACCTGCATTGAGCAATTCTTGAACAATTTTCTCAATTTCATTTTTTTGGTAAAAGTGATGACAATAGGGACGGATATTGGGAGGAAGGTTGTCGGGGACAAGGGGAATGGAATGATCATGAACACCACGGGAAGGAGGGAGTCCATGGGTAGTGGAAAAAACCACTTGATGTTTAGAAAGGGTGGATTGGAGGTCTTGCGGCACAAAGGGTGTCTCAATGGCATGGAGTTGGGAAATAATGCCAAAATTACCTTTTTTTAGCATCTTTTCCATTCGATGGGAATTGATGATCCCCGAGGAACCGGTGGTGATGGCTTGGAACTTATATTGTTGGCCCTCCTGGTCGAATTGCATGGTTAATTCCTTAAAATCCATGAGAATGGGACCCAAAGTCCTTATCCATTCGGCACCCAACACAATGTCACAACTGCCCATGTCGATATCAAACATATGAGATTTCATGTGGTACTGACCAATTATGAGAATCACATTTTCACAACGCCCTCCACATTTCATGGACCCACCATTGGCAATCATGATTAAAATAATGAATAAAATAACAATTAGTTTCTTGGGCAATGTGGCGATGAATAAAATAATGGGTGTTGCCACTATCAACAAGAATGATGACCTTCCTATGCTTAATGTAACTAATTAGATTGAGGGTTTGGGGAGCAGAGAAACCAGTGAGAGAATTTAGGGAAATGACTGGTTCGACTTCGGGAGGGTCGGAGGGAGGGGTCATGTCAGTGGGTTCAAGTGACACAGCCATAAGGGAAGCCTCAACATCGTCTTCCAAAACATCCTCTGAAATGGCCATAAAAAGATTTTGTTCCTTACACTTGTGCCCAGGAAAATATTTGTCATCACAATTATAACAAAGTCCTTTGAGTTGGCATTCAACCATTTCTTCCCTGGTCAATTTCTGGATCTTTAGTGGAGTAGAAGGAGGAGTGGGAGTGATTGGTTTAGTGCGAGGAATAAAGGAGGGTTTTCGGTTTTGAGAAGAGACAACCTATCGTGCTTCCTTATCTCTTTTAGTAGCATCCACCCAACTCCGAGGGTGAACCATCAGGACATGGGCATGAATCTCATCCTTGAGGCCACTGATAAAACATTCTCGGAAAAAAGCATCAGACATGCCCTCTATACAAAAAGCCAATCACTCAAAAGAGGATATAAAGTCTTCCACTATACTAGATTGTTTCAACTTTGTCAAACAGCCTAAATGGTTGGTGTCAGTGTCAAAGTGTTCATAAATATCTACCACAAAGTGTGTCCAAGCCACATACCCTTTGCGGTCATTTTTTCTCCATTGCCACCATTTCCAACGTTCTTGATCTAGATGGAGAACACCATACCGGAGTTTGGCCAACTCATCTGTAATGCCATACAAAGAGAAATAATGTTCCATTTGAGTTACTTATCCAGTGGGATCCGAGCCATCAAATTTGGTCACATCCACATGCAGAAGGCATAGGTCACGCTGAAAGTGATGGGGCTGAAAATTATGGGAATGAGAGGAGGTTTCACCTTTGGTTTGCTAAACTGGGTCCGATGAGGGAAGATCTATAGGGATATGCAGCTTGGCGTAGATCATCATAGTGAAGGAGACAAAATGGGTATTGAAGGATTCAAGATGGGTAGCGAGGTCTTGTCTGAGGTCCTCCATTTTGGCGTCGATGGAGGAATGCATGTTTTTATTGATGGTGGCAACATTGTCACTGAGATGTCTCACTTCTTGTTGGGTTTCTTTGAAATTAGAGTGCAAGGAATTGAAGCGATCTTCCAAGTATTGGCTACGGGTGTGGGCCATGATGAAGAGGGAACACGAAAAGGGGTGGGTGGGACCACACAGAAAATGGGTTATGGGTGAAGTGTATCACAACGATCAGGGCGAAGAGTGGAATCCAATGGGGTAAAGCTGAAATAAGGGTGTTGGAAGGGGGTCGGGTCCACGAGAAAAAAAAATTGCTAAAAAATGATAGGTATGATTGCAATAAGGGCGAAGGGAGGAATCCAATAGGATAGGTCTCGAATGTTTTATTTTTTATTTTTTTTACTCTTGCGGAGTTATACTCCAATTTGAAGAATACTACAGTGACAAAATGCCCAAATGATTAACAGGAAGAAATGTGTAGTAATTTTGCAACCCGAATGTAGGAGACACAGTTGCACGACAATAGATCTTGTATGTTTTGTTTTTGTTTCTATCCCAAGGGTTAGGGTATTCAAGGGTTCTATAGTCAAGGGTTTACCCTGTGCTATAGCTCTTTGATATACGTGCAGGGTCCAATAGTAGTACTCATCCCAATATCTTAGGGCACCAACTAAGGAGTCTAGATCGTGCCCTTAATCGTACTACCTGACGATCCAGGTACTAGAGAGTATCTTCCTGAGTGTTTTTTTTAGTGGCACTATAATATTCAGGCATTGATCGATTTATCTATGGAGGGCTTCAGGATATCTAGGTCGATCCATATACAGGTGTTGTCTGATGTGCTACCACTCGAAGGGGTACCAATAAGGGTTACAAGGGTGGCCAACAAATGTGCACTTAAGTACCACTTGTATTTCTTGCGTGTATGAATCCTCGACCGCAGGTTTATGTGCCTACCAACAGATCTCTGTAGCTTTAAGACGCTGAAATACATCTCTACCCTGAAAAAAAAATTAACCCACAATTTTTTGTTGAGGAAGGTGCTTTGATACCACTTGTAATATTTAAAATATAAAATAGTATGCAGAACAAAAATAATTAGTTAGAAATGGCAGATAAACAATGATATAACCAGATTAATACCACAATAATACTGGAATAACACCGGAAAGAGCACTTTGATGAATGAGAACAATGTTCACTTGCCTCTTCGGTGAGGCAACCTCCATCAGAGCAGAGCTCTATTACAATAATATCCAAGACAAAATTCTCATACCCTCTACTCCTATTTATACTAAATATGTCTATCCAAAAGAACAATCTAGAGGAAGATCCTTCTAGAAGCGGAAGCTTCTATTAGGTCTTCTTACATTTGACTTATTCTTCCTTATTGCTAGGCCTTATTAATATTGACCTTTATTACATGGAAATATATTATTCTACCTACGTGAGGGGTTAGGTCCCTAACAAAAAAGGTATGTTGATGCACATAGGAATAACCAAAGTTATAAAGTGGGAGATCAAGTTTTCATTTGTATCAGGCCTAATAAGAGTACCATTCGGTTTGGGAAGGGGACAAAGTTGTCGCCTCTATTTATAGGACCATTCAAAATCCAAGAGAGAATTGGACCTATTACCTATCATGTCGTACTGCCACCCCACTTGCATAAAACTCATAATGTTTTTCATGTATCTATTCTACATCGTTATGTTGTTGATGAATCTCATAAATTTAATTGGAAGGAATTGTAGGTCTCAAACGCGGCAATCATCATGGTCGAACCATTACGCATATTGGACCGTAGGGTTCGACACTGAGGAATCGTCTGGTAGACCAAGTTAAGGTCCAATGGGACAAGTAGATCCCAGGATCTGCTACTTGGGAGGATGCAAAGACCTTACGACGAGATCATCCCTCACTTTTTTAACCACCTCGGGAATATGTTTCCCGAAGGTTGGCTATATGTAATGCCGCCTTTTGACTTAGATAGCTAGAATTACTTAAGGCATAATAATCTTTTTTTTTCTATTAACTGTGAAACTATTAATGATAGACTTGAAATTTTAGATATATGGACCTATGTGAATGTCAATTCTATGAATGTTTATTGTTATTTGAATTATGATGGATATTATGCAACCTATTTCTAACTTGAAATTTTTTATATTTAAAGTTGTCAGTACATGGATACTGAATTAAGGATATGATTAAATGCATTTACATCATAATAATGCATAGATATGTATGAGCATGTGTTATAGACTAATCTGTAGGTCAATGGGCTATGAAATAGCTAAAGGATAATGATAATAAAAGATTGATTTCGTGACCATCGACCGAGAAATAGTATAGTATGAATCTTTGTATGTGAAATTATGTTGGTTCAAATGCATTTCTATGATATGTGGACAAGGGAAAGTTTTTCAGGTGGCGAGACTACCTGAAACTGAATATATGATGAAAAAATTCCCAGCAACACAATGACACTGTATGGTCCATGGTAGGGTGTTGACCCTAGTTCTATTAGGAGGGGTGGAGGAATTTCCCACCGTGTATCCTCTGAAACCTAGAGTTATGGGAGGACGGTGTTATCTCACGCTCCTCTAGATGTGTGATGATGACTGCTAGTTGTCTGTTGAGGAAGCTTGGTCAAGAGAGTTGACACTGCCACTTACGGGTTCTATCTGGAGCTAGGTCAATATAGTTGATGCTCCAAGATAGTCCAACAGAGGAAGGATAGGGAAGGAAGATGGAAGTAGGTTAGGGAGGAAGGATGACTAGAAGTAGTTGAGAGTGTGTGGAGTTTCCACCTTATAGTAGAATTTATGGATTTCCTCTTATATATATATATATACACACTTAACCGAACTACAATTATCTAAGTGAAAGTTGTTTGTGCTAATTTATTATAATTGAGGGATTTTTGTGAATATTTTAAATGGTTTACCATTCTTTATGAAATGAATGGCATTGTTGATTGGATTGGACACATACAAGAATTAATTTAGGTGTGATAATTATTGTCATTAGTACATGTTCGAGTCATGTATGTGCTAGTTACACATGCATGACTTGCACATGTACACTAGTATGTATAAGTGTTTTAAATTGATGATCTTGTTTATTTGATATGGATGTATGAATCGTGTATCATTACCCTTGTATTGTAAATTACTCTAACTTCAGGATGAAGTTTCTTGAAGAGTGAGTGTATGTAACAACCCAATTTGATTTTTATTGATCATAGTTTGTTAAGTTAAATTAAATTAATTATTAAAATAAATACATTTGAATCTTTTACTATTTTATTATTTAAGGGTAGGCGAGGGAATTAATAAGGGGATTAGGCAGTTGGGAATTGAATCAGGGAGGGGGATTCAAGAGAGGAGGATAAGGAAGAGGGGAGAGGACTTGGAGAGGGGTCTTTTTCTTTTGGTGGAAAAATTTTGGAAGAAGGAAGAAGGAGGAGGAGATTTGAAGGAAAAAAAAAAAAATGTTTTGGGAGACCTTACTTGGGCACTGTTGTTGTTGGGGATTTTGGGCTTGGGGGCTAGGAAATTGCAAGGATTCCTGGATATAGGGAGTCAGAGAGGCTATTCCTAGCTGGTTGGGAGGTAAATATTCAGTTTTGGGCAGTTTGGAAAAGAACAAGAATAAAGGAGCAAGGGTCTAAATCAACTAGAACCTACAGGTCGATGTATGTATTTTACTAGTTGATTTGTTGTTATTATGTTGTATATTTACCAGTTTATTCCTTGTATAAAGAAAATCCCGAACTAAATTGAAGTGAATGAAACTTCTTACTTGGATATCTTTCAGTAATATAAATTTTACTTCACATATACAAAAAAAAAAATCTTACATAAAAGAGTCATTATAGTAGGATATAATTATATTTAGAGGCCCTGAAATAGAAGGCCTTACAGACATGGAATGGCTTCGCACTCTAGAGCCAATCATAGGGGATTATCAAGAATTATATATGAGCTTCACCCAAGAAGCTCACCCCTATACTCTCAGGGGTCTCCAAGCGAGCTCTCTTGAAATCATTATCTTTCATAGGATGGAAAAACTCTTGAAGAAAGGCCACCATGTTGTGATTGCTCAATTTTCCATCCAGGTCATTGAACATGCCTCTCGAGTAGTTCGTCCTATCCCGCAAATCATCCTGGACAAGTACCCCAAGATATTTGAGATTCCTACAACCTTACCTCCTTCTAGGGGTGAACATGATCATAGCATCCCTCTCCTTCTGGGTAGTCAACCCCCCAATGTACGTCCCTACATATATCCCTTTTCTTAGAAAAATGAAATAGAAAAGATGGTACATGAATTACTGGAGGTGGGGGTAATTCGCCCTAGTACTAGCCCATATTCTTCCCTAGTGGTGATGGTTTTAAAGAAAGAAGGTACTTGGCGTATGCGCCCTGATTTTCGTGCCCTGAATAAAATGACCATCAAAGATAAATTTCACATTCATGTCATTGATAATTTGTTCGATGAACTACAAGGTGCCTGTGTATTCACCAAATTAGAGCTTCACTCTGGTTATCACCAAATCCAGATGAAGGAGGAAGATATTCCGAAGACTTCTTTCAGAATTCATGAGGGACATTATGAATTCTTGGTCATTCCTTTTGGCCTTTGCAATGTTCCATCCACCTTCCAAAGTCTCATGAATAAGCTATTGAAACCTTACCTTCGAAAGTTTCTCTTGGTTTTCTTTGATGACATCCTCATTTATAGCCGCACCTAGGATAACCATCTTCTTCATGTGGACAAAGTCCTTCACTTGTTGCATGAAAACCAATTATTTGTCAAAAAGACCAAATGTTCATTTGGCACCAACGAAGTGGAATACTTGGGGCACATTGCCAACATAGATGGGGTAAAAATGGACCCTAAAAAGATACAAAGGTTATGCAAGAATGGTCGCACCCAATGACCTTAAAGTGACTAAGGGGTTTTCTTGGTCTCACCAACTATTACAGGATATTTTTCAACCACTATGGAAAAATTACTAATCCCTTGACTGACCTCCTTAAGAAGAATGCATTTCATCGGACACATTTTGTTGAGAAATTCTTCATAGAGTTAAAGAGGTCCATGTGCACTACCCATGTCCTAGTAGCTCCTGACTTCACCAAAACCTTTGTGGTAGAATTAGATGCTTCTCGCATGGGTATAGGTGCAGTGCTCACCCAAGATGGTCGACCCTTGGAATTTACTAGCCAAGTGTTGAGTGGTCATAATATGGGTCGATCTACGTATGAAAAATAATGATGGCCATTCTCCATGCGGTGCACACCTGCAAACCATATCTCTTGGGACGTCATTTTCAGATTAAAACAATCACCATAGCTTGAAATATTTTTTGGAGCATCGACTATCGTCCCTAGAACAAAATAAGTGGCTGACAAAAATGTTGGGTTATGATTATGAAATAATCTACAAAAAGGGAAAAGATAACATAGTAACAGATGCATTTTCAAGACAACATGAGGAGGATGGATCCCTCTTTTCTTTATCCTTACCAGTCCCTGATTGGATTGAAGAAGTGAACCAAGAGTGGCTAACGTACCATACTACCTCCAAATTAATTCAACGTCTTCAAGAGGACCCTAATCCTCCAACTGGCTACACTTGGCATGATAATATTATCCTATATAAGGATCGCATGGTTCTCTCACCCTCCTCAGCACTCAAGCCCATGCTCTTAAATTAGTTCCACTCCTTAGCTATAGCGGGTCATTCGGGCTTCCAAAAGACATATGATCGTGCTCGTCGTTATTTTTTTTGGGCAGGCATGAAGAAGGATATACTTCAATATGTCATAGAATGTGAGGTGTGTCAACGTAATAAAGGTGAAATGATCAAGTCTCCAGTCATCCTAGAACCCTTACCCGTTCTAGCTTCTTTGTGGACAAAAATATCCATGGATTTTATAGTGGGCCTTGCTAAAGCCAGGAACAAGTCTGCCATCATGGTGGTGGTTGATCACTTCTCCAAGTGTTCTCATTTTTGTCCCTTACCTCACCCTTTCACACCGACACTCGTAGAAAAAGTATTCATTGATCATATTTTCAAGCTACATGGCATGCCAACCTCTATTGTCTATGATCGTGACCCAACTTTCACCAACACATTTTGGCAAGAGTTGTTTAAATTGCAGGGAACCCAACTGAACATGAGCACAACTTATCACCCCTAGTCTGGTTGCCAAATAAAGTAGTCAAAAAATGTTTGGAAACCTACTTGTGATGTTTTGCTTTAAACAAACAACACCAGTGGGTGCAGTGGCTTCCTTTGGCAGAATGGTGGTACAATACTTCCTATCATACAACCACTAAATTGACCCCATATGAAGCGGTGTATGGCCAAAGGCCACCGAGATTCATTACCTATCTTCCTGGCACATCCAAAGTCCAATCTATTGATACAATGTTGCAAGGTCGTACAACCACTCTAGAGGCTCTAAAGGATAACCTCCACATGGCCCAAAATTGTATGAAGAAATAGGCAGACCAACATCGTTTAGAAAGGGTTTTTCAGGAAGGTGATCAAGTGTTTCTCAGGCTCCAACCTTACAAGAAAACATCTCTCAAATATCAAGGACATCACAAATTCGTACCTAAGTTTTATGGACCCTACCAGATCATCAAGCGTATTGGTTCTGTGGCTTACAAATTGGCCCTTCCTGCTACTTCCAAAATCCATACGGTGTTCCATGTTTCCTGTCTGAAGAAAGTGGTGGGAAAAAATTGCAAAGTCCAAACTATCCTGCTGGAATTAGATGAAGAAGGTTCCCTATGGCTCCAACTAGAAGCAGTCCTCAATAACTGTGAACGTCAGCTACGTGTCTGCACTATCAAGGAAGTGTTGATCAAGTGGAAGGACACAACACCAGAAGAGGTGACCTGGGAACTTGCGACCATACTTCAACATTTTATGCACCTGCATCCTTGAGGACAAGGCTTCTTTTGAAGGGGGAGGGCATGTTAGGATCTGATCCTAACCCCTCTCCACGTGTCATTAGTTAGCAGTATATGTTTTCTATTTAATAAAGGTTGACATTAGTTAATAAGGCATAATAAATAAAGAAGAATAAGTCAATGTAAGAAGACCTAATAGAAGCTTCCACTTCTAGAAAGATCTTCCTCTAGAAGTTTCCTTAGAAGGTAGAATTAGTATAAATAAGAGTAGAAGGCATTTGATATATTTTCTTGGAGATTATTGTAACAGAGCTCTACTCTGCTGGAGGTTTCCCCCTCGAAGAGGCAAGTGAACATTGCTATCATAATAAAGTTTCTCTTTCTGGTGATTATTCTGGTGTTCTTCTGATATTTTTTTGGATATATCATTATTATTCTATCATTTCCTGCTAGATATTTTTTGTTCTACATAATATATTAAATCAAGAAAATTGCAGTAGGTGGATAAGGTTCTATAATTCAGAAAGAGTGGGGAACATGTTTATAGGATGACTTGAAGCATCGCAAATTGTGAAAGAAGGGGGTACTTGAGGTGTGGTCTAAGTATTCCTCTGTACCTTCTTCTTTGTTCCCCCAGTGGTCGTACTCTTACCCCCAACTATGTGACCATGTTTTGTCAACATAGGGTTGACATGGATCATCATTCGTTGTGCAACTATTTGGTTGTTTTCAACTTGGGTGAGAAAAAATAACCTTTGTATAAACAAGTCGAAATCTATATAACAGGTACATGGTTAGAGTTAATCCATATGCATGAATACCATTGGAAATACAAAAACAAAGGAAAAGAAATAAGTGGACATCATGAAAATTGCACCAACAATTAAAAGAGAAGCAATGATGATTATATACCAATGAAAAATATTTGTTGTTACACCATAGAGCATAAGTGAGTGCAAGTGGACTCTCCCTTCCTCCTTGGGAGGGTTCTTTTATGTTCCTTGGGATTATCCTCTCTGTCTCTAACAAAGAAGTGTGCAAGAAATCTTCATGGGAAGAGGCAAAACACTAGCTAGTGGCTATGTTTGCACAAAATGATGGCTTGAGAATGTGGCTCTCAAGGATCAAACCTTGCATAATCTTATCTTCTTTGAATGCTTCCCCATGGCTCCTATTTATAGCAACACTTCAAGCTCCATTAAGGCTAGTTCCAAGTGTGAATGGTGCATTTTGGATTGTGGTTACCCATGTCTTACAGAGACATAGAACCACGAAACTACCAACCTTCAATGGGTATGGATCTCGAGGATGCCTAGTAATCCATCCTTAGAGTACCCTCGATGGCATTTATTATGTCTAATGTGGTTAATATTTCACGTCAAGAAAATTTGTGTGGCTATCAAAGGATCAACCACATAGGCCCACATAGATCATGCAAACCCCAAACTATAAAGTCACACAAATGCATTAAAAACCCACTTTATATAGTTTTTGGTGCTCTGTTGAAGGTGGTGTATAATTTCCATGGAATCGTATTTCATTATGTTGTATTCATTGTTTTTCCAATGATCACATGTATAGCTTTGAGATCTATTTTTAGGTGATAACATACTTCTTGTGCCCGTGGTAGGTGAAGGAGAAAAACATCCATGAGCTCCTTAGTTTTCATGCACTCCATAACCTCAAATACATTGAGGAATGAGTTCTACTATAAGATATATTTTAATCAATCCAACCACAACCTAATATAGTGCCCATAGAGGAGGTCATTAAACACACTTCATCACTCCATAACTCATAATTACATTAAAATCCTATTAAAACACTAAGTCATCAATGCCATAAAACCTTGGTATTCCCACTAACTCAATAAATGACCAATAAACCATGATGAAGACAATAAATGGATTATGACACAACTAGGACCTAAGAAAATATGTGAATATGGTGGGTTGGGATCCCATAGCCTTGTTTTCCTTTGTTTCTTGTTTTAAGTATCTTCTTGTTTCTCCCTCTCGTAAGAAGGTTATGGTATTATAATGACATTGTTTTGATTCCTCATGGAAAGGGTTCCAATTCTATATGTGAGTTATTGTTACTTTCTTGGACATGATTTGGGAGTTCTTTCTTTTTGGCTTGCGACTCCCTAAAAACCTCACAAACATAAGTGATTTGAAGTGACTAAGCCTTATGAATCTTTTCCTGTTGATTTGGAAATTCCTTTTGTAGATTAATGTGCTCTAAAATCCATGGATATGAGGTTGGGAGGGGAGGATTAGTTGGCTTACATATGCATGATGGATTATTTATGAGGGTTTCTTTCCTCAAATCTCGTTGTTTATATATATATATATATATATATATACTAAGAGAAATTTTTGTCTCTTCTCTCCTTTATTTTTTATCCTTGTGCTGGGTAGAGTTCTCTCGTCTCTCCTATGCAAGAGAAGAGACGGGGTTTTGATTATGGGACAATGTCCTTGTATGGTGGAAACTCCAATGTGGAAAACTTTTTTTTTCATGAGCCAATATTTGTCCTTGATGTTCATTAAGAAGAGGCTTGGGCATGCATCTTTCTTCTCCTCGAGGGCTTGGGAACTTTTTATAACTTGAATTGATTCTTAAGCAGAGTGTGAGAAGGCATTTTAGAAATGTTTTTCCCAAAAATGGCCATATTAATAGTATCCTTCGCACTTGAAAGACAGTTGCTCATAGTCCAACCATTACACATGAGTTTAGTTATTCATTTGTATTTTTAAAGCTTAAGCAAGGCCTTCTTCTAGATTTACCTTTAGATAGAACCAAGCATGAGAGAACACCCCTTGACTTGGACTTGAAGATCTCGTTGAGGCTTCTTTGAGAAAATTTATTTCTTTCATTTCCATGGTGGTTATAGTTTGCCTAGCCAAAAGAGAGATTCTAATGCTTCATTCTCTTGTTTTGGTTGCAAGCTGACATATTGAATTTGTTATTAATATGTTTTATTGATAATTATTAGACACATAATGAACATAAATTGGCATGAAAATGAAAATAGATGCTCATACACAATTTAATTAGAATAAACTAATTAAATGGAATAATTCAATTAATAAATATACAAAGGATGCCAATTAGAGACCAATTGCACTAAATAAGATGTTATTTTTAAAAATTTCTAGTGAAAAATATGGATGAAAATTAGGAAGCCATATGTACGCAAAAGGACAAT
The DNA here is from genome assembly GCA_009831015.1 of Picea engelmannii. NCBI lineage: Eukaryota > Viridiplantae > Streptophyta > Pinopsida > Pinales > Pinaceae > Picea > Picea engelmannii. Next base: position 1,064,076 of record ML780994.1, on the reverse strand, counting down.
AATGATATAGTAATACGATTTTAAGATGACTTAAGTAGAAAACAAGACATAAATATGCAAGGAATATGCAATGTATATAAGATGCAACAAATAGTAAAATAGACACAAAGTTGATGCATAGGAGACACTTGTGAGACACTCATTTGGTGCAAGAAAGACTCATTTAAACACATTTGAGATGTAAAGGAGATGCTAACTAGAAGAAAAATGCTCCCTAAGGATGAAAAAAATGAATAAAGGTACTAAACCTAAACATAAAAGACATAATGGATACACACTAAAGACACAAAGACGATGCAATTTAGACACATATAAGACACAAAGAAGATGTGGGAATGATGCAATGAAGATAAATTGTAGATAAAGTGAAATCACATTTCAGACATCGAAAAGACATGATTGAGACACTATGTCTAAGACACAAAACAAGACACTCAAAGGATGAAAATTGGATGAAAAAAAATGAAAAAAGAAGACGAATGATGAAAACCAACTAGATGCAAAATAGATAATCTTTTTTTAAAAAGACGCTAATAAGACAGAAAAAATGATGCCAACTAAAATTCCATTTTCGTATCCTAAAAGGATTGAGAATGCTTCCAAAGGAGTCCTTTGAGATCCTTAATCCCCCAAAATTAATGCCATCACTCAAAAGTGGGACATTGTCTACGTTTCGTAATCTAGAGGGGTGTGAAGCCAGCAGCTTCGAATTAATGAACATGATGGTTTTTCTACCTTTTGATCATCTTTGCAAGGGTAGATGGATCACTTTTTGTGAGATTTGAATTTTGGTGGGGGCTAAGACGATACTTGAGTTTCACTAACTATGCTAACCGATTGTGGGTATCTTTTTGTCCTACAAGCTTAGGAGGATTTTTTTAAGTACAAAGATAATAGGTGCAAAAAGAACTCCCCAAGCCTCAATTACAATAGTGAACTCCCCTCTCATTGATTCCTAAACATAGAAGTCTATTTGGATTGGAAAAGAGGAGATATCAATGATATTCCTTAGATCGAGAAAGGGATCTAGTTCCATTGCTTTCATGAGATGCATATAACCAATTGATATTGATAGATGCTCCAACAATCCACAATCCAAACGTTGATATGATCAAAGTAAGAAGATATCTAAGGAAAAAAATCATAAACAAAAAGTATGATCTTCTTCTGAAAGAAATAAATATATATGATCATAGTTATAATTAACATGTATATATCAAATTAGTTTAAACTCATCATTCTAATTTGAACTTTGCAAAACAATGAATATATGAAGGAATATAGAAGATGTGTACACAATTGTGTGTGTCATGTTCTCCTAGAGGAGGGAGGATTTCTTGTTGAAGATTGACTAGGGAATAATGTGGGGCAAGAAGGGACCTCTCCTATCGTCGGTGTAGTTGGGAGGTCGTGGGGGAAAAAGATGGTTATTCTTTCTCCTACAAAGAGGATTTAAGTGAACCTTGGGGGTTGGTCATAATGTTAGATATTCTTGTTGCAAGGAGAGACTCTTGAAGGTGTTGAATCTAGGTCATCTGATGAGTTTAATATTCATTAACCAATGGGAAATAGTGGGTGAAGTGATCCAACTACCCACAAATTGCACAAGGGCACCTATTTTGTGAGTTCAATGAGGTGGACATGTAGTAAATATTGGATAAACCATGTATGGTAGCCGATGCCAATTGTGATTAAAATTAGGCGGAGGATGTTGGGAGTGTCATTTGATGAAATACTACCAACATGTCATAAAAGTGTGATAGATCAAGACAATGGCAAGTGTAGTGTCCATACATTGAGAAAATACACAAAGTTGATTGGTACAAAATTTATTATTGTGAGTGGAGAGTGATTTCTTTGTAGGTTTCATAGAATTTCCTATGGTGGAGGGAGTGGATAGGAGTGGCGATGCTCTTGGTAGGTGGATAAGGTTATGTAATTTAGGAAGAGTGGGATGCATGTTTGTAGGATGACCTAAAGCATCACAAATTGTGAAAGGAGGGGGCACTTGAGGTGTGGTCTAACTGTTCCCYCCTACCTTMTTCCTTGTTCCCCCAATGGTCGTAATCTTACCCMCARCTATGTGACTAGGTTTTGTCRACATAGGTTTGACATGGATCATCATTGGTTGTGCAACTATTTGGTTGTTTTTCCCACTTGGGTGAGMAAAAAAAACCTTTTGTATAAACAAGTTGAAATCTATATAACAGGTAAATGGTTAGAGTTAATCCATATGCTTKAATACCATTGTAAATTAAAAAAAAAAARGRAAAAWAAAWAAGTGGGCATCATGAAAATTGCACCAAAAATTAAAASAGAAGCAATGATGATTATATKCCAATGAAAAATATTTGTTGTTACACCATAGAGGATGAGTGAGAGAAAGTGGACTCTCCCTTCCTCCTTGGGAGGGTTCTTTTGTGTTCCTTGGGATTCTCCTCTTTCTCTCTCTCTCTCTCTTACAAAGAAKTGTGCATGAAATCTTCATGGGAAGAAGCCAAACACTAGCTAGTGKCTATGTTTGCACAAAATGATGGCTTGAGAATGTGGCTCTCAAGGATCATTTAGACACCATAACCTTGCATAATMTTATCTTCTTTGAATGATTCCCCATGGATCCTATTTATAGMGACACTTCAAGYTCCATTAAGGCTAGTTCCAAGTGTGAATGGTGCATTTTGGATTGTGGTTCCTCGTGTATTAAAGAGACATAGAACCACCAAACTACCAACCTTCAATGGCTATGGATMTCTAGGATGTCTAGTAATCCATCCTTAGAGTACCCTTGATRGTATTTATTGTGTCAAATGTGGTTGAKATTTCACRTCAGGAAGATMTATGTAGCTATCAAAGGATMGACCAAATAGGCCCACATAGATCGTGCAAACCCCAAACTATAAAGTCACACAAATGCATTAAAAACCYACTTTATATAGTTTTTGGTGCTCTGCWAAAGGTGGTGCATAATTTCCATGGAATCRTATTTCGTTATGTTGTATTGATTAMTTTTCTAATGATCACCTATATAGCTTTGAGAGCTATTTTTAGGTGATAACATGCTTCGTGTGCCCATGGTAGGAAAAAGTAGAAAAAAAATCYCYRAGCTCCTTAGTTCTAATGCACTCTGTAACCTCAAATACATTGATAAATGAGTTMTACCATAAGATATATTTTAATCAACCCAACCACAACCTAATATAGTTCCYATGGAGGAGGTSATTAAACACACTCCATCACTCCATAACTCATAATTACAWTWAAATCCCATTAAAACACTAAKTCATCAATACCATAAAACCTCGATATTCCCACAAACTCAATAATGACCAATAAACCATGAGCAATACAATAAATTGATTATGACMCATCGAGGACCTAAGAAAATATGTGAATATGGTAGGTTGGGATCCCAAAGCCWTGTTTTCCTTTGTTTCTTGTTTTAAGTATCTTCTTATTTCTCCCTCTYGTAAGAAGGTTGTGGTATCATAATGGCATTGTTTTGACTCCTCATGGAAAGGGTTCCAATTCTAGGTGTGAGTTCTTGCTACTTTCTTGGAAATCATTTGGGAGTTGTTTCTTTTTGGCTTGTGACTCCCTAAAAACCTTAGAMACATACGTGATTTGAAGTGACTAAGTCTTATTAATCTTTTCTTGTTRATCTGGACATTCCTTTTGTAGAGTATCGTTCTCTAAAACCCATGGATATGAGATTAGGAGGGGAGGATTAGCTAKCTTACATATGCATGATGGATTATTTYTGAGGACTTCTTTCCTCAAATCATGTTGTTTATATATATACTAAGACAAATTTATGTCTCTTCTCTCCTTTATTTTTTATCCTTGTGATGGGTAGAGTTCTCTCCTCTCTCCTATGCAAGAGAAGAGRKGSGGTTTTGACTTTGGGACAACGTCCTTATATGGTGGAAGCTCCAATGCAAAAAAMTTGTTTTTTCTTGAGCCAATATTTGTCCTTGACGTTCATTAAGAGGAGGCYTGGTAATACATTTTTCTTCTCCTTGAGGRCTTGGGAACTTTTTATAACTTGTATTACTTCTCAAGCAGAGTGTGAGGAGGCATTTTAGATTTGTTTTTYCCAAAAATGGYCATACTAATGGTAGCCTTTGCACTTGAAAGGGAATTKCTCAGAGTCCAACMATTGCACATGKGTTTAGTTATACATTTGTATTGCACATGTGTTTAGTTATACCATTGCATTTGTGTTTARTWAAGGCCTTCTTCTAGATTTACCTTTAGACAGAACCAAGCATGAGAGAACACCCCTTGACTTGGACTCTGAGATCTCGTTGAGGCTTCTTTGAGCAAATTTCCTTCTTTTATTTCCATGGTGGCTATAGTTTCCCTAGCCAAAAGAGAGATGTGCATGCTTCATTCTCTTGTTTTGGTTTTAAGTTGACATACCAAATCTGTTATTAATATTTTTTATTGATAATTATTAGACACATAATGAACATAAACTGGCACAAAAATGAAAATAGATGCTCATATGGAATTTAATTAGAATAAACTAATTAAATGGAATAATTCAATTAATCGAGATACAAAGGATCCCAATTAGACACCAATTGCACTAAATAAGATGTTATTTAAAAAAAATTCTAGTGAAAAATATGGATGCAAATTAGGAATCCATATGTATACTAAAGGACAATAAAGAGACACTAATACGATTTGAAAAATGACTTAATTAGAAAACAAGCCACATATATGCAAGGAAATTGCAAGGTATATAAGGTGCAACAAATAGTAAAAGCGACACAAAGTTGATGCATAGGAGACAATTGTGAGACACTCATTTGGTGCAAGAAAGACTCATTTAGACACATTTGAGATGCAGATGAAATGCTAACTAGAAGCAAAATGCTCCCTAAGGATGCAACAAAAGAATAAAGGTACTAAACTTAAATGCAAAAGACATAATGGAGACACACCAAAGAAACACTAAAGACACAAAGAAGATGCAATTTAGACACAAAGAAGATGTGGGAATGATGCAATGAAGATAAATTGTAGATAAAGTGCAATAACATTTCAGACATCGAAAGGGCACGATTGAGACACTATGTCTAAGACACAAAACAAGACACTCAAAGGATGAAAATTGGATGAAAAAATGAAAAAAAAGACGAATGATGAAAACCAACTAGATGTGAAATAGACGATCTTTTTAAAAAAAGGCACTAATAAGACACAAAATATTATGCCAACTAAAGTGCCATTTTTGTGTCATAAAAGGATTGAGAATGCTTCTAGAGGAATCTTCGAGATCCTTAATCCCATAAACGTAATGCCATCACTCGAAAGTGGGACATTGTCTATGGTTTTTAATCTAGAGAGGCAAGAAGCCACCCCCTTCGACTTAATGAGCATGGTGGTTTTGCTACCTTTTGATGATCTTTGTAGGGGTGAATGGATCACTTTTTTGTGAGATTTGAACCTTGGTGGGGGCTAATACAATACCTAAGTTTCACCAACTAAGATAACCACTTATGGCTATCTTTGTGTCCTACAAACTTAGAAAGATTTTTTTTTTAAATACAAAGATGATGGATGCAAAAAGAACTCCCCAATCCTGTATTACAATAGTGAACTCCCCTTTCATTGATTCGTAAATGTAGAAGTCTATTTGGATTGGAAAAGAGGAGACATCAATGATATTCCTTAGATTAGGAAAGAGATCTAGTTCCATTGCTTTCATGAGATGCATATAACCAATTGATACCGATAGATACTCCAACAATCCACAATCCAAACTTTGATAAGGTCAAAGTAAAGAAAAATCTAAAGAAAAAAATCATAAACAAAAATTATGATCTTCTATAAAATAAAATAAAATAGATATATATGATCATAATTATAATTAACAGGTAAATATCAAAATAATTTAAACTCATCGTTATAATTTGAACTTTGCAAAACAATGAATATCCAAACCATACTCAAATTTGTATTATATATCCTTAAATAGTAAAAATATCGAAATACAAATAAATCTAAGGAAAAAAATCATAAACAATAAGTATGATTTTCTATCCAAAGAAAAAGATATATAATCATAGTTATAATTAACATGTATATATATGAAATTAGTTTAAACTCATCATTATAATTTGAATTTTGCAAAACATTAAATATCCAAACCATACTTATATGTGTGTGTGAAAGGAAAGAAGTAAGGATTTATCTTAGTCAAAGAAACTAAACATTTAATGTACTTAAAGTGAGACCATTTATGTAAAGTCCTGTCATCAATGTTTTCAATGGACATTGTAAACAAGAGCAACATGATGCGATGTACTATCTCTGAAATTAATCCAAAATCACATAGTTTGCAAAGATGAAATCATAATTTTCCATCAAAGTGTAAATTCATTGCGGCTGCTCAATTTTCCATCAATGGTGCCCGAGATTTTAACGGGTGAGTAGAGCGAATGGAAGGATCGAGGCAGTTGCCTGGCTTCAGTTTGTGGGGAACACGTCAACTAATAGATAAGGATGAGGAGTTAAAAAACTGTCCTTCCCCATTAATTCAAGGTTTAGAAATATGTGAACGCTACAATAACACTATCGATTTTTTGACCAATAAAGAGTTAAAAAAATACTATTTTTATTATATTAAAAAATAAATTTTTTTTCTTGTTATATTAAACATTAAAACTAATATAAAATTTTCAAGTCAACATACTAATTTATTATTATTATATACTACCTTCAGCAATACAATAACACGAATTTTTGATTATCTGAAAATTGTGATAGAAAGCAACTTGTGATGTTACTGGAGTACATTACTTTGTGCCCAAGCAAGAATAAAGGTAAAATAATTCCACGAAAAATGGAAAAATAAATCAGCGGGACCTATCATTAGATGTTAGGGTTATCTGTTCATAGTAGTTGTAACAATTATTAAATGTTCATGTTCTCTTAAAATTCTTCTCCGATTCTAAATCATTTGAACATTTCAGAGGGCTGAACAAAAAGAATTCATCAATTCACCTAAGAGTGTTTTATTTAAAAAAAATTATAATTATACTGGGAGAAGTACACTGTTCAATTTCAGTGGAAATTATTATACGATGGACACAGCTGTAATATAATACATTTAAAAACACTTGAATTTTGAAATATATATATATATATATAATAAATTACACTGAAGGTGTTCTTTAATGGAGGTTCATTTGGAGGACTTCGTCGTCTGTCAGTCAAAACCTGTAAGAACTTGCCATTTGTCTATCCACTATCACCGCCTTCGTGTCTCAAAACTTGCCATTTCCTCATCGCCTACTTCAAACTTGGCGGCTTCGACTTTTCTTCTTCATCACGTTTCTTCGGCTTTAAGGAGGTTCAGTTGGTGGATAGCGCAGTGGCACGTTTCTTCGGCTTTCAAGAGGTTCAGTTTGTGGATAGCGCAGTGGCACGTTTCTTCGGCTTTCAAGCGGGTCAGTTGGTGGACAGCGCAGTGCGCGACAGTTACTGTGGGTGGGCAGCAATTAGGGAAAACAATGCACTGTTTCCCTGTCAAATAAAATAGAAAATTCAGCAACATATCTTATCCGCTGGCAACAAAGCCTTCAAGCTTCAGAAATCCGTGGCGGGAATAGAGGTCAAAGAAGGCGCAGAGGTAATTTGTGTTCATAGTTTGTGATTATTTAATGTACTGTTAGGGTTTGCTTGGTTTCCTTCAGTGATTCATGGCCGTAATTTTGGTTCGGTTGTTCAAGCTTTTGATATATGTGTTAGAATTAGGGTAAAGAAGCAAAACAGTAGTATCCTTTTAATTTTAGAAACTCAAAACTTTAACCAGTATACAGATCTAGAAGATCTGAAATGAGACAGTAAATAATCTCAGTAACTAGATCTGACAAATAGAGATAGAACTCAGATCTACTGTTCAAAAATCAAACAAGAACTCTGCTACTTGGACAGTTAATAGTTAAGTATAGAAACTAGATAGAAAAACAAAACTGTAATGCCAAACTCAAGAAACATTTCACAGATCTATAGATCTAACCCAATCTGATCATAAACAGTACGTTAACTTGTGGACAGAATAAACTCAATACATATAACTCAGATCTAATAGCTGATGTACAAAAACAAATGGATCAAAACAGTGCTGAAGTTAAAATAAGATCCAGATCTGAAGATGATGAGTAGGCAGCTTACCTGGTACAACAACCTTACCTCTAAAGAAGGTACAGTAACCACAAGAGATGCAGAACCATTTGTAGTATGCTCAGACAAGGTTCAGTTCATATATCCATCATATGAAGTGGATCTCTTGCCAGAATATGAAAATCTTTCTTGCCACCAAAAAGGATAAAACCAAGAGCCCTCACAAGGATAAACCCTCAAACAACAGGAGGTTTAAACATTCACAACCCTACACAAGAAAAACTGTGGATAAACCCTATTGCAGCTGGAGAGAGAGGCTGTACCCAAAACATACCACAGTAAGAATAGTAGGCCACAGACTATAGGCACACCAGACAACAGATGAGAGAAGACTGCAGCCTATAGGCTCACCACACAACAATAGAAGGAGAGGCCGCAGCCTGAAGGCACCCCACACAACAGAGAAGAGGAGAGGCCGCAGCCTGTAGGCACCCAACACAGCAGAGCAGAAGAGGGCCGCACCCTAGGACTCATCCACAACAAAAGAAGGAGAGGTCGCACCCCACAGTCAACACTCAAAGGAGGCCGCTACCATACTACTCAAACCCTGCAACAACAAATAGAGAATAGGCCGCAGCAAGGAGGGACTCACCAACAAAAAGAGGCCGCAACAAATCTTAGACAGGACTACAACAGCAGAGGAGGGCCGCACCAAATCTCAGACAGGACTTCAACAGCAGAAAGATTAGGGCTGCAGCAAAAAAAGAGATCAACGCTCACATTAGAGGCAAAGTGAAACAAAGAGTGAGTGATATG
>ML780994.1:993201-1021487 GCA_009831015.1 Picea engelmannii | reverse complement strand
TTGGGGTTTTGTTGTTTTTATTCAAGGGTTAAAATAAAGTTAAATTTAAAATGTTTATTATAACATGTTTAAATTTAATTTAAACATGTTATTTTAATTGTATTTATTTTTAACCCTTGCCCTAGCCTAAAACTATAAATTAACCCCCCCCCCTCTCTTTTCACTCACCTTATTCTTCATTTGCTTCCAAGAGTGAGCGTTGATCTCTCTCCTATCTGCGGCCCTCCTTGGTGACTTCTAGTTGCGGCCTCCTTTTGTTGTTGTGGGTGACCTTCTAGCTGCGGCCTCCTTTGTTGGTGAAGTTATTTAGCAGCGACATGTTCTTTCATTGTTGCAGGGCTATTTTTTGTGTGTAGAGGGTGTGGCCTCTTCTCCCTTTTGTTGTTTGGTGTGGTTGTAAGGTGCGACACCTTTTCTACTGATTGCAGGCTGAGATTTAAGGGTGCGGCCCCATCTTCTGTTCTGTTGTGTGAGGTCTCTAGGGTGCGCCCCCCTTTGGTTGTGATATTTGCATAGGGTGCTACCCTTCACATGGTTTAGTGAGGAACCTTCTTGCTGCAGCCTCCTCCTATCTGCTATCTGGAGTATCTAGGGTTGCATCCATCCTTTGTTTGTCATCTGAAGTGGAAAAACTACAACCTATTATCCCTGCTGTGTGATAAATGAAGTCAACTTCTTTGCTGAGTTAAAACCCTAGGGTACGACCTCCTATCTCCTGCTAAAATCAAGTTTATACACAGTCATCTTGTATAGGGTTTTGATACCTTCTCTTGGTTGAGGGTTTCTAGTTCAATCTTTTTGTGGCAAGAAAATTCCTTCATCTATTGGCAAAGAGATCCAACTTATAAGGTGGATCTATGAACCGAACCTTTGTCTGAGCATACTAAAAGGTTCTTCATCTCCTATGGTTATTGTTCTTTCTTCAGAGGTAAGGTTGTTGTACCAGGTAAGCTGCATGCTCATCTCTTTCATATCTGGATTTGTTTTTTGACTTCAATACTGTTTGATCTAGTTAGCCATGAGTATTAACTATTAGATCTGAAGCTAAACATTGAATTTATAATTGCCTATATAGTTGTTTTATCATTTAATGATCAAACTAGTGTTTAGATCTACATATCTGTGTATTATCTTGAGTTTAGATCTATTTTACAGTTTGATCTTATTCTGATTTGTTCACTGTTAAATCAACAGAGTTCTTGCTTATTAGATCTGAGTTTTTATTTATGATATGCAGATCGAATCTTACTAAGTTTATTTGCTGTCTCTCTTAGATCTAGATACTAATGATCTAGATCTAACTGTTTTGTTCACTGAAATTAAAAAGATACTATTGTTCTGCATCTTTACCCTAATTCTAACAAGAAGTTTTAATGGATTTAGTACCTTGTTGGTCAAAGAAGGCAAATTGGTATGAGAGCATTCAGATGATAATATAAAGTTTGGATACACTACATTATGACAAATGAGTACTACTAAGTGTAGTAGGGATTGGAGAAAGAGAAGATAGAACAAATACCTATAAGTCTAGCAAGGATTGTAGAAATAAAAGATAGAACAAATATCTGAAGGATATAATATAGGAAATTATGGCATCTTCATTTATAAGGGTTGAATGTATTCTCCTACTTTTATTACCCATAATGATATTATGAATAATGTAATTTATTTGAGCATACAATGTTGTGTTTGTGTAGAATATCATCTAGAAAACCATGGGCTTCTCATTTATAAGTGTTAAATATTGTATGATCCTAATTCTATTATCCTTACATTGAGGTTGGGTGCCTATACATGTACAATCTAGCTTCCAAGGTCCATGTATTGGTCATCATGTTTGGTTTATACTTATTTCTTTGGAGTTAATATGTTTTTTTTAAGGAAAGAAAATGTAATTTCATTTATAATTTTATATAAAACAAAACCACATTCTTTATATGCTTTTCAACATTCCATATGTAAGTAAAAAGACCCCATCTAAAGTATAAAACCTAACATGTATAGTCTCTCAAGAGATCCTTTTTGGACTCCCCTAATCTTCAAAGAAAAAAAATAATTACAATTATACATATTCATGATAAACCATAAAAAAATATTCTCCCATCCCACAATACATATCATAAAAAAATTCAAAAAGATACCATCAGTATTGATGGGTGCTTCATCATAAACATTAATATCTAGATCACATTAAAGAATCTATCCAATATATCTAGAAAAAATATGGAAAACAACAATCTATTGACTAGGAGCCCGATCATCATGAGTCATGTAGGAACAATTGAAATATCTTTAACATGGTGTCTTGTTTCTCTAAGCCCACCTATTGGGAAGGAAATAGAGTATGACTGTGTCAAATCAATGTTGGTTTGTCTTGTTTTTCTAAGCCCACCTATTGGGAAGGAAATAGAGTCAAATCAATGTTGTTTTATGAATCCACTTTTTCCCATCTACTGATCAAGCCAACAAGTTGGGGATGTCACAAATCAAATAAATAATAATTTTTTTTTTTCTTTTATAAAATATATTTTAATATCATATTTTATAAATCTTTTTTATAAATTGTAAAATTATAATTTATATGATATTTCACCAATTCCAAATTGTTCCAAATTGTTGGATAGGCTCCAAATCTTTCCACGACTCTTATACACATAGTATCATCCAACAACGCCACAACTCCTACTCTTATACACATAGTCTCATCCAACAACACTTGCCACGACTCCTAGTCTACTATGAGATTGTAGATTGTATGAGTGTAGACTATAAACTATATCTTGTAGATTGTATTTGTAGACTGTATCTTGTAGGGTGGATTAACAAGAAATCCAATCACCATAATATAAGTAATTACAATTGTAATTCAAAATTTGATAAATGCAATACTTTTAAGCAAATTTTCTTCACCTATAATTTTTTAATAAAATAAAATCTAGTCACCATAAGTAAAGTATTAACTTGTAAGTAAAGTATTAACTTGTGATGTTTTCACCATAAGTAAAGTAAGAAATTGTGATTTGTCCTAAACATTTTCCTTAACTAAAGTTTTTTTAATAAAATAAAACCAATCACCATAAGTAAAGTAAGAAATTGTGATTTATCCTAAAGTTTTTTTAATAAAATAAAACCAATCATCATAAGTAAAGTAAGAAATTGTAATTTGTCCTAAATATTTTCCTTAACTAAAGTTTTTTTTAATAAAATAAAATCCAATCAACATGACATAACTAATTACAATTGTAATTGAAAATTGATAAATATGACACATTTTTATGTAATTTTTTTTTAATTATATATTTTTTAATAAAACAAAATCTAATCACCGTAAATAAAGTATTAAATTGTGATATTTTTTAATAAAATAAAATCTCATCATCATATTTTTTAATAAAATCGCCTCTATAGTTCGGACAAATAGTCCATGAGCTCTCTTTACTGATTTCTATTTCAATTTTTCTGTGGAAATAACTTACTAGGTTTTATTGTCGACAAATGGGTGTTCTGGAATTTTGATGATGTTCCTTACAATTAATGGAATACTTTTATGTGGCAATAAGGATGACATGAATGATTCTGTAATACTTATTTCCTTGACCCGCGAGGAAACTCCGACACCTAGCTTTACCAGAGTCCACCAACCAGGGCGAATCTTATTGATATGGACCAACACTCCACTAACTCTCTTGCCTGACATCAAAAGGTATAAGTCAATAAGCACCATTTCCAGCAATGACCGAAAAACTTGAGTGAATTCTGGACTTATTATCATTATAAAAATATTTTTATTTTAAGTTCCTTTCATACAATGTGCCTGTGTGCTAGGCGAGATAATTTAACTTGAGAGACTTATTAGCAGGATAGGATGAATCATTGCTTTCAAGATACATTTTTTTTATTTTTTAAAGAGAAATATGTATTCGTATGATAGATTAAAACACTTTATTTTCATGATAGAGAATGAGTACAGTTTATAAAAATGGTTTGATTTACAAAAGAAAACATATTATACTTTTATAAATCCAGATTAGATAAGTGTTATGATATTTCTAATCATTGCTTTCAATATATATTTTTTATTTTTTAAAGAGAAATATGTATTCTGTAAGTGTTACGATATTGCTAATCATTGCTTTCAAGATATATTTTTTATTTTTAAGGAGAAATATGTATTCGTATGATAGATTAAAACGCATTATTTTCATTATAGAGAATGAGTAGTTTATAAAAATGATTTGATTTACAAAAGAAATCATATTATACTTCTAAAAATCCAGATTCGGTAAGTGTTAAGATATTGCTAATCCATATTTTATCAAGGGGAAGTCCTTTCTTTACTATTTATTTAATTACCAGCCTGCCTTCCTTCATTCTTTCTGGCCTCCTGGCCGTATCAAGAGATGTGTTTTTTGTATACTCTACTTCACTCGCTGTGTCGATACGAAGGTTGGTCGATTGCAATTATATACCATGATGGATGTATTGTATATTTTGTTGGGTATATTTGAAGTATCAATCATGATGGATGTATTGTATATTTTGTTGGGTATATTTGAAGTATCAATCATGATGGATGTATTGTATATTTTGTTGGGTATATTTGAAGTATCAATCAATGGATGAGTTCGCTTAAAGGAGATAGTGATGTCATTTCATTCAAAAGGTCATTTTTGGAGAGTCATTGTAGTAGTGAGGAATATTATTTGTTCAAAGGATGATTTTAAAACAATTGGTCAAATAGATAATGAAGAACTAAGAAAAAACAAGGAGCTTGTTGAAGACCACTGTGATAGCTATTCCAGAGAAGGGTAAATAGTTGGAAACATTGAAGGTTCAACTTTCAAATTCATAATATTTTATCTTATTATGTTGATAGAATATTCTTATTAAGCAAAGAAATCAAAATAACCACAAGAAGCAAAATAACCACAATAGGTTCATAAACAACATCATAAAAATAAATAAATTGGATTCATATTTTTCAATTTGTTTTCTTTATTTTTAAAATTTATTTTAAAGGATCTATTCCATTTATATAATTTTATGGAGTTTTAGATGGTAAGATGATTGTGTCCTAAGTTGAATGCACAAAATGTGATTTTAAAAAACTGGTTCAACTAAATAACCAAAACCTTAAAAAAAAGAACAAGCTTGTTTAAAAACTCCATAATACTATTCAAGAAAAGAATAAAAAATACATAGTTGTATTGATAGAATATGCCCATATATTAATGGTGTTGGGCATTGCTAAATGGTTATAAACAACCACACAAATATGTTTTGTGCTTTGCCTTGGTTAAGAGAAATGTTTTATAAGGTGCATGTTCAATGCAATATATACAAAATTGCAATCATACAATAGCATATAAAAAGGTTATAGACAACCAGGAAAAGGTGCTTTGTGCTTTTCCTTGGTTAAGAGAAATGTTTTCTCGGAAAAGTAACTCTTTCTCTCAATACTTCTGAAAATGAACTTTGTCTCTGGAATGTTCAATGCAATGTAGACAAAATTGCAATCCTACAGTAGAATATAAACAGGACCATAGCACAATATATCTCATCAAATATATATTAAAATATTTACTCCACAATAATAAATTTATATATATAAATATACCATTAAATAAATGTTAAAATATTTATAATTGTTTAAAAATAGTTTATATGATGATATACATTCAAGAATCTCATGGTATCTACATATTCATTGTACCATCCATCTTGAATTTGCGATCAATCATAATCTTCTCTTCTTCAGTTATGCATTCTAATAACTGTATCTATATATTTATTGTACTTTCCATCCTCCCTTGATCAACCCTAATCTTATGTATTCTAATAACTTATGAGTCATGTCCATCATCACGACCTTTCACAATTGATATTTTGTTTCAATATAAATGTAAATATAGATATATCATTAAGTAAATGTTAAAATATTTATTACACACTAATAAATGTATATATAAAGATATACCATTAAATCAATGTTAAAATATTTATGGAGAGCTCAAATGGATGGAGGATAGAAGGACCGGACTACGGCTTGCAAAACCCTAGCCTCCTTGTAAGGCAGACTGACGCATACCCAGCACAGACCTCCTTCGCGAAACCCAGCCAGAAGCCTCAGCTGACCACTCATCCTCCACTGTCACAAGGATATGGGCGCAGAGGAGGGGGGGAAACCCTCCTCATACCGCAACGCAGCGGCCAATGACAAGCCAGGAACCAGAACGACGTGACCTACCTTCGAGCCCCCGCCGCAGATGCGAGAACAACTGCTAGCTAGGGAACAAACTCTCAGAGCAGAGATGGACACTGAAACAGGAACCTCTCAATCAAAGCCACCACGGAGCTGGGAACCAGGCAAATGTATTCCTCAAATGGAGAAGCCGCCAAGATATCTCATTAGCTCAACCCGGGTTGGAGAGCACACACAATTTATGAGAGAGCACGCCCTAATCGGCAAATTTCTGGGGCTTTGGCCAGCAGAAAGGGACCTCCAAAAATGGATAAAGCATTGGTGGAATCCCAAGGGAGACTACGAGCTGCAACTCAGCTCCAAGGGCTTCTTCACAATCATTCTATAAAATCTAGAAGACAAAGACAAAATCTTTGAAAATGGGTCGTACTTCTTCAACTCGGCAGGGTTGTTCCTCCGCTTTTGGACTGAAAGATTCAGCCCGGACAAAGAGGACTTCACCATGGCCCCTATATGGATACGCCTGTACTCCCTGCCGCAAGAGTTATGGTTGGAGGAGATTCTAATGGGTATAGGAAATACCCTAGGACAATATGTGAAAGCCTCCGAAGCCACAAGGCAGCGAAAGTACACCTCATATGCTAGGAGTTGTGTGTACATGAACATATCCAAAGCACTCCCGGGGGTGGTAACCCTCGAGTATCAGGACGAGGACTAGCAACAAACCCTGGACTATGAGCATATACCATTCAGATGCAGAAGATGCCACGAGCATGGCCATCTCTACCGGGACTGCCCCATCATCAAGAAAGCTGCTAAAGCAACCGAAACCCTACAAAAGGACGGATTCACCACAGTAACATCCAAACGGAGAAACCCACCAAAGAAGCAGACCACGACAGCCAGGCAAAATATTGCCACGAAAAACTCTTATGAGATCCTGGAGCAGCTGCCAGAGGATGAGGAAGTCCAGCTCCCGCACAAAAATCCCCAGCATCAGCCAACAAAAAGCCCGAATCCCGACCTTAATCCGCACACTGGTGAGACCCCAACAGACGAAAGAGGAGAAGGCGACGGGGATACCCCAATGCTGCTGGATGATCGGGATCTGGCAGGGATTGATCTGGAAAAGCTGGAGGAAGCTCTGAACCAAAAGGATCTGCAGACCCTTCCTGAAGAACAACTCCGCAAGGTGCACAAGGTCTTTCTCAATTCCTCTGCAGGATCCACGGCACGCCTGGGCATAGCGATGGACTCGAACTCTGGTACGAAACGAGTCCTTCGTGAAAACAAAAGGCACGGAAGGAAAACTGCACACCAGCTCATCAAGGAAGCAGACAACCTCATGATAAACTCAGGACAGATACACAAGCTTTCGGAGGGATACCTCCACTCAGCACCCCCCTCTTAATGATGAAGATCATCACATGGAACATCAGAGGACTGAATGGTAGATCCAAACAAAGGATCCTCCAAGATTGTATCATGGCAGAGAAACCAGACATACTGCTGCTCCAGGAGACCAAATGCAGAGGAGCGGAAGCTGAATCAATCTCTCAGCGTATATGGCGAGAATGCAACTCCATAACAACAGATTCCATAGGAGCTTCAGGCGGCCTAGCTATCTTATGGAACCCATCCAATGTGACAATCAGCAATCCTTTCACAACAATTGGTACAATAACTGCCCACTTTGAATTCACGGGCACGAATCAGGAAGGAGCCATCACAAATGTTTATGGGCCACACAACCACCAGGACAAAGACAAATTCATGCAAAGACTCGAGATGATCAAAACCTTGGTGACAACCCCGAACTGGATCTTAGGAGGCGACTTCAACATGATCCTGACACTGGAGGAAAAAACTGGCGGCATCAAAAGACTTGAGCAAGACAGTGGTAAGTTTAAAGCTCTCATTGATCAGTTAAAATTAGTAGACATTGAGAATAGCAATGGCACCTTCACTTGGTCCAATCGCAGATCAGGCAACCAGCACATTGCCTGCCGACTAGATCGCTTCTTGGTAACTGAGGAAATTATGAATTCAGGCTCTCATTTGGAAAGCCTCATTCTTCCAAAAGCAGGCTCAGACCATTGGCCCCTGGCTCTGCAAATGGACCTGGGAGAACCCCCCAGATACAAGCCTTTCCGCTTCGAAATTTTTTGGCTAGTACACCCGGACTTCAAGCGACTAGCCAAATCCTGGTGGGAACAAGCGGAAATAGACCACGGCTCATCCATGTACAGGTTCCAGCAGCGACTAAAAAACTTCAAGCAGGGGCTAAAACAATGGAACAAAGACAGCTTTGGCAATATACTGCAGAGTATAAAGGTCATAGAAAGCAGACTAGGGGAAATTCAAAAAAATTTCATCTCTGGAGAAAGAACCGTTGAACTAATGAAGGAAGAAGAACAGCTCCAGGCACAACTGGAAGAAGGAAGGATGCAGGAGGAAATCCTTTGGAAGCAGAAATCCAGAGTGTAATGGCTCAAAGAAGGGGAAAAAAACACAAAATTTTTCCACGGAGCCATGATGCACAGAAGGCACATTAACAGGATCACTCACCTCGAGGACAGCCAGGGCAACTTAATCAGGGAACACTCCAAAATAGAGGAGGAGCTACTCAAATACTATCAAGACCTCCTTACGGAACCACATAAGGACAGAACGGAAGCAATCAGGAGGGTAACCGGCCACCTACCGGCTCTAGTCACACCAAAACAGAACGCAGCCTTAACTCGACCCATCACTCAAGAAGAGGTTGACCAAGCAGTAAAATCCATGACAGTAGGTAAAGCCCCAGGCCCGGATGGGTTCACCGTGGATTGTTTTCACCACTGCTGGGACCTGGTCAGACAGGACATGTGGGAAGTAGTCGAGGAGTCCAGAGCTTCAGGCCTGGTATTACCAGCTCTCAATGCCACCTTCCTCACCCTCATTCCAAAGGAAGAAAGAGTCACTAATCCCAAATAGTTCAGACCAATAGCACTGTGCAATGTCATCTACAAAGTTATAACGAAGGTCATCGCCACCAGGCTCAAGCCCATCATGTCGTTCCTCATATCCAAGGAGCAGTCAGGGTATGTTGAAGGAAGACAAATCATGGACAGCGTCATTCTAGCACATGAGATCATACACTCCCTCAAAACTTCAAGAACTCCAGGTATGCTTATCAAACTTGACCTTTCAAAAGCCTTCGATCGGGCCAACTGGAAATATATCAGAGTTGTCCTCGACTCCTTTGGTTTTGATCAGGATTGGATAAGTTGGGTCATGAATCTCACCTCCTCCACCTTCTTCTCCATCCTAGTGAACGGTGTCCCATCAAAACCTTTCTCGCCATCTAGAGGAATCCGGCAAGGGGACCCCCTATCTCCTTTTCTGTTTATACTCTTAGCGGAAGGTCTGGGGCGTTACATCAAAGCATCAGTCAATGACGGCTCCCTCAAAGGCCTACCTCTGCACAACATTCAGCCAGCACCTTCACACAGTCAATTTGTAGATGACACCCTCCTCTTGAACTCTCCCACTGTCCAGGAGGCTTCAAAACTCAACTCCATCCTTTCAGACTTCACTGAGGCCTCCGGCATGTCGCTCAACCTGGACAAGTCCAAACTATACTTCTTCAACACCCCACCCTCTGTCCAACGCCACGTCTCTAGACTTCTGGGGATACCCAGGAGCTCCCTTCCGTCCAATTATCTTGGTGTTC
Source organism: Picea engelmannii (assembly GCA_009831015.1). NCBI lineage: Eukaryota > Viridiplantae > Streptophyta > Pinopsida > Pinales > Pinaceae > Picea > Picea engelmannii. Next base: position 1,011,570 of record ML780994.1, on the reverse strand, counting down.
CTCTCACCAGATCGGCGACCTCCGCCATCTCCTGGGACAGCCTCCTCCTTTCCATCTCAAACAGACTTCGCAACTGGACTTTTAGACCTCTCAATATTGCCTCCCGGCTGGTTCTCCTCAAATCAGTTCTGCAAGCTCTGCCCACCTATCTTTTCACTGCTCTGGTGGCTCCCAAGAAAGTCATCAGAGCTATCAGAACCTTGCAGCGGAATTTTCTCTGGAACGGCCATCAACCAAACAAGAAATGGGCGTTAGTCAACTGGGACAAGCTCTGCATGCCAAAAAGTCAAGGGGGACTGGAGCTTAGAGATCCAGGAAAACTAAACCAAGTAATGGGAGCTAAAATCTGGTGGAGATGGTTAACGAACCCTGCAGCAGCCTGGGCACAACTGTGGAAAAGGAAATATGCCCCTCACACTCCGGAAGATCAGCTAATCCGACACAACAACCACATACAAGGCTCCAATATCTGGAACACAGCTTGGCAAAATCGCATTCTGGTTCAACACCACGCCTTCTGGGAGATAAGAGATGGAGGAAGCGCCCTATTCTGGAAAGATTCTTGGCAGCAACTCAAGCCACTGGACACAATGGAAGAGCTATCGGCTCTCAAAAGAGCCCTCCACCACGACGCCCTTCCAAAAGTCAAAGAACTATGGACGTCACAAACTCCACATCAAAGGTGGCGCTAATGGAAGACCTCTCATCAAGTGCTCGGGATTCCCGAAACTATCGACTTGCAGAGATGGCAATCTCAAGCCGCCAGAAGGAAAATATATTATATAGAGGGACCAGACATCCTGAGGTGGGGGTACACCACAGCTGGCACTTTCAATATCAAGGAAGCTTACTTATTGCAAGCTAACCAACAGGATCTAAGAAAGGAGCCCATCTGGAGTAAAGTTTGGAATCCCGCTCTCTGGCCCAAGGTCTCCACCTTTCTGTGGCTAGTAGTGCACAATAGAGCTCTAACCTGGGACAATCTAAGGAAGAAAGGCTTCATTGGACCCTCCATCTGCGTTCTTTGCTCACTACAGGAGGAAAGCAAAGAACACCTCTTCAATGGATGCCATTATAGTCAACAGATTTGGGACTATGGAGCGCAAATCATGCGCAAATCCAATCGAAACCGAAGCAGCATTAATTGCACAATTGAGAACTGGGACAACATCTCATTCAACAACCCCATACTAAATCTCATATGGGAACTGCTGCCGGGATTCACCCTTTGGCAAATCTGGAAGGAACGAAACAAGCACATTTTCCACTCTCAATCCTCCCTCCCTGAAGCCACCTGGGCAAAAATCAGATCCCAAATAAGAGAAACAGTCAGGAGCAAAATCTGGACAGAGAAAGACTGGAAGTGCAGCCCTGAGGAGCAGATCATCCTACAAAACTGGCAGCCCATCATGACCAACCATCCGCCAGCCAGAAACCAGATGGGACAACCCACCAGCCCAACCACCTGGACTCCCCCTCTAGCACACTTCATCAAAGTTAACTTTGATGGAGCCTCCAAAGGCAACCCAGGACCAGCGGGATATGGGGCAGTGCTCGGGAACTCAGGTGGGGAAATCTTGGGTCTGGAAGCAGGCTTCATCGGTGACACAACCAACAATGTCGTTGAGCTTACAGGACTCCTGCGAGGACTCCAAACAGCCATTGACAGAGGTCATCAAAGGATAATTCTGGAAGGAGACTCGCAAATCATCATACGATTAGCCACTAGAATCATCCACGGATGCGACCCTGGGAAAATCTCTCCAAGTTGGAGACTCTCTAGCCTACTCGCAGACTTCAGTCACCACCTACAGCCGCATCTCACCATCACTACCTCTCACGTGAAAAGAGACGCGAATAGAGTGGTCGATTGACTAGCAAATGAAGCAGTGGAACAGGGTGAGGAACACTTATGCTGGGAGGGTCGTGGCTCGCCAGCTCCAGAGATCCTCACTTGGTGTCAAACCTTATCCAGAAGTGATCTTCACTCCTCGGATGGGGTGACAAGTGGCGCGATAGTGCCATGTGGGAACGAGCCGGGACACAGCTTTAATGCATCCACCGGTTCGTATCACCTCGACCATTAACCCGCATGGATCCGAGCAGGCGAAAACCTTTGATGAGGCCCCTCGCGCAAGCGGAAGGTACCCCTCATCAGAGCACTACACAGCAGAGTTTAATGGTGATGTTTAATGCTACGGATATGACAATTGGGTTGATAACAATGCTCATTGTTCTGGCAAGGACATTAAATAGCAAATTGCTCCGGGAAGCCTACGACTCATAGGTGAGCCAGAGCTGCGACCACCTCTCTCCTGTTTCTCTGGCTCAGCAGCAATTCATCCGAAGCAATTCGACAGACTCAGGCAGCATTCAGATTTCTCACAGGGATCCCGCCATGCCCCGAATTCGAGGGAGACCGCGACGGGGAGCGGCCTGGTATGCAGCGAAGTCTCGGCATAAACAAAAGAAGAAATTCGAGAGAGCTATGGCGATAGCAGCTCGGCGACAAAAGACCAGGCCACGTACGCCTCCAATGGCGTACGTGGAAGAGGTCATACCGGAAGGCGGTCTGCCAAGCCCTCCTGGGCACACCCTGTTCATGGTATCGGAGAATTGGAACCCGAGCATGAGCTTTGGCACCCACAGCATTAGAGTTCAGCCCGAAAGCAAGGGGCTCGACCCCTCCACAGCCACCATGGAGACGCCTTACCCCCCCTGCTACGTGGAAGAGGAGGCTCCTCCCGAGCCCACCAAGGAAGCGGAGGAGACAGGGCGCGAGTGTCAACGGCACAGGACATAGGAAGCGGATGCGGCCACCAGCGAGGATTGCATGGATAGCCACCGCCTGGAACAGCCACCTACAGCTGACTGGGGATACCTCAATCTCGTTTTTGAAATCAGGGACAAGTTGGACGATCAAATCTTCCATCTGGAACGAATGGAGCAGCGGATTGACATGTTCTTTGCGGCACACTCCAGAGCATCGTCCAAGAAACAATGTCTGACCTGTGCACGCACCTACACGTTCCCAGCGAGATGGAGGCACTCCGAGGTCTAGGACATGCAGCTCGGCTCAGAGGTTCCTTCATGTTTAAAACTCGACTCTGGTTCTGGTGTTGTTGTTATACTTTCTGTCTTATGTTAGCTAGTTACCAGGTTGTCTTAGCACTAGGTAGAATAACCAGCTTTCATGCTGCGACTATAAGTCCTGGTTTCCTTCAGGCAGGACGTCGCACTGTCAACTCTGTTAATTTTGTTAATTCTGCCAACTATGCACACAGTGTGACACATGGACATGGATGCCCAGCTGTCTCGGTTTCCTGCTCAGGCGGGACAGCTGGCATCACTTACAGTCTTGTATTTTGAATTTTGATTATGGTAATATAACAGGCACCACCTTTTTTACTTAAAAAAAAAAATGTTAAAATATTTATGATTATTTAAAAATAGTTTATATGATATACATCCAACATATATTGCATTTGTAAATCTTCTTCTATGTACATCTTCATTGCACCTTCCATCTTGGCCTTCTAATCAACCCTAATATTCTCTCCTTCATTTATGTATTCTAATAACTTAATGTGTCATTTCCATCATCACGACCTTCCACAATTGATATTTTGTTTGTACTTGCATCTTTTTTTTATTAATTAATACTATTATTCTATTTGCATGTATTTTCTGAGCATTGTATGGAGGTGATGTGATTTCCTAGTGCGATGGACGTTGGAGTCTTTGGAGGATTCCGCTTAGGTACACTTTTCTCAACTCCATCAACATGGATGAGATGGACACCATTCACTTAGTGCTCACTTTTCTACTCTACCAAATATGTAACAACCCCTTCGTTACGACTACAAGCGAAGCAGAAGATGCAATTTTTTGTTTTGTTTTTAGGAAGGAAGGCAACGACAACGACAGTTAACCACACCACTGATGACGAACGCAAGCATGCAGTCCAAGCAAACAGGGAACTATGGCTCCACGCACTGGCACAAGAGCAACTGGGCGAACGTATGTAGAACAACAAGGGGGATGACTACTCGCCCGACGCAACAGGACCACGCCTACAATCTAAGGGACAACATCCCCCTCCCGACACAACAGCCTTGACGAAAAATGACTAGAACTTCAAGGCAGGTGAACCAATCGTAAGAAGGCGTTCAACCCATGCACCAAGGAAGACTTACAATGCTCAACAACACCCACAACGGGAAGCACAAACTTCGGCCAAGTCATCATTCGCCTCTATTCGCCAGGGCACACCATGATCCCCTCATCAGGACTCATGTTGTCCCCAGGTGATAGGTGCGGCGATAACCCTGGCGCAACAACCTATCTGGACCAAGAACTCACGACAAATCCATGCACTAGGAGCCTAACAACTGACAAGAAGACTACACCCATGCCCCCAAGCAACAGATCGACAAGAAGCAAGATGACGTCACTCAAAGAAAAAGCGCAAGCCGAAAACTCAACTTCACCATCAACCCACCCCTTGAGCAAGAGGTCTAAGCACGAAGGAGGGAACGATAACCAGGCTACTAGGGTCCCAAAAGTTATCAAGGGTGTCCTAAGTCAGGCACTTAACAAATCAAGAAACGCTGATTAACAAACCCATTGTCCATTAGATTAAGGGAACTACTGAATCATGTTGCTTAAATAGTAAGCGAATTGTTGTCTAAGTTAACAAGTCTAAATTTAGTCAATGATTATAAATCTAAATTAAAGGATTTAACCATAAACAACAATACTAACAACATCAACAATTAACGTTGTTCATCTAACACTGTTAACAACATTAGTATATAGCGCTATTAACACTATTAATATACAACACTAACAACATTATACGATGCCATTCTTTAATCCATTCGATGAGGATGTTGTCCTAGGGTTGTATTTTAATTTAGCAGTATGAAACTTGGTGTAATTAATTCGCTACAAGCATGTTGGGTAAGACATTCAATATTAATCGCTAGAGATGTCGTTCAGTCTATACTATAATGTTGCTGGCCATTATTATACCTAACACATATAAAAATATTGTCACACGTAAGGTTACTGTCAAGCTAGCATACTATCAAATTTACTGCCAAAATTACTGTCGGTGTAAAAATTAGGTGTTGTCTAGAGGCAAGTATTACTACTACATCACATCCAGGGGAAAACTAACTCGCTGGCATAAGTGCATATGGATAGTTGTTATCTAAGGAATTAGGAAGATCGCTAAAGTCAAATCTCAGGAAATGCTGTCATGATAGCATAAATTAATTTACTAAGATGGCATCATTAATGATTGTCTATCCATTCAAGGTATGATGGTTGAAATAAACCCATCGATGTTCCACATTACCCCATTCCTGACTTCAATCTCCCACGCGCAACCTATTAATTACTGGAAGGCTGAAATACGGAAAAGCTTAAAATTAAAACAAGATAGTGTGGAGACAGGAGGGAATCACTGTCATTTATTCCTGGAAGGGTTGTCAGAAAACATCATAAAACACTATCATAAACACAATAGAATCCCCACCGTTGCACAGAAATTAAGATGCCCAATTTACACAGTTATTACAACTATCCAACACTCAGTAACTCGCCATCAATGCATTGCAAAAACGCTACCCACGATAGCTACCCAAACACATTCCAATACATGAATTGTGCCCACCATTACCGGCACACAAGCAAGAATTTCGTCAACAATTACACAGTCCACGCAACAATCAATCATTGTGCTTTAAATTTTGGGGATATCACTAGAATACGCATCATATATATATATATATATATATATATATATATATATATATATATATATATATATATATATAATGCCGACCATGATATAAAAAGCTTGATGTTCTCATAACTCCTTCATGCATGGTATAACACGTTGTCAAGTGCACACTTACCCTGATCGAACTATGATTTAACAATAAACCATACTAACAACATTACTGTGATTTGTATATCTGCGAATTAACAATGATAACAATACTAACAACATTACTGTGATTCGTATAACTGTGATTTATATAACTGCGATTCAACAATAATAACAATACTGACAACATTACTGCGATTTGTATAACTGCACGATTTATATAACTGCGATTCAACAATAATAACAATACTGACAATATTATTGCGATTTAACAATAATAACAATATGATGATTTCATGTTCATATTTTATATTAATTCTCGGTCACCCATTAAAGATAAAATTCACTGTTAATATATTTACATTTGCTATACCAAGAAAACGTAGAGTAATCAACTATTTTGCTATCCCAACGCAACGCATAAAATCACGGTCTCAATGTTAAAACGTAGGTATGAGGTCAATCACAGACAAGGGCAGGGATGATTCAATCAAGCGCAGAAAAATCCAAGGTTAAGCCCTCAAGGCGTGGAGAACAAAAACAAGCGCAAAGATAAACCAACAAGGACGCAAAGAAATCCATACGTAGAGGTACTTTTGCTAGAAGGCGCAAGACAAACAATCAGCCAAGGACAAACAACAGAGGTAGACGGCTGATAGGTACATCCCTCGCTCATCATCCACGCACAAAAAAGAAGGGTGTTGAGATCCATAGGTCTATTAATGCCGAAGCGATGATCGTAGATCAGGCTCCTGGCCGACTGCTCAGGCGTGGACTGATGAGCTAGGGACGAAGGTAAAAATAAACCGCAATCATCACAATCAATCAACCACAGGATGGTCAAGACATGCAGGGATCGAAGGCCATGAGAAAACAACATCGAGCTAAAGGCTATTGGGGAAATTTCAGTGATCCACTAGAAAGCTAATACCATCCTTTTCTTTACCCAATTAAGCATAAAGAACTAAAAGCATAATTCATACTAACAATCTACCATGCATAAATAAGGAAGCGTACCATTGTCCAATCACCCGCTCTGAGTTGATGTCTTGCGCGCTTCGTGCAACTCCCGCTTACCGACCAATGAGACTTCATCGGTACCTCCCAGCCAACGCAAGTGGTACTCTTCTTCCCCCTTAGCCCCTCAAGCCACAAAGGGGCCATGCACACTAACTAGAGAATTAGTTAGCTCCCAGCTCGCCTCGCAAGGACGAGCTACCACTCCTCACCGAGCTGGGTATCCCAACTCCCACAAGCTAAGTCAGTGAAGTATAAATTTTTGCAGCGTAACGTTACGCAAATAGAAGAGATCCATCATCCTTCTCCTCCCTCCATTATATAGAGTTTCGAAGTCCCTTACTTTCCCAAAATCCCATTTAATTTAAAGTTTAATAATTTAATCCATAAAAATCCTCCCCGTACAAGTGTCACCCATCCCCTTCATTCCTCCATAAATTAATTTCATTAGTTAATCAATTACCCCTTTTTTCCTCACTCACCTAAAGGCACTCCTAGAATCGCTCCTAGGTGTCCCCATATCCCCTTACAAGTTTTAATGACTTTCCCCCTTATTAATTAACTAGTTGAGTTTAAATTAGAAAGTTCTTAAATGCTAGATACCTTACTAAGTTAGACTATCTGCTTTTTCTTTGTGTTTCCCCTTTCTTTTTATGTTTCCTGCTTTTTTCTAGTTTCCTAATTATTTTAGACCCCTTTTTATTTAAACTCAAAAAGGCATGTGCAGAAACTTACCCTTTTTCTTTTATTGAATAAACTTTTAATTAGCATAATATAGTAAAACAATTATTTCCCCTTTTTAAATTTTATCCCAAAAGAGTTTTATAAATCAATTTAATTGTTTACCCCCTTCTTGTCACAAGATTAATGAAGATTATATATATATATATATATATATATATATATATATATATATATATTTAAAAGATAAAATTTTACTACTAGTATAATTTAGACCTAGACTTTATTTTTGTAAGTTGGGCGACATTTTGTTTATTCAATTATTAAATAACAACACGATGTGCCCTTCAAGACGCACTAGGTGCTCCAAGGGTGCCACTCGTCTCTTTTTGTTTCTCTTGCGCGACGTGCCCTTTAGGAAACACCACATGCTCCAAGGGTGCCACTCGCCTCTTTCCATTTTTCTTGCGCGATGTGCCCTTCAGGACGCACCACGTGTTCCAAGGGTGCCACTCACCTCTTGACTGACTTGGTAGACATCAAAACCCCTGGAGTCAATACTCCACCAGGTGATCTTGTGGGAGACTATGGGCCTCTAAGGAATAAGGCCCCTGCCTTATTGCGCGCCCCTTAGAAACATCGTGAGCGACTGTTGCAGTCTGCCCTCACGGCATCGTGGGTCCTCTCGAACTAGGTAATCGTTAACCTACAGTTTGAGCCACGACGGGAATGCTAGTAGGTTGTGGCAGGGTTGTTGTCCACACCTCTCCCTCAACATCTCTGGTAGTCATGCGTGACCCCTCTACTCCACATGTGAGTCTAGTTGGCAAGCTATCGTCAACCTGCATCACCAACGAATCATGTCAGAATTATATCCATAATCACATCATCTAATCAGATGCACTAATTTCACATATAAAACAATCAAACCCCAATAGTTCATTCCCTGACTCGATCCGGAGTTCAAGGGTTTCATCGATGCCTCAGCATCCTCGAGTCCAAATCTTGCACACTCAGGAGAACCGAGTCAATAACACTTGTCTAAGTCAATATAGTCAAATAACATATAATCACATCCATAATGCCTCATGATAGTAATCAACGGTCAATGGTATAATAATCCGGCTCACTTTCAAGCAAGTGTCCTCAAAGAATAAGTTTGCTCAGTGCGCGCAAGAGCGGGATGTTACAAAATAAGTCACTAGGTGCTTACTTCTCCACTCTGTCAAATAATGCAAAGAATCAATTTTCCATTAAAAAAAATTATATTATACTTCCAAAATGAACGCTGCTATTTATTTTCTTTGAAAAATTAACACTACAATGCATTTTGAGTTAGATACCAATTGAATTTTCTACCTAGTGGGTAGGATAAAGGCTAACTCAGTTACCAATTGAATTTTCTACCTAGTGGGTAGGATAAAGGCTAACTGTAATGTTTTACATTTAGGTGGTTTTTTTTATATTAATTTTTAATAATTTTAATGTTTGTAATGTTTCACATTTAGATGGTTTTTATTATTATTTTTAAATAATTTAAATAGTTATAAAATTAAATGGTTTATATTATTATTTTTTAATAATTTAAATAATTATAAAAATTGTATTTTTATGATTTTTTAAAATAATTTATCATTACAACAAAATCTTGTGTTTTTATCCTTCAAATAAAAATTTGTAATTCCAAAATCAAAACATGTCTTGACACGTGGATGAGAGTGAGTGTGCATTTCTTTGATGTTTAAACTTTTGCAAATATTTCTCAAACATTCATAAAATCTCAAACTTCTTGCAAAACAATTAATATCTCAACTCTCTATAATGATATATTGTTTTTTATTTTGTCTTTGTATTCCTATCTAGTATTCCTATGATTTACATTGTTATTCATTTTATGTATATGAAAAGACCCATTTGACATTAGTTATCTAAAATTTGTTTATTTTGCAGGTAATTGAATTCATTGATCTTAAACTTTGTTGCACATTTCTTTTATACTAATAGACTATTGAATTCGTATGATTTACATCATTATTCATTTTATATATATGGAAGAGACCCATTTGGCATTAATTACCTAAAATTTGTTTATTTTGCAGATAATTGAATTCATTGATCTTAAACTTTGTTATACATTTCTTTTATATTAATCACTATTGTCAACTCTACTGACTACCCTTAACATAACCATTTACATTTTGCAAGTCACTGTTTCCATTATTCTTCTCCTTTTTAGTACACTTTTCTTATAATGAATGAAAACTATAACTTTGCATGCTACATTCATATTCATCAAAATTTCCACATTAAATAGTCATATAATGAATTTGCAATGTTGTGGCTACTCTTCCACATTGCAATTCCTTTATTCATTAATTATTCTCTCAAAGCATGTGTAACATATCTACCTTGTATATTTTTTGGACGTTTCATTTCTCCTACTTTAAAGGTATACGAATATATAATTAATATAAAAAATTGTACTAATTTAAGATAAAGGTAGGGTGTTATTTATAAACACATAAATTCATTATAAATAATTTTAATGATGATTTTTATGAAAAATTGACATTCAAATTGTCATTGGGAGTTAATGAAATACCCAATTATATTAATGACAACTGAATAAATTAACCTAACTCATCAAATACCAAATAACTTAACCCCTTAAATTTATACTTATATTGTTTATAATCTTATTGTACACTCCACTTTAATAATATACTGTTTATAATCTTATTATACACTCCATTTTAATAATAAAATATCAAAATTGTTATTTCTAAACCAATAATGTATATCCTTTTATATATTTTAATTGAGGGACTAACCATCTAACCAAATAGCCATACATCCATATCTAGATATTATCCCTGTCTAGCTGTTTCCTCGACTCCCATGTCTACATATTATCTCTGTTCCTCTGTGTTTCTGCCTTCCTCTGTGCGTGAATCTAACTCCAGATCTGTATTGTTGTTTTGCAGGTGGAGGAGTGAGTAGGCGATCTCCGTGATTTAGAAGAAACCAGATGGCTAGTTCTAGTACTCTCCAAGGCAGAGATTCAGCAATATATTCAAGCAGACTCCAAACACCTTCATTGGAAGCAATATCATTCAATCAACTTCGAAAATCGTGCTTTATAGACACTGAAGAATCTCTGAACATCAACATTTTAGAGCATAGAGAGAATGATGATACATTTCTGGTGCTTCTTCAAGCTTTAAACGAGAACCCAACATTGAAATCCTGGAATTTCATCGGAGTAATATGGAGCACTCGTGAAGTAGAAGTGCTATGCAATGTTGTCAAGAGAAGTTCATCATTGAAAAAGCTGTCTTTTCAGCAAAGTTATCTCAACCCTAATGGGATTAAAATGCTGGCTGAAATGTTGAAGAAAAACGGTGTTATTAAAGAGTTGAGTTTCTGCAAGTGTGATATCAGACAAACAGGGGCATCGGCCATTGCTTCGGCTTTAAAAACCAATAAATGCTTGGAAGGGTTGCAGATTTGGGAAGATTCAATTGGGTCCATAGGGGCAGAAGAATTGGCCAAGATGATTGAAGTAAATTCAAGTCTCAGGCGTCTGATGGTATCGGATATGCAGTCAATCCCAACTTCTTCAATGGTTTCTGCTACACTGGGGAGTAATAGGAATTTAGAGCTTCAAATATGGAACAGCGAAAGTCAAGGAAAGCCTTCTAAGGTTGTGGAGTTGATCCCGTCCAATAAAGTCCTAAGGATTTACCGAATTGATACTTCTGGGCCTTACAGAATAGCATGCGCACTGGCTCGTAATAATACTATAGAAAATATGGATATAAGTGGAAATCATATCAATTCTGAATGTGCTGAAAAATTCGGGAAAGTCCTTGGGAAAAACGGGACTCTGAAACATCTGAATATGTCAAACACCGGCATGAGTGATACGGGCGTTTACCACATTGCAGCTGCTCTGTTTTCGAACCATACCCTGCAATCCTTGCAACTTGAAAGAAATCCAATGGGAGGAGAGGGAATTGATCATTTGCTCTGTCCTCTTAGTAGGTTCAAACCAGACCAGCAGCAAGCAAATACTTCTCTGAAATTTTTGTCCATTGGGGGACCTGAGAACAAAATGGGTAGTTATGGTGTAAGTGCATTGGTGCAGATGATCTCCACAAACCAGAGTTTGCTAAAATTCGTTATAAATGACGATGATAGCATGGGCAGAGCTGATTTTGTCAAAATTCTTGTAGCTCTTAAAAGTAATACAGCTTTGAAGTCCCTGTCTTTGAAGGGATGTAAAGGAGTTGCGGGAGATGCAGTGCTTGAAGAAATTATGAATACATTGCAGGTGAATCGCAGGCTTGAAAAGATTGATCTGAATCGAACTCCGCTTCAAGCCTCTGGTAAAACTGATCCTGTTCACCAACGGCTTCGACAGAATGCCAGTGCCGAACCACAGATTGATTTTCTCAAGGACATGCCCATGACAGTGCCCAAAACTGCAAGAGTTTTCCTCTGTGGACAAGGATTTGCAGGCAAGATTTATAACCTTTCCTATTCACACTCAATCAATTTCTCATTGTACACAAAGGCAAAGGCAACGATCCAATCTACTTCTATATATTGTTGAAGTATTCAGTGAGGATAATGATATTATATTATCTATAATATTTACATTAAAATATAGATAGATAGATAGATCGATCATGCAATTGCCACGAGAAAAAATATTCATTATTTGGAATCAAATAAAATATGACCCAACAAGTGGTTTAAGCTTTTCATAAGAGTCAGAAAATTTTACGATTTCCGAAATTAGACGACTCATCCTTGTTTTGCATGTTATTAGGCATTCCATGATAAATTGGAGTATCAAGATCAATTTTTCCAATTCAAATGACCGATCTCCAATTTTGGTTGCAGGTAAAACAACTCTATGCAATTCCATATTGCAGATTTTTGCTCGAGCCAAGATTCCGTCAGTAGACCAAATAGAAACTCTTGTAAACCCAGTTGAACCCATCACAAGAACTCAGGGTATTAAAATCAAGGTCCTGGAAGATGATGATACTAGAATCTCAATTTGGGACCTTGCGGGTCAGCGCGAGTTACATGCTTCTCATCATCTCATGTTCCCTGGCCAGGGGAGCCCATCTTTCTTTCTCATAATTTGCAGCCTGTTCAGAAAACCAGAAAATAGACAACCCAAAAAGCATCAACAACTTGAAGAAGATCTAGTCTATTGGCTAAGATTTATTGTTTCCAATTCCAGAAGAGCAGAATCCTTTCTCACTCACGTCACAGTTGTTTTCACTCATATGGATAAAACTTCTGAAAGTTCAGAACTATACTTATCAGCTGTCCAATGCGTTGATAGGCTTAGGGATCGTTTCACTAGCTTTGTTGAATTATCCCCAACCGTATATACAGTGGATGCAAGGTCACTTGGTTCAGTGACTAAGGTTGCTCATCATGTGAAGCAAACTGCCAAAACAATATTAGAAAGGGTTCCAAAAATTTACCAAGTACGCGATGACTTAAGAGTGCTGTTGTTCAATTGGAAATCTGAGCATTCCAACAAGCCAGTTATGAGATGGGAAGAGTTTGCTCAACTGTGTCAAAAGGTTCCAGCACTGAGAATACAGTCTCATGTTAATGACCCCAAAATCGTTGAAAAGAAGCGAAGAGCTGTAGCATGCTCTTTACATAGAGCTGGAGAGATCATCTATTTTCAAGAGCTTGATTTCATCATAGTGAACTGTGAGTGGTTCTGTGAGGAAGTGCTTGGACGTCTAGTAAGACTGAACAGCAAAAATCAACCTACTTTGGATGCACAGCAAAGGGACTTTACAACTAGAAAAGAACTAGAGGTCATTTTAAGAGAATCCTTACAGGGTTCAGTACCTGGATTTGGACCGAGAGATTTTGAGAATGTGCGACCAAGTGACCTTGTGAGAATGATGTTGAAAATGGAACTCTGTTATGAACAAGATCCTGACAAACCTAATTCAAAGCTTTTCATTCCTGCAATACTGAAGGGAGGCCCGTACAATCCACAAAGATGGCAACTAGGTCGATCAGACTACATCTACACTGGCCACCATTTTGAGTGTGATGATTCAAATCACACTTTCCTCACTCATGGATTCTTCCCAAGGTTGCAGGTATGACCTCTTGATTGTAATCTTTTAAAAAACAAAAAAACTAATCAAAATTAAGTTTCTTGTCTCTTTGAGAAGAATAAGAGACATGGCTGATTTATTCTAGATATCAGAGATCTCATCACCTGTTTATTGCTGAATCTTGTTTAAAGTTGAAGCTGGATCTCATACTCTCTGAGGTGCAAGAAATAATATGGTATATTCACCAACTTATCCTTTTAAAAAAACTTATTCAGGATTGTAAGTAAGAGCTTATACTTGAAGATTGTGAAGCATTAGGCAATCACTCCCCCATGTCTATATATCTATCTATCTTCCAAGGAAATTCCTGACCATTACCAGCAAATGGGGATGCAGGGGTTATGTCTCCAACGCATCCCTTCGTTCATGGAAGGCAGGGGACACAGGGAATGCATCAAGGAACAAGATGAATTCTTCCACATGGTTCACTCTAATGATCCAACAATTCTTCAATGACCAGTTTGGAATCTCCCTGGATAATCAGATCTCAGATCTCTCTTTGTAAAGCAATATTTAAGCCTCTTAGAACTGTCCTGAGTTCTGCTTCATCATTGAGAATACATACCAGGCCTTCCATATTTGAAATAGAAAAACTATTGGAGAAATTACATAGATGGTTACTTGCACCAATAACCAAGGAATTTCCATTATTTCTCTGTGAAAATGGAGTCTCCAGAAATCCAACAGGATATCATCTGCATCAGATTCTATCAGCCAAGGGCTGGAGTGAACCATAAAATTCTTTCTATGGAATAAAGAAAACAGAACCAAATCCATAGGATTCTCCACCAGTTATGCCTGTCCACACTCTCCGCCCCTCTTGGATTGCACTTCAAAGAAACTCATAATTAGTTTACTAACCCACATTGAGGTCTTCTCCATTCTCTGGATCTCTTCTTCGAAAAATTGTCTTGTGTCTGGTTTATCCAAATTGACTTTACAACAAATTTTGGTAGGGAGGACAAGACCACTCTTCATTTTGTTTTTCCCTTTTAGTCCAAAAGGATGGTCATTGTAATTTGTCCCAACCGACCAAAAATGACAAGGGTTTCTCTCCAGCCAAAAAGGTTTTAGGATACAAATGCAACTCTGTGATTGCCATGAGACAAACCTTCCTAGTGAACTAACAGCAACCAAGTAAATGACTCAAATCGTAGAATTTACAACTTTACATTGCTTACACCTCAAAGAACCATGGAACCCACACGTAAACAAATTGCCGTTCCAGAAAGCTTTTGATGTAGCAAAACTCACAGAAAACAAGCCTTACTAGGAGAAATTTTGAGAAACCATAATTGATTGTCAGTTTGTAATCAACATTGGCATCCAACAGCTGGGATTGCTGAAAATTCAAGCCCCAACGAATGTTGTATTTATCACAACTGCAATGCATTCTCCAAACCAACTTGCTGGGGTTGGGGAGACTAGAATATAGAGATAATTCAGGATGGTTAGAAAATTTTTGGAAGAACGGTGCAAACTCACATTCATGAAATTGCAGTAAGAACCCTTTTCTATTTGCAATCCATACCAGTATTACATGCAGATGCATAATGGGCAACTCCTTCCGCATAGATGATTCCAAAATACCACCAAGTTGTCCCTGCCTCCTCTACGAGGTGCAATTACAGTAGTACCCAGAGTAGATATGAACATTGCTCAAGCCTCAAAGTAGTAGTCCAGGCATGAATATCCAATGGTAGCTTAGCTTGGGTAATCATTACTTCCCTCGAAGCATGAGGTCCAAATGATCATTGCTTTGGTTATGGGATACCACAAGAGTGTTGTTGTCGCTATCAAGGTGATGCAGACACTCAGCTGCAGGGGAACTCTGCATTCAGTCACAGAGTTAAAACGGAAAACTAACAGCACCATTACAACTCAAACACAGACAGTCTCAAGCTAAGCAAACTAGCCATGCTCGGGCCAAACAGCTCCTTTTATTAATCAAAAAAGTGAATGGCACGGAATACAAAACAAACTGGAAAGAAACCCCCCCCCTGGTTTGGGAAACACAGTCCCTGCCTTATTACATTACCAGACCCAGAACTCAGAAAAAAAAAACCTCCTCAGAAAATAACCCGTCCCTCAGTTTTGTACCGTCCAGGCTACATTGTAACCTCCATCCAGTTGATCGTAGAATCTTTTATTAAATAACTGAGATAGGGCAAGTGGGACAGATCACTAAAAGTGTGGAATAGAGTGCCTGGAACTGACAGACGTGGTCAGTCAGATATGAAATGTGGCAGATGCTCCACATCATCCTCCCCTCCGTTTAAAAATTCTGCCTCTTTTGGTTCAAGATCACCCAGCGTAGCTTCTCGGCTGTACAGTGTACTTAAGTAGATCAGTCTCAGTAATCCAGCTGTTGTAGGAGTTTGGCAGACCTTCCCATTTAACAAAATAAAGTTTATATGACTTCGAATGCGTTGCAGACAATTTGGTTTCTAGCACTCATTCAATCTGTTTTCTCCTTTTTTTTGGCAAGTGCCATGTCTAGTTGTTCTCTTTCTCACCATCATCTGTTTGGTCATTGTTTGTCCCAGCTGAGTGAATAAAGATCAGCAACATTAAAAATAGGACTGATATTTAGATCCTCCTGCAGATCAATCAAATAAGCATTTTCATTTATCTTTTTCCTAATTTTACAGGCACCAAATTTCTTAGGCTTTAATTTGTTGCGAGTACCTTTGGGGTACCTCTCTTTTCGTAAATGCACCATGACCATTTCTCCTTCCTGAAAGACCTTTTTCCTCCTGTGCAGATCAGCCTGTTGTTTATAGTATATACTGTTCATTCACCGACTGCAATCTGTGCTCAACTTGCTGATGTATTTCACGAAAAATCACCACGAAATCTGTAGCATATGGAATGATATATGGGATTGCAAGCAGATCAACTAAGTCTACAATTCCTTTGGGATTGACACCATATACAACTTGAAAAGTAGATTTACCTGTAGATCTGTTTATGCTGGAATTAAGAGCAAATTTAGCTTGGGGTAGTGCTAAATCCCACTGTGGAGGATTGTCACACACTAGGCACCTTAACAAGTTACTCAAACTCCTATTCACCACCTCAGTTTGACTGTCAGTTTGGGGATGATAAGCAGAACTGAATTGCAGCCTGGTATCCAATTTTTTCCACAAGACCCTCCAAAAGTGGCTTAGGAATTTGGTATCCCTGTCACTGGTTATGGTTTTCGGAATACCATACAATCGTACTATTTTCATAAAGAACAGATGTGCCACTTATCATTTGTCTTTCTACATGGTATGAAATGGGCCATTTTGGAGAAGCGGTCCACTACTACAAATGTTGAGTCATGACCCCTTTGGGTTCATGGCAGCCCCAAGACAAAATCCATGGAAATATCAGTCCATGGTTCCTTTGGTACAGGTAAGGGCATATAGAGGCCCGTATTCTGCTGTCCTCCTTTCGCTGTTAGCCACACACTACAGGTAGAAACAAACCTGTTCACATCTCTTCTCATGTTAGGCCAAAAGAATTTTTCTCTTACTATTTCAAAGGTCTTATCCCTTCCAAAGTGTCTGCCCAATCCATACAAGTGCCTTTCTCTCACAAGCTTTTCTCGCCTTGATCCAAGGGGAATGCAAAATTGAGGACCTTTAAACAGAAAGCCATCCAATAATAGGAAGTCTTCAAATGAGTGTAAACCGGAAAGGTCACGTCCACTTAGAATTTCAATAATGCTGCCAAAGTATGGGTCATTGGCATATTCACCCTTCATTTCTTCAAAGCCAACCAGTGCATTACTCACCACTACCAACATATGACGTCTCCTACTTAAGGCGTCAGCCACCACATTGGTTTTATAACTCCTATGCAGTACAACAAATGTATAGGCCTGCAGAAATGAAGCCCATTTGGCGTGTTTGTGGGACAACTTACTCTAGGAATTTATGTACTTCAAGGCTTGGTTATCAGTGATCAAAATGAATCCTTTATGCAGTAGTTAATGCCTCCAATATTTTAAGGCTTGTACCACTACGTAGAACTCCTTATCATAAGTAGTGTTATCACCAATTCTTGTCATGGGCATAAGAGTATCCAGGTCCACGGCCTGCGCAAGAAGCGCCCAAAACACAATACTCAGAAAAATCTCGTTTCGGGCTTAGAAGCAAGCGAGCGTGGAAAGATTGTTTCAACGTCATGCATTTATCAGCAGATAAGATCAACGGACATCGAGAAAATGGGAACGTGGAGTTTCCCAGTGTTTAACGTCAAAACTTGTCCTTGGTGGTCAAAGTCGCGAAAGAATTAGAGTCATTGATCTTGGAGGACTGGTGGCAGTCATCCATGGTTTCGCGCAATGTTACAAGAACTGAACCGGTCGACCCCAAAAACCGGAACCGAACCGGAAACGGAAAAAAACCGGATCAAAAAACCGGTCACTAAAAATACATAAAATATTCAAATTTTTGAAAAACAAATACATATTCACGTGCATCCATGTGAATCTTTGTCTTTCCCTTCAACCACTCTTCTCTCTGCCCAGTGCCTACAAATAAGACAGAGGTTGGTGTGTAGATACACCATTAAGTCACTTGACACGATGATAAAGAGAAGAGTTCAACAAAAGAATTT
>ML780994.1:933627-984567 GCA_009831015.1 Picea engelmannii | reverse complement strand
TTCATTATATGTTCATTATAGGAGAAAATAAACTAACTTATTAATAATAGGTCACTAATATTTATATAACATTATTCATTATATGAGAATTTGAAGTAGATAGTAACTTTTATAATTTATAAGTCTTTTTTAATGAAATATAACAAAATTATCAATAATTTATCATATTTTGACAATAACAGAAAAAGAATTAGCCTAATTCTAAACATTAAAGCTACTTTTAAAATTTAGTTTTGATTAATTTTTGTCCTTTATAAAAAAAAGTTAAAAGCTACTGATATTAAAAATGAGAGCTTCCATTTAAATTATGATAAGGTGAGACCCTTTCTCAAAGTCATTGTTATAAACAGTTGAAGTGGATTAGCGAATTAATGGAACCATTTATTCCTCTGAGTTCAACATCTTTAAAGTTTGCTTATTCTTTATTTATGTTTAGTGTTAATTCTTGTATTAATAGATTAATAATTATTTACTTTAGTGTTATTGTTGTTGTTATTATAGATGTTTATAGATATTTTCTTATTTTTTATTTTCTAGCTTTCTTCAACATATTATATCTGTGAGTTGCTAACTATGTGTTATTGTTGTTGTTATTATAGATGTTTATAGATATTTTCTTATTTTTTATTTTCTAGCTTTCTTCAACATATTATATTATATCTGTGAGTTGCTAACTATGAATAGCACAATAATTAGAATATAGAACTATGTTATGCACTTTCATAACCTTTCAAAGGGTACTTTATCTATCATTACAACATTTTGTTTTAATGTTAAGAGTTCTTGTCATCTAGGGTATTTTCTTGTTTTGAAATTAATAAATAAATATGTTTTTTCGAAATATAATAATTTATTAATTATATCTTTATTATATTTGAAGTTAAAATAATGTGTATTAGTCTAATAAAAAAGAACTCAATTGAAAATTTATTATAAATAATTATATTAATAAATTATAAAATATATATATTTTAAAATATTTTTTTCGTGTAAATTCATTATTTTTTTAATTTATTTTTACATACTTTTTCTATGTTTCACTATTTTTTTCCTCAGTTATACAACAACTTTTTAAAAACTGAAATTGGTGAACATGTGGCCCAAAACTGTCTATTAAAAGCTTGCCTACTATTTCAAAAAGTGTCAGCTGCCTTTTTTATATGAATCCTATAGCTTACTATCCTTTATACTACAACTTTTACAGTAATTTCTTCCTTACATGTATAAATCCAATAAAAAGTTTGCCAAATACAAATTGTATAAAAAGTTTGTCAAATACAAATTGTTTTACCATATATAGATAAAAAAAAAAAAAAATCATTTCATATCTCAAGGAGTAATGTATTGTATTAAACCGGAAGAACTTTTCCTGTTGCTCTTGTTTCCAACTCGAATATTGTCTTGAAGATATTGTTGTTGTAGACAGAGCCTTGCTTTCATACTGGAGTGTGTGCTTAATTTTGTAGCACTCTATTTCAAGTTATGAAATCTTCTCTCCATGCTGCCTGAGGATCTTCATTATTTTCCCAATCTGTTCCCGTTGACTCCTTTCCAGATTGTGCAGTGAGACATACAAATTGTTAGTGGCATCTCTGCAATTTGATTTCTCCATACTAGACCCCTGAAAATTTGAGATAAAAGAAAGAAACAACAATGTTGATGAGAAATATTGTACTTTCTTGTCAACACTGGGGTGATTTGTATCAGTTATGCACAATAAAATCAGGTCAGGGTGGAGTCTCCAACGACTCACAACTCTACAAATATCCTTTGAATAAGAATCACAGTCAAAACTATACCAAAGAAACCAAACAGAGCCCCCCAAAGGGGCGGTTATCCAGCTAAGAGGGGATGCCCATACAAGAGAAGAGGCGAGGTTCACCTCCACATCAACAACTCAACAAATAGAAACACTATTGATAACATAAATTCTAATCCCTGATCTCAAACACATCCAAGTTATTCCAGAGTTGAAAAGCATCAGATTGCCCAAAATAAAATGCCATCTATCAATCCGTATATGAAAATTCCCTGCATTGAGGGCCGAGACTGGAACTCTCAGCACCCAAATAAGGTAGGACCAGAAGAAGCTTACCCAGGATATCATATGACGAGAACTAGGAGTAGAATTCCAAAAAAAAACCAGGAGGAGAACCAACGACGGACTATGTCGACTAGCAACTGGCCTTTGTTCGAAAAATCTGCTCCAGGTCAGGAGAGAAATAGTCCCACCTTGCCCACAGGAATGTGAAATTGGATGCATAAGTTCCAAAAGATTCTTGAAGGAAGTAAAGAATTGATGGGAGAGCCTCTTGATTTAATAGCTTGCATGCATGAGCTTGGAGCGTGCCTCCAAGCCTACCTGTCCAGCACTAATGTCGATGGATAGCTTGAATGTTTCATTTTCCAAATGGGAGAGGAGAGGAGAGGATAGGATTTTCCGGGTTAAGACATGAAGGGGATATCTTGACTACTTCATTCTCCAAATGGAGAGGATTTTCCAAATGGGAGAGGAGAGGAGAGGAGAGGAGAGGATTTTCCGGGTTAAGACATAGGATATGGAAATTGGAACCTACCCGATGGATAGTGAGGGTTCATTGGAGAGGATTTTCCGGGTTAAGACATGAATTTCTGGGTTAAGACATAGGATATGGAAATTGGAACCTACCTGATGGAGAGGATTTTCCAAATGGGAGAGGAGAGGAGAGGAGAGGATTTTCTGGGTTAAGACATAGGATATGGAAATTGGAACCTACCCGATGGATAGTGAGGGTTCATTGGAGAGGATTTTCTGGGTTAAGACATGAATTTCTGGGTTAAGACATAGGATATGGAAATTGGAACCTACCCGATGGATAGCGAGGGTTCATTTTCCAAATGGAGAGGGTTAAGTCCATGGATAACTCGATTGCTTCATTTTCCAAATGGAGAGGGTTAAGACATAGGATACGTTTTCATTTAATGGAGAGGGTTAGGCAGATTCATTTTCCAAATGGAGAGGGTTAAGACATAGGATAAGTTTCCATTTAATGGAGAGGGTTAGGCAAATTCGCTTCATTTTCCAAATGGAGAGGGTTAAGACATAGGATATGGAAATTGGAATCGAGTTTCCATTTAATGGAGAGGGTTGGAGAGGGTTAAGCCGATGGATAGCTTGATTGCTTCATTTTCCAAATGGAGAGGGTTAAGACATAGGATATGGAAATTGGAACCGAGTTTCCATTTAATGGAGAGGATGGATAGCTTGATTGCTTCATTTTCCAAATGGAGAGGGTTAAGACATAGGATATGGAAATTGGAATCGAGTTTCCATTTAATGGAGAGGGTTAAGCCGGTGGATAGTTTCATTGCTTCATTTTCCAAATGGAAAGGGTTAAGACATAGGATATGGAAATTGGAACCGAGTTTCCAAATGGAGAGGGTTAAGACATAGGAAATGGAAATCGGAACCTAGACCTCCATTTTTCTTGATTGTGTCATTTTCCAAACGGAGAGGGTTAAGACATAGGATATGGAAATTGGAACCTAGACCTCCATTTTTCTTGATTGTGTYGATGGATAGCTTGACTGCTTCATATTCCAAACCATCTACCACTGTATTGTTCTTTCTAAGAATGTGATGAAATGCTACAGTTTCCAAATGGAGAGGGTTAAGACATAGGATATGGAAATTGGAACCTAGACCTCCATTTTTCTTGATTGTGTCGATGGATAGCTTGAYTKMTTYATTTTCCAAACCATTTYCAAACCATCTACSACTGTATTATTCTCTCTAAGAATGTGATGAAATGCTACATTTTTCAAATGGAGAGGGTTAAGACATAGGATATGGAAATTGGAACTGAGTTTCCAAATGGAGAGGGTTAAGACATAGGATATGGAAATTGGAACCTAGACTTCCATTTTTCTTGATTGTGTCGATGGATAGCTTGATTGTATTATTCTCTCTAAGAATGTGATGAAATGCTACATTTTCCAAATGGAGAGGGTTAAGACATAGGATATGGAAATTGGAACCTAGACCTCCATTTTTCTTGATTGTGTCGATGGATAGCTTGACTGCTTCATTTTCCAAAACATTTCCAAACCATCTATGATTGTATTATTCTCTCTAAGAATGTGATGAAATGCTACCTTGTCCATCTCCTTTGACAACTTTGTTACAAGACGGGATCAAAGTGAGTTTGGAGTTTCTCGGTAATTTCTATAGGAAATGTGATGAAACACTACCTTGCCTATCTCCTTTGACAACTTTGTTACACCAGAGAGGATTGAAGTGAGCTTGGAGTCTCTCTATAATTTCTATAGGATTAACACTTTGATTACAAGCCTTGAGTCTTCTATCATCACCATGTCTCTTATTCTCATGCTTTTGGCAATGGAGAGACCCTGCAAAAATGCATAAGCTTCTGCTTGATTGTTGGTTGTGATACCAAACCCCCAGGCATATTTAAATTTCCGATTTCCTTCAGGGTCATTTATGACCCCTCCCACTCTTGTCACCCCTGGATTCCCTTTCGAAGCTTCGTCAAAGGAAATAATGTATGATTTTTCCTCTTGTTTCCAAGCTTCAAATTATTTTCCTCCAAGTTTGATTTTCAGTTGAGGGGGATTATGGGGTTCTTTTCCTTTGTGATTGTTGTCATTTCTTTGTATTTATTTACCCACTCACCTATTTCCTTGTCCAAATGATTTTTGTTATGCAAAATTAAATTTTTGGAACATAACACTTCCCATAACAAATCCATGTCTTTCTTGAGCACTTGTGCTAGAGTTTCCATAATTTGTTTGAATATCAATATGTTCCTAGCTAACCAAATTATCTAGATTATGTACTTGGGAACAAACATCCATATCCATCTAAAAAGTCTTTTTCCTTTGAAGGTTCCCCTATACATTATGTTCCAATGATTAAATACCTCATTCCAACAATTTGGAAAATGAAATATATGAGATAATCCTAAGAAAGTGATATTCCATACTTGTTTAGCAAAGGGGCATTCCAAGAAAATATGTTTACCTGTTTCTCTATATTTTTTCACATTGCACATCTATTTGGTCCATGAAATCTTGTTTCGACGAGATTGTCATAAGTTAACATTCTTCCATCCACAACCTGCCAACAAAAGGTGTTGATTTTGGGAAGGCTATCCAGCAGCCAGATTTTTCTTCATATCACTAATCATCGAGGGAGAGGAAGAGAGGATAGTTGGAAACTATATCCTTCTTTTATAGTGAAAATAGAGGACCCCCATCCATGTTGATATAGATATCTTAAGTTGTGAGGCACACAACCTTTCAAGTGATGGGAAAGAGAGGCTAGTAGAGGTCGAAGTAAGAGAGGTATATCATCAAATTTCCAACCAAACCATTCACTTATGATCTCTAACTAGATTGAGAATTCATAGATCATGTTGATACCTCTTTCATCCATTCAGGCCTTTAGGGGAAGAAGATTCGAGAAGATTTCCAGGGATTGTTGTCCCATTATTTTATCTTCCCAAAATATATTTTCTTTGTCATTTCCCAGAATCCAGGTGAGTTTAGCACTTATCATTGGCATGGGAGCCTTCAATAACCTCCATATTCATGACCCCTTTTGATTATCAATAACTCCTTCAATACAATGCTTTTTCTTCACCTTGAGATACTTTTTCCATATGACCAACTTCCACCACTATGCTTTACTAGTTAATAGTCTCCACACTAACTTCCCACCCAAAGCCAAATTAAGGAGAGTTGGGTCTCTAATACCAAGCCCACCTCTCTCTTTTGGAGCCCTAATCACATTCTAGCTAACCAAATGATACTTTTTGGTATCTGTTTCCCTCCCATGCCATAAATTTTTTCTAAGAACTTGACTTATTTTTTACTTGACTCATATCGGTGCTAATAATGATAAGCAATGATAAAAAGGTAGTGTTGAGAGGATAACTTTTATTAGAACTATTCGACTTGAGAGGTTAAGCCATTGTGCACCCCACTCCTGTAATTTTCCTTTTATTTTATCTAGGATGCTTTGCCAAGAGTGAGCCAAAGGGTTATTTATTAACAAATGCATGCCTAGATGTTTAAAAGAGTGACATTGCTCCTAATAAGGAAATTGCATAATTCAAGAAATTTGGTGAAGTTACTACATACTTACATTCCACCCCAGAATTTGGCTCTTGTGCTTATTGATTAGGCCACCAGAGGCACTAACAAAGGCCTCCAAAACCAATCTAAATATGTTAGCTATAATGCTAGAGGATCCCCCAATAAGAACAATGTCATCAATTAACTATGCATGATTGATACTCTTTACATCCCTAGAAATTTTGATGCCAAGTAGATTACCATTTAACCTCTCTTTTTCCAGTTTTCTACTCAGTGCTTTTGATATTATTATGTATCGCAAGGGTGAAAAAGGGCACCCCTACCTTATCCCTTTGTTGATGTGGAAAAAGGTAGCAGGTCTACCATTAATGATAGGGGCAATCCATGGGGTGCAAACACATCCTACCACCCATCTTATGAACAATGAGATAAAACCAAACTTATGCATTACATCAAATAAAAATGAGTGCCTCACTTTGTCAAAAGAATTAGCCATGTTAACTTTAATAATCATACCTTCCTCCTTATTCATCTTGTTGGTGTGGATCACCTCCTGGTCAAATATGATGTTATATGTTATCTGACTTTTCTATATAAACCCACCTTGTTTTTTGAAGATTATCTTTAGGAGCACCTCTCTTAATCTATTTTCCATTATCTTGGTCAAAATTTTGTATTACGTGTTGAACAATGATATGGGTCAAAACCTAGAAAAAGAGGAAGGATTTGCTTCCTTAGGAATCAAATATAGAAAGGTAGAATTTGTATTTCTCCCCAATCTAAACAATTTTTGAACATATCTCAACATCCTAATCAGATCAAACTTTATCAAATCCTAACATCTTTCGTAGAAATGAATGTTGAAGCCATCATGGCCAGATGCTTTATCAAGATCTAAACTCCAGATTGCTTTGACCACTTCGTCTTCTTCGATTTTTTCCATTAACATTTTGTTTTTTCTTGTGGTTATCAACAAAGGGATATAACATAGTAATTATGCATTGGATTCAAGATCCGCCCCTTATATTCGGTGTAAGTTTTCAGAAAAAATCTCCTTCAATGGATTTTACTTCCTCATAACTTTCCACCTTTTTGCCACTCTCCCTTATAATATTAATAACATTATTCCTTTCCCTTCATGACTCGGCTTGTCATTGGAAGAAAGATGTATACTGGTCATCTTTGAGCCAAAGGATTCTAGACCTAAGTCATCACATTTCTTCTTCATTCCTTAGCACCTTGTGCAGTTTTTGACTTATTGTTTTCTCTCATTGTTGAAGCTCCTCTATCACTTTTTCTTATTCTAATTGTGTCTAGACCATCTATAGCTAAGATATGAGGGCTTCTTTCCCTGTGGAAGAATTCATGCAATCTCACTTAACCCAATACTTAAGAGCCATCTTGACTAATTTTAACTTCCGCTCCCAAATGTAAAAAAGGGAGCCTATAATCCATGTCTACCATGCTTTTATTATTATTTCCATTACTCTTCTTCTTGCAGCCACAATGGGTTAAATATTAATGGGAGGGGACCGTAATTTGGATTCTCCTCCAATGCTATCATAATAGGTTTATTATCCGAAATGGCCGAGGAAATGAATTGCGAATGTATTTTATAGTCCTGAGACAAAATGTCAATGTGCACTAGGAAATAGTCAAGCCTCACTGCAATATACCCTATACTGATTATTTTGTTTGACCATGTGTACTTTCCTTTGGTTGGTCTAATATCTACCAAGTCCCATTTATTCATTAGGTCCTCCATTCTTTCTCAAAACGTGATCCATATTTTATGAGTGGAATGAAATGAAATACAAATCTATAATATTAACATGAGATACAATGAACAATAACAAAGATACAAAAAAACTTGACTTCTATTCAATAAAGAAATATGTTGGAACTATAAAAATGCAGAATGAAACAATCTTGCTCGAATGATGGTAGATAATATCTGAGAAGAGATGTCGCAGCTACGTGCATTCATCTGATCCCATTACAATGAGGCATCTAGGCCCTTTTAGCATCAAGAAGTAATGAGAAAACCCTATACATCCAAAAACCTAACCCTAGGAGATGAAGCACCAAAAGTCATGTGTACCCCGATGGGGTAAGTTGGTACATCAACTTCACGGGGTCATAACGTTTGCATACGATCTTCGTTTTAGGTGCACAATGTCCCATTGGAAAGGTATATTCAAGGACTACACATGTTGTCTTCACACTCAAACTTGATCTACAATGTGACTGTGGCGAGCCTAAAAAATGTCGTTTAGGGCCTCAGAACGACCCTGAAATTTTAGGACCCAAAAAACTAGAAAAAAACTACCAAGATGAAAATTGTATGTGAGCTAGTTGGAATAGGTGGGTGGCCACCGATATCCACCTAGATCAATCCTCCCCCCTTAAGAAACAATGGTCTCCATTGCGTTGAGTTCCCCCATCAGATGAGGAAATTTATGTTGAATCGGGCCCCAGGTGAGCCACTTGCCTTAGCGCATGAGATGTCCTTCTTTGACAACATGATAAAGTTGAAGCTTCTATTGGCGAGTTCCCTTGACCTGTGTGTCCATGATCAGATCAGTGCATGCATGTTCCATGCAGTCATGATTGAGCTATGTTGGTGTCAATTGCTCTGTTATCTCTGAGGTGTCCAATAATGGTGGAAAGTATGGTCGAAGAAGGTCCACTTTAAACATTGGGTGCAAGCCAAGGAAGGGGGGAATGTTGAGCTCAAAAGCGTTGTCACTCACAACCTTGGTGATGGTGTAAGGTCCATAGTGAAGTGGATGAAGCTTTTGATGGGTCCCTGTAAGGAATTATTTCTGCAAGTGAAACCAAAATTTTTCTCCCACCTAAAACTTGTGTGGCAACCGATGTTGATCATGGTGATACCTCTACTTGGCATTGAACTTCTATAAAATATCTTGAACATGTTGGTGGATGTGCTGGATTCATTCAATAAATCGGGTGGCTTCGTCGGCTTCATTTTGAGCATGGGACAATTCTGCCTTAGTGGATGCAAGGGATAGTGTAATATCCATGGGACCCAATTTTTGAAATCCCAACCCCACCTGAAAGGGGTTGTGGTTGGTTGAACTATGTATGGCTCGATTGTAATTGTGTTGAACAAAGGAAAAATTCTCATCCCATGTGCGTGGATGCTTGGAATTGTACACGAGCAAGATATGCACGATCATCTTGTTGAATACCTCGGTTTGGCCATCCGTCTGGGGGTGGAAGGCAGTGGATTTGGTGAGCTTGGTGTCCAACAGTGACAAGAGGCACGGATAAAATGTGTTAAGGAACTCATTTTCCTGATTTGAGATGATGGTTTGAGGTATCCAAAAATGTACCTACACTCGTTAGAAGAAGAGATTGGCAGTGGCCTCCGTTGTGATTCTCTTCTTGCAGGTGGCTAGAATATCCATCTTGGAAAAGTGATCAATAACCAAAAAAACACAGTGATTTCCCCGCTTAGTTGACAGAAGGTCTAATATGTAGTCCATTGAGATGGATTCCAGGGCCTGTCGGGAGTAGGCAGAGGGGTGTACATGCCTTGTTTCTTAATGGTTCCTTTGGCAATGCCACATGCAGTGCATGACCTAATATACTTGTTGACATCCTATCGAAGTTTCGACCAATAGAAATGTTGTTGTAGCATTTCCACTGTCTTTTCTATGACGAAGGGTCTTGCCACTAGACTATACTGAAATTCTCAAATCAACTTTGCTCGCTCACTTGATGGGACACAGAGATGGCCCAAATGGCACAACAACCCGTCTCGAAGA
The DNA here is from genome assembly GCA_009831015.1 of Picea engelmannii. Classification (NCBI taxonomy): domain Eukaryota; kingdom Viridiplantae; phylum Streptophyta; class Pinopsida; order Pinales; family Pinaceae; genus Picea; species Picea engelmannii. The sequence continues at coordinate 974,680 of ML780994.1, read as the reverse complement.
TGGAAATTATTGACAACTATGTTTGCGCTCAACATATGGTAGGTAATTGAGAAGTCAGTATCTCTCTCATAGAGTTTGGGCAATCCGGAGGTCTCATGGCTACAAGAGTTTAACACCATGGTGAGTGTTGCAACTAGAGGTTGACTGAGGAAATCAACGACGCGGTTGGTGCTTCCTATGTTATACTTGATGTTGATATGGAACTACTACAAGTATGTGGACCACTTTTGATGGCAGTCATTCTGCAATTTTTCTTGTGTTTGCATGAACTATAAAGGCTTATGGTCAGTGTGGATGACTGTCTCCTTCCCGAGAATGTAATGTCTCCACTGGTGACATGCTTTCACAATAGAGTACATTTCTTTGTTGTAAGTGGGGTACTTACAGACAAAATATGATAGTGTCTCACTATGATAGACCACAAGATGTCCATGTTGAGTGAGAATTGCACCCATAGCATAGTCTGAAGCATATGTCTCAATATCAAAAGGTTGTTGCAGGTCAAGTAATGAGAGCACTGGGGCTGAGCACAAGCGTTGCTTCAACTCATCGAACGTTTTCTGTTGCGACATTCCCCACACGAACTTTACCTTACCACCACCCCTGGTCACTTGGCCGAGGGCCCATGCAATATGGGAGAATCCCAACATGAACCTACGATATGAATTCGCAAGGCCTAAGAAGATTTGAAACTCAGTGAGTGTGGTTATGGATGGCTAGTCACGAATAACTTGGATCTTGGATGGATTGACATGCATGTTGGGTATGTGTTATATTCTTTGCACGAGTAGTAGTGTCTGAGCGTATGCACCAGGCACACAGGGGTCCAGGGGCAGCACCCTCGAATTTTTTTTTTCTGCCTCAGGAAACGTGTCATGTATTTAGGCAGTTTTTTCGGCACATGGTTTTTTGCTGATGGTTTTCTATTTCCGGTTAAGGAATTAGGGTTTTGGACTAATCCAGGTCATTAGGTTAGGGTTTTGGATGTTGTTGGCTCCTATATGTATATTGTATTGTAAACAATGTAACACAATGAATGAATATAATATATGCTAGTTTTCCCGGTTTGAATTTCCAGGGGAAAAATCTCTATGTAATGTTTGTATTTGCCATTGTATATTTTATGTTCTTTTATGAATATCTATTTATAGTAGACATTGTACAAGGTTAGAATTTACAATGCACCCCATGCTCATCAACAATGTAGCCTATGTATTGGACCATGTCCATTCCGAAGGAGAATGTTTCCAAATTTGCATATAGCTTGTGCTACCACAGAATGTGCAGAACCTGTTGAATATGCTGCAAGTGTTCTGCCCAAATCTTGTTGAAGATGAGGATGTCATACAAATACACCACCACAAAGGAATTGGTGAAAGGATGCAATATAGCATCCATCATCCTCATAAAAGTTGTTGGGGCACTCGTCAAGCCAAAGGGCATGACCATCCATTAAAAAAGTCTTTCCTTGGACTTGAAGGTATTCTCCCATACATCAGTCTACTTTATCGAGACCTGGTGGTAGCTAGAATTCAGATCAATCTTACTAAAGTATTTATCCCCCTTGATCTTGTCAAGGATACCGTTGATTCAGGGAATTGGGTACTGATTCTTGACTGTGATTTTATTTAAGGCCCAATAATCAATGCATAGTCGTCAAGTCCCATCTTTCTTCTACACAAGCACAATTGGATTTCCACAAGGTGATGAGATTGGTCGGATGTGCCCATTTTTTAGTAGCTCTTGGATCTGGCACTTGATTTCCTCATTTTCTAATAGAGAGTGGCGATAGACTGTCCCATTGGGTAGCGGTGCACCGGGAGTCAGATCAATTGAATGCTTGACCTGATAATGCAGAGGTACCCCACTAGGTGAGGAGAAGATGTCTTTGTATTCTTGCATGAACTTATCCACTTGCTTCTGTTGCATGAAGATTCCTGTCACAGAGGCCATGGATGTGGCTACAACCTTCCGCTCACGTTGAGCATGAATCATGAAGAAGATAAACTTCCCAGTATGAGAGATGACCTTCCTATATTGCTTGGAAAAGATCAAGGAAATGACAGTAGGTGGGACTACCTCGGGTATCCTGTACAATTTTATTTCCAAAGTAATAATAACTGTGAGGCCTAGACTCATATACAACATGACGTTTCCATAAATAAGGTTGGCCCAAAAGAACATCACAAAATTCAAGGGGGGAGACATCACACAATACCTCATCTTTGAAGGGATTGATGTCGTAGGACATGAAACATTGTTGGCTGGCATGGAGATCGCTTCCTTGGTCAAGCCATCTAATGGTATACGGTTGTGGGTGTGGTGTTTTTAGCAGGGCCAACCACTTGAGGACCTCTGCTAAGATGAGGTTATTTTGGCTACTGCTATCAACAATGAAGTGCAACATAATACTCTTAACCCACATTTGTGAATGAAAGAAGTGCTCGCCTTCCTTTGGTTCATTAGGTTCATCGAGATGGATCTTGGCAGTAGTAATGGTGGAATTGGGTTCTGCGTTAATGATCCGTCTCCCTTTTTCTTGTTCTAACTTAGAGTCAGAACCCACATCTAATTTAGACGCTTTCACCTCATCCACCAATGACTGCTTTGAGCGGCATTCAGTGGTGTTATTCCAGGGGATCTTATGGAACTCACATCACTTCCTAGTGTCTTTCTTCATATTCCCATTGTCCTTCTTCTCTTACGATTTAGACTGTTTTTCCTGAGGCTATCCATCATTGCTATGTCCTTCGTTCTACGAGTTGGGGCTGCCCTTGCCCTGCTTCTGCTATGAGGGGTTCACAGACCCAAACTGTTGTGTCATTTGTTTAATCTTCTGCTCGATTTTGACAACATATCGATAGTCCACGCCCAAGGAAACTATGTCAAGAAACTCCATTTTTGTTTCGACGTATCTATGGAGACTATTGCACCAAAATTCACGTGGGCCCCGATGGAGTAAGTTGGTACATCAACTTCTCGGGGTCGTAAATTTTGCATATGATCTTTGTTTTACGTGTAATATAGCCTGTTGGAAAATTATATCTGAGTACTACACATGTTGTTGTCATAATCTAACATAGTATATAGTGTGACTGTGGAGAGCTAAAAAAACATTGTTTAGGGCCACATAAGGACCCCAAAAGTTTAGGACCTGAAAAACTAGAAAAAACTGCCAAGATGAAAACTGAATGTGAGCCAGTTGGAATAGGTGGGTGGCCATTGTTATCCACCTAGATAAAAACAAGTCTTAGATGATATTTCCCCTTTTTTCTCTTGGATGTTCAAAATAACATTAAAATCCCCTCCTACAATGCTATTTTTAATCTTGGCAAAATTTTGAAGGGATATTAATGAGTTCCATCATACTTCCTTGTCTCTATAAGAAATCAACATATCAACATTGACCACCATGAAATGCTTTCCTATTTGAATGTGGATAAAACAAGTTAGAATATAATGTTGAGTGCAAAATGAGTTTACCATTTTTACCTTAGAGTTGCTCTAGATAGTGCAAATTCCACCCGAAGCTCCATGCGAACTCATTGTGGTGCCATCACTATCTTTCCATTACTTCTTGCACAACTAAACTACATCCAATGCCTCCAACTTCATTTCCTAGAGCAAGAGGATTGTAGTTCTTGTTGATTTCATAAGGTCTCTTAAAGCTTATTCTTTATATTGGCTTCCAAACCCTCTACAGTTCTAGGAGAGGATTATCATTATTTATTGTAAGTTTTTGAGGCACTGCAAAGAGACAATGTTGACATACCTTTGTTCCTATTATCCCTTGAGCTTGAGATTATATTTTTTTCTAGAGTTTCTTGCATGATCAAGGCAGTGTCCCTTGCTACTGCCTACTCCCTAATTGTTCTCGCTGACTTTCTTCCAATTTTCTTTGGCATTCTTTCCTTTGAGTCTTCCTCATCTTTCTCCATTTCCTCCTGCCATTGCTCCTCCCTCCTTTCTTTCATCCCTAAACTAGGCTTTGGCTTCTCCCTATTTCTCTCCACATTCCTTTCTTTTGCTTTATGTAGATCTTTCTTTCCCATTGTTGGGTCCTTTTTTTCCACCTTCTCCGGCTCATCAAGAAAGAGGATTTCAAAATTGTTGGGCACTTCTATCTGAATTTTCTTTAAGGATTTCGATGAGGGCACATGTGCATTCATTCCCCCCATACTTGAGTTTCATTTTCCTGGCTAATTGTCTTGGATTACTTCTTGTGCCCCTGTTCTTGTACCTTGTCCTAAAGTTGAGGGGATAAATTGCTCATTCTTTTTTTCATTTGGCTACTTGTTGTTCATATTTTTTTTCACATCTTTCCACTGATCCTCAAGCTCTTTTTCTAGCATTGTTTGTTGCATTCATTTCCTATAGTATTTTGTAAAGTTCCCTATTCATGGAAATATTTTCATTTGAAAGGAAACTACTCGTATTCTAGAGGTTTCCCATGCCTCTAGTCATCCAAAGTTAATAATATTTCTTTAGGTATCCCTTTCTCCAAATCAAATTCAACATAGATTCTAGCACATGTGAACATTCCTTATTTTGGGGTGGTTTTGTCAATGTATCTTCCAAGAGTATTTCCAATGCACTTTATATTTTTGTCATTCTAGTAGTGTAGAGGTAGATGCATGAGTTGAACCCAGATTGGGACAATAGAAGAGAAGTAATTTTCTATGTTGAAATCCAACATCCACTGATTCAGGTACATTCCCCTCATTCTTGTGAAATGTGGTTCTCTTCTGAAGATTAAATGTTGATCCTATTTTGTTTTGAATAGGAATGTATAATACCCACGTCTATATAAGAAGTGAATTAATTGTCCCTTTAAATGAACATACCAACTATGTTGAATCCAAGCTTCCATTTTCCCAAGGGACAACCACAATCTTGTAAAATTCCCAATGAGTTTGAATTTTTCCATAGATAGAGCCCTATGATGGGTGTTCTTGATAGAAATGGGTATTTCAGGAATTTTCTCTTCCCTCTTTACGAATTTCATGAGATGACCTTTTGAAAATGCATCTGTAGTAGCAACCATTGTGTTGAATGTTGTTGAGTCAATGTCAGGAGGGGGATCCCCCCAAACCAAGATCCATCGGTCAGGTCGTTGACAGACATATAGGGTTTGCAGGTGAGGGCGGACAAGTATCTTTTTCAATTATGAAACAAATTTTAATTTAAACATCCAGTTTCAGAATCCCCGACCTTGATCTCCAATCTAGTAGACCCTAAAATTATTAACCTTATCTAAATCTGCCTCTCTTTTACCTTCTTCATGTCAGTGTTTCATGGAAACCTGCATAGGAGACCTATCTAAAGCATACACAAACAAAGATTATCAAGAAAAGGAAGAGAGATACAATATGAATAATGAGAATCAATCTATATTATGATATATCCAATGCGTTAGTGATATTCACTCATATAGGCAATGACATCCTATAATTAGGAATGCATGCATAATAGTGATGGTCTAAAATTAGAAATTCTAAAATAGAACTAGTCAGTTAACTCCCACCGAACTAGTGTGCCGAAAATAGAAATTTATCCAACACCCCCCCTGAACATCACTATGGAGTAAAAAATGAGTCCCAACTACTAGGCCATATTAGGTATTCAAGTACAATGCAACTAATGAACACTGAATAAAAATGAGGAAAGAGGGAAAACCACGTGGGAACAAAACCCCCCCTCAAAAGACAATGCATCAAAAGAAGAAAAGGAAGATGCTAAGAAACTGTGTTCTTCACTGCAAGACGATCCCGCAAAGTATGAAACTTCTGCCCAATGAAGGTCTTGTTGAATATGTCGACAGTCTGTTCAGAGGAAGGACATAATTGAAAATCAATTATCCTGTCATGTACTAAATCTCTGATGAAATGCATGTGGATCTCAATGTGTTTGGTTCGCTGTCGATGTACTGTATCTCTGCAAAATCGCAGTGTACTTTGATTGTCACACCATATGATAGTCAGATAGTGAAATTGGATACCAACCTCGGTAAGGAAGTGTTGAAGACAAAGTGTTTGAATGACGCGGTTGACTACTCCTCTGTACTCGGCCTCTGCGGAAGAAAAAACAATGGATGATTGCTTCTTACTTGACCAACAAATTGGGCCTAACCCAAAAATGAGAGTGTACCCAGACGTGGACTTGCGATTTTTTCTATCACCATCCCAATCTGAATATGTGAATACTATGAGATCTAATGCACAACTAGTTGCATAGTGAATCTCATAACTCATGGTTCCCTGAACATATCTGAGGATGTGCTTGGAAGCCTTCCAGTGCAGATCATGGGGTTCCTACATGTATCTGAAAACTAATCCTACTGCATATGAGATATCTGGATGGGTGTGGGTGAGATACAAAAGACTCCCCACCAACTGTCGATACAAAATGTTGTCCACTAATGGTGTATCCCCACCATCATCAAGTCTAATCCTAGATAAGAAGGGTGTAGGTGAAAACTTATAGTCTGTCATGTGGAATCTATACAAAAGATCCCTAACATACTTAGCCTGAGAAAGTTTGATGTTGGAAGCATCCTGACTAATATCAAGACCAAGAAAGAAGTGTAGTGGACCCATGTTCATCATAGAGAACCTATCATGCAAAATATCTTTGACTAAAGAAATGGCTAAAGCAGAGCTACAAGTGATCAAAAGCTCATCAACATAAAGTACTAAAATCATCACAAAGTTAGTAGTCCTCAGCATGTAAAAATTGGAATCAGATTTACATCTAACAAAATCATGTGAAAGCAAGTAAGAATCCATATTTGCATACCATTCTCTAGGTTATTGATTGAGGCCATAGAGAGACTTCTTTAGTATGCATACTAAAGATGAGTTCTTAATGAACCCCTGCAGCTGCCCCATGTAGATCTCCTCTGAAAGGTCACCATGAAGAAAATAATTCTTCACATCCATCTGGTGAACTTCCCATCCTTTGGCTGCTGCAATGGCTAGAGCCAAGCGAGTGGAGTCCATCTTTGCTACAGGAGAAAAAGTCTCATCATAATCTATCCCATGAATCTGTTAAAATCCTTTACTGATGAAAACCAATTTTCTAGAGGGCAGTCAAATCGTCGCACCCTAAAGAAGGATAATGTGTGACGATGTTGAATCGTCACACCCTAGAGAAGGACAAAGTGCGACGATTGTGAAAAATTGAATCATCGCACACTGGTGAAGAGTACAGTGTGACGTTGTCGCACCTTAACTGTGTATAGGCTGTGACGATTCCAATAAAAAGAATTTTTCTTGAGTCTGAGTGTGACCATTGCACCCTAGCAGTGGATAGAATGCAACGATAACAATTGTCATACATTTCTATAGGGATAGGTTGCAACGATGGCGAAAACTAGGTTTAATCAATAATTAAATCCTCTTTCTCTCTTCTTTGTATTGTCTAGGTTGCTCCAAGTAGCTCGGCTCTGATACCATGTCAGTGTTTCATGGAAACCTGCATAGGTGACCTAGCTAAAGCATACACAAACAAATCTTATCAAGAAAAGGAAGAGAGATACAATATGAAGAATGGGAATCAATGTATATTATGATCTATTCAATGAGTGAGTGATCTTCACTCATATAGGAAATGACATCCTATAATTAGGAATGCATGCATAATAGTGTTGGTCTAAAATTAGAAAGTCTAAAATATAACTAGTCAGTTAACTCCCATTGAACTAGTGTGTCGAAAATAGAAATTTCTCCAACACTTCACCTTTAAATGGGTTTGCTATGAAAAAAATGAAGGTACAACCATGGGGTCCTACTTATCCCTAATGGTTTCTAATATATTTATGGAACATTTTGAGACTTTATCCTTAAACAAATTTCATCTCAAACCTAAGTGTTGGTTTCATTTTGTAGATGACATGTTTGTCATCTGGCCTCATGGCCATTCCAATTTGATCTCCTTCTTCAACCATTTCAATAACATTTCCCCTCACATATAATTCATTGTGGAAATCCAAAAGGACAATTCGATTCCAGTTTTGGATGTTCTTATCTCTCATCTTCCTAATGGCTCCCTTACCCACCAAGTTTATAGGAAGAAGACTCGCACCAATAGATACCTTCATGCCAGTTCCCACCATCACCCAACTCAAAAAGTCATTTTCCTAAAAGCTCTTATTACTCTAGCCATTTGCATATCTTCCCCTCAATTCTTCATGGGAAAGATGTAACATACCCAACCCCCTAAGTGTCCTTCTAATGCGTGGGGCATTAGACTTTCCACTTTTCTCGACTATCGCAAAACCTCTCCTTGGGAATACCATTGTCCTCAACTCGTTACGAGGTTTCCAATGAACATAACCATGCTCAATTCCGAGCTTAGGGTCAAAAGTTATGGATCCTTAAATTTTTTGGGCCTTCATTAGTCAACGATCAACTCATTTTCACGTGGCATCCACATGGCCACTCATCATTCGTGCCAACCAATGTGGAAGTAACATATCAGATTTCATAGCCCGACCCATTAGCATGCCTTGTGTCATCGTCGAGACTTATTATCCCACTATTCTTTCATAATCACCAAAATCCAAAAAAAATACACTAAGGTGCACTTTCCTAAATCCTACAACTCTTAGCTCTAGATATCAACAACTAAGATCATGTCGACGATGTATTTTATCATGGGAGTTAGCGCACACATCCCAGGTTCTCACGATATATGTATGTGACTCCCAAGATCAATGGTGGAGATTCCATCCTATTCCTCCATCGATCAATGGTTGATGTTATCCCCAACTCCCTTTGTCGTCGACATTCCTTAGTTGGATGTAACCATTCCAACCTCCCACTTACCCGATGATGACATGTAGGATCCAACGGTCCATATCTCCTTGTCAGATCTCTGACGAGATAAATGGTTATCAACAACATTTCTCTCCGGACTCTTGTCAACTAATCAAAAGTTGATACCTATCATCCTAGGACACTCTAGATGCCTTGCTAGCATGCAACATCATCCTCCTCACCCCTCATTTGATAACGCTTCCTAGTAGATAAACGATATAAATCCCTCTCGCCTATCGGTGGATCGACAACTCTTTTCGCGTCGCCAATGTCAGTGTTGTCGACGTTCTAGCCTTCTCTTAGGCCTACCAACTTCCTGCCTCCAATGATGACATTCCTGGGGTCTATGGCCTAGATTTCACGAGGATGAACCTTGACTAATCCAACAGTCACAAATGACCACAAAGGACCCAAAAAAACTCCTTAGCCAAAGGGACCCACTTTTGTTCCATCGACCATTTGCGGAGTGATACCTGTCACTACCCCGAGCACGTGGGTTGCGGAGTTGGAAATACATGTCATCAAGACGTCACCATGATGTCTTCCTTCCAACTTCCATATAAGTAAGGGGGGAGGGTTTGGAATCAATGGTGGGGAATTTAGTTCGAAAAAGGGGCCACAGATCAACGATTGTTGCCGATTCCTATGCCATAGTATCGTTGACACTTCTCACCCGATGTCCACACTCCACATTAGATCCTCGATGATGACATACATCATATTGACAAACCATATCTCTCCTGAAACATTTTCAACTAGATCAATGGTCGTCATTCACACTAGGGGTTCTAGTGTCGTTGGTCCTTGTACCGGTCTTAGCACTTGGAATTCCTCGATGATACACCCCGTCATCGAAGGGTTGATATTTCTTGATCTTCTAGATCGACGACTATGATCCCTCCTCATATTAACATGGTATTTTAAGGAAACATAACGGTCTGCTTGGGGACTTACCCACTTTCATGAAGTATTTATTCGATTCCTTTACAAGACTTATCAAGTCTCAAGGACCTCGTGCTTGTACACGACACTCTATGGTTTTCTCAGGGTATCTCTTTCTACATCACCTCATTTCCGAAGGACTTGTTAATTTTGGGCATCCCAACAATGTGATGTACATGATTACACACACATGTAGAAAGAAAGGGTGTCTTTCCACTTAGGTTAGAACAAATATTTAGGTTATATACGTACACAACTATATATATATATATATATATATATATATATATATATATATATATATATATATATATATATATATATATATATATATATATTCATATCCTTTTCACATCTATTAGTCGCACAAGCTTTTTCACAAACATAGACTTGTAATTATTTTACATAAGACATAGACTACCTAAAATTAGGAATACAAGACTTTTCATATGGATACATATTCTATGTAATTACAGGAAATCTCCAAAATAATCAATTAATCTCACAGGTCGACTATCCATGTCCATAAGCATCATATTGTTCATTCAACAATACATTCATTTAAATCAATATACAAACACATACTAGTTACTTATGTACATAAATTGAGATACATTGACTACTACTGAAGGGTGAGTTTCTCTCCACCCAACCGTAGGAAAGGATGTGCTCTTCACTACTACAACTAGCCACCCCCGAGCTAGGATATGATGCCACGAGGGGATTTTCTGCAATAAATTTTAGGGAGTTTTTCTCTCTTTTCTCCAAACCAGAGTGTTCTCTCTCTCTGTCTCTCTCTGTCTCTCTCTGTCTCCCGTGCTCTTCGTCTATACCCATCCGTGTACCCCCTTGTCCATATTAATGACTTATTTTCATGTATTCTCTCCAAATCCCTCATGGATCGTGCCATAAGTTTCTTGAGGGTACTCTACCCATCCTTCCTTAACTTTCCAAGGGAACTATTCCAAGTACTATCTTGACTGATGATCAATTTTCAAGGCCGAGGACAGTTCGAGTCTGCACTATTTTAATTAGACATGGTATTTCCTAGCATAATCATCTCAATCAACAATTTCCTCCCTCTTGCACCATTCGTCTCATGAAATTGAACCCATGAAGGCCATCCCTTCAGTAGTAGCTCAACATTTTCTCTATTGCATTATAATCAAATATGTACAATACAAAATAAGTCAAGGTTCATTGTCTTTTCCTTGATCACTTAATGAATCTGTTTATAGTTTGGCTGTGATAATACTTATAATTACAAATTGGGGGAAATAGGGGTGTTACAATCCCCTCCCCCTTAAAGGAACACCATCCTCGATGTTCTATCTACAACAAAAACTATATATACAGTAGTGGACAGAAAAGGGTATGCTTGTTTCATGGCATCCTCCATTTCCCATGTTTCTTCATGAGGACCAAAGTGTTTCCACTGCACCTTGACCTGTGCAATGGTTTCGTTCCTAAGAGGGATCTCTCTTCTATTTGGGATACACTTTGGTTCTGGAAGTAACTCTCCCTCTAGCTCCAACTGGATCACAAACCAATCAATTATGTGAGTAGAATCATGCATATATTTCTTTAACAAGGAGACATGGAAAACATTATGTTCTTTCACTGTGGGAGGTAAACATAATATATAAGCTACAGGTCCCACTCCATCCAAAATTTCAAAAGGTCCACAAAATCTGGGTTCCAACTTGACACATGTTCCCATTCTTAAGGAACTTCTTTTGTTTTTAATTTGGAGATACACATGATAACCTGCCTTTGTAAGCTAGCGTGCCATCACTCATCAGCTGATAACCATCATACTTCAGCCTTGTGGGCTCTTGTTCCAAATGTGCCTTTACCGTTTTAAAAAACTCATCTACTTCTTGTGCACTCTTAACCATTTCTTTGAGGTTTGTTTCATAGGTACTTACAATTGCTACGTGAATTACTTTAATAATCCTACCAAGGGAATCAACCACTCTGTTTTATTTCCATTTAATGTGTTTGATCTCAAAATCAAAATCACCGATGAGAGCCATCCACCTAGCTTGCCTAGCATTTAATTTGGGTCGTTCGAATAAATACCTCAGCCCACTATGGTCTGTCATGAGCACAAATTTTCTATCTAGGAGGTAATGCCTCCACATTTTTAAATCATACACTATGGAAGCTAATTATAGGTCATGGGTCACATAATTTATTTCATGCTTATTCAATTTCCTTGATTCATAATAGATTAAATTCCCTTCTTGCATGAGGAATCCTTCGAGCCCTTCTTTGGAGACATCGATGCACACAAGGAAATCCTTGTTTGGGTCTGCAATTTTTATCACTAGGGAATGGGTCAAGAGATTTTTCATCTACTGGAAACTTTCCTCACATTCAGTTGTCCAAATATATTTAACTCCTTTTCTATGTAAAGAAGTGATTCAATGACCGATTTTGGAAAACCCTTTTATGAATCTCCTATAGTATCTTTCTAGACCCATAAAGGATTTAATATCAGCTACATATTTTAGTGTAGGCCAATCCATAATGTATTTGATCTTATTAGGGTCATCTGCCACTCCTTTCTCAGAAATAACATGGCCTAAGTAGTGGAATTGCTTTTGGAAGAAGTCACACTTACTCATTTCATAGACCTTGTGCTCTCTTAGTAATTGAAGTACTGACTTGAGATGTTCTTCATGTTCTTCCCCTCTCTTTAAATAAATTAGGATATCATCAATGAAAACTAAGACAATTTTTTCCAAGAACTTGCTAAGTACACTATTCATCAAACAGATGAAGGTGGTTGGTGCATTGGTAATACCAAAGGGAACCACCACAAATTCATAGTTCACATATCTTGTCCTAAAGGTTGTTTTGTGGATGTATTTATCCTTGATCCAAATCTCAAATCAATATTCGAGCAAATTGTAGCACCCGTTAACTGGTCAAATAAGTCATCAATTCTTGGCAAGGGATACTTATTCTTAGTTGTCATTTTGTTAAGTTTATTATAGCCTATGCAGAACCTGAGGATGCCATCCTTCTTCTTTACAAATAAGGTCGATGCTCCCCAAGGAGAAAAATTGTTGTATAACTATACTGATATGCAAATATGCTTCAGAAATAACAATAATAAACACCAAAAAATTCAACCACAATATTCAACACAAGAATGTAGAGAAAACCCTTGAGGTAGGGTAACACCATATATTAATCCTTATGGAAGGATAAAAATCCTCAAGAAATCCTTGATTGCACATTCACAATATTCTTCACCATCCAATTACATTGCTTAAATTTCCTTTTATAACATTCTCTATTTCCTAGGAACCTTCTAGAGAAGGAATCTTCTAGAAAGCCCATTTATTATATCTAACTACCCATTTATTATATCCAACTACCATGGTGGGTCTTATTTAATACCATGGTGGACCTAGTACTTAAATCATAACTTCATCAAATGATGATTCAAGTAGTACCCATGCATTAAAAATACCAAATCCAAAGTATATAAGATGTTTAAATGACCAAAAGATCACCAAGAAGAACCAAAACATCCACTGGAAAAACAAAAGGGAAGATTTTGGGGCCAAACCAAGTCAAAATAGGGTCAAAATTCTATAAATAGAGGTGAAAGGGGTCATTTTCACCATTGCACTTTGAAAATTCCCAAAAATAGCAAAAACACTCTTTCTTCAATTGGACATTTAGAGAGCATCGGTAGAAAAAATTGACTGATTCTTGGGCCAAGTAAGTGCTCCTTTCCTTTACTTGCACATCCATTCATTTATTTATATTTTTAGAAGGATTTGGGGGTTACGTGCTCAAAAATTGTTTACGACTATGTTATACGCGTGCTTTTCACAGTCAATGTGCATGTACTGTTTCAGTACATACGCGACTGTCATAAAAAAAGGTTCGTACATGGACCAAAAATTGAGAAAAAGAAGCACTAACGCCCAAAATGGTTGCATGATTCAAGATGTATGTGCGTTGGAGGGAGAGGGAACATGAAGAGGTAGACAAAATGGTCGAGGAAAACCTAGAGGCTATGTGTACACTGAAACAATGTGGATTATGGAAATTCTTCCGTTGTCCCTTTATGAGAGCTCAACCAAGACTATTGAACCATATGGTAGAGTATTGGAACCCAGATGCAGATGCCTTTATGCTATAAGGCCAATCATTAGCACCAACCACTGAAGACGTATGCTTTTTGACCGGTATCTCTATGAGGGGAGAACCAATGAACTTGGATACTTTCCCTCCAGGGCCATATAACATAGCCCATTATATTGACATGTATTGTGAGGCCAATACATAAAAGGTAGGATCACAAGTTATGATATAGAAGATTGAGAATCTTAGATTGAGAGTGGTACTATACGTGATTGGGAGGATTACTGGATATGTTTCTCTACATCAAGCCTCTCAAGCTCAGATGCATTGTGTAGTTCAGTGTCTGTAGCCAATTATATTTGATTGAAGCACTACCATGCTCAACTATATGAAGCTCCAACTGACAAAGTGTGAGTTGAGGAAGAAGAGAAAATTTGGATTCGAGACAATACTATGCACATTCTTCCTTGAAAGAGTTCCAAGCATGAGCCCAAGGGAGGGTGTGCAGGGACACATAGCCTCCTTTCCAACACTATGTAGATGGGTCGCTTTGATGTCGCACCAGGGAGGAGGGGGGTACGCGAGTCATACGATGAAAAGTTATTCGACTGGTGGAAACGCCATATTTCCTCCATCGAGGACTACCCATATGCAGGTATTAATTTCTTGAGAGACCCGAACATGCCCGTGCCCCTTGTTGCAACACATGGCGAGATAGGTACATACTAACATTTTTTAACTTTTAACTTTTAAATTTTATAATGCAAAAGAAAACATGTTTTTGGTAACATCACATTACTGACTTAAAGACCTATTATGTACATATGTGGGACCAATGTGTCCAATGGACTTTCCTCGGACTAGGCATCATCCTCGAGAGAATATCCATATAGGAGGAGCCACAACAGAGGCAAGGCCATCGTCAACGGAGGCCGGGAGAGTATTGATGCGGGTATAGAGGAACATGACATCCCTCACCCATAACGTGCCCATGGCAGAGATCGAGGATCTTCAACCATCCATGCAGACACATGTAGTGGGAGTACCCAGGGCATGGGTCCAATTGTTTCGGTGTCTGGACAATGTCATCGTGTACTATACTAGGGCCAACAAGCTTGGAGCTTAGATTACTACTGGACATTATGCATGCCGAGGGAACCTTTGTTGTATCTCTCTTATGTATTGAGGGCTTAAGCTTGATGATATATACTTGACACTTTTTGAGGCTTTATGGCCTACACATTGTACTGTGACATATTTTTTGGACATGTTATATATACACATATTTTTTCCTTATGGAGTAAATACAATTTGTACAATTATATTTACATGTGTGTGTGTGCTTTTATATTTATATGTGTGAAATATGCCAATCTAAAACATGATTTGCAAATGTATCAGTTAATTGATTAGAGCGTCTAGGAACATGAATATATGTAATATAATCAAAATAACGTTCCAAGAGGCGTACCCTAATGAATCATTGGTGCAAGGTGGGATCATGGACACAGTATACCCCATTTAATTGCGACACTACCAATTGAGCATCTAAATGAAACCGGAGGTGAGAAATACCAAGTGACAAAGCATCACATAAAAATTATATTACAATGCTATACTTGGAAACATTATTGGTTGTTTCTCCTAGACAAGCACCTCCAAAAGATACCAATTGATCAGTGGGCGTGAAGATCACCCAAGATGTGGAAGCAAGTGTGTCGGCTAGAACGGTCAGCGAACCCAACATAAACCTCAGATTCACTTGACATCTACCACAATGGAGAGACATAATAAAATACATGTCCATAAAATAAAAAGACACTAAAATATACAAATAACTATATACACTATGTACAAGAAGTCACACTCAGGTGACCAATCTAATCTACATAATACTTCATTAAATAAATCCCATTTATGGGCCCAAGCAACACATTGCCTTCAAAATCAACGAATTCGTAAGAACCTTTTTCCAAAAATTTCTTTATATTAAACGATCTGAACCACATAGGTTTAAACTTGCCTGCTCCTAAGGGATCTTTATATTGATCATAAACTAGGACAAGACCACCTTCGGAGAAGACCCTAGGGTGAATCGACCAATCATACTGACACTTGATGCGACGTTTATGAGCCTCGTTAGATAAGGCGACATCCTGATGTTGTTCGTCGAGCTGCTCGAGATAGACAAGACACTCTTCAAGCAAAATTTTGTCAAGAAATAGTTCTACAACTAACTTGATCGAAGGAATCTGACACTCTATCAACAAGATTGTCTCTGTCCCATAAAATAGTTGGAAAACAGAGAATCATGTAGTAGTCTTGATGGGAGTTTGGTATGCCCAAAGTGCTGACTACAACATCAAATTCCAATTCAACTTAGTCGAATTGATTGTCTATTGGAGAATAGTATGAAGAGACTTATTGACCACCTCCACTTGACCATTCACTTGTGGATAATAGGGTGACAAATGTTCTTGTTTGAACCCTAGATTTGATATTAAATATTTTATCATCTTATTTTGGAAGTGACTGCCATGGTCAGTGACAATCTCCTTCGGTATATCGAACCTAGCAATGATTTGGTTGAAAACGAAGAGTGTCGTCATTTCCTCATCATTTCTAAAAGTTGGCATGGCTTCAACCCACTTATTGAAGTAGTCTACTGCCACAATGATATAACGTTTCCCCCTAGCAGAAGTTGGGTGGCACATAGTGAAATCAATTCCCCACTTAGTGAAGGGGACAAATGCAATAACATGAAAAAAAGGAGCATGTTGTGCTTGCATCTTTTAAGAGAGGATCTAACATAGATGGCACTTCTTAACCTCTTCTATACAATATTTGATTAACGAAGGCCATAAGTATCCAACGCGAAGTATTTTTTGAGTAGTAGCCATTCGATAAAAGTGACTGCGACATGCTCCAGTGTGGCAATCATTTAGAACAAGCTATACTTCATGAGTCAGGAAATGACAAAGAATGCAATCGAGTCCTTGACGATACAAAGTGTCACCGAGGATAAGATAATTTCATGCTTGATGGTGTAGCCATTGACGCTCATCAAAAGAAGCAGCAGGAGGACACTTCAGAGTCTTAAGATACACAAGTATATATCCATACCATGGGTTAGAAGATGCAATAAGGAAGAGATTATCGTTAATCAACAACTCTTCAGGCGAATCTATGTCACTCTCAATCAGAAGTTTCGAAATTAACTCTACAAAGACTAAAGACTTCTTGGAATTTTCCAAAACAAATTCCAAATCGAATTCTTGAAGAATAACAATCCAACAACTAATCTTCCCGCAAATAAACCGCCCCGTCAACAAATATTGAAACAGATTAATGACGACCACAACGATAGTGTTACGGAGTAGAATATAATGATGAAACCTTTGGATGATGTGGACGACTGCCAAAGCCAATTTCTCAATGTGTGTATAGTTGAGTTCTTGTTCGAATAAGTTTCAGCTGAGGTAGTAGATAACATGTTCATGGAGCACATCATCCTCCTGAACAAAGACAATATTGATAGTGGATTCTACTCCAGCTAAATATAACAAGAAATCCTTGCCATAATCAGGAGTGCTGAGGAGAGAGGTAGACATCAGGACACTTTTCAATGCTTTGAAAGAGCACTGAGTCACGTCATCCCAAAATAATGGGACCCCTTTCTTCAAAAGACACATGAACCCATTAGTGATTTCATCATAGTTGGAAATGAATCATCGTAAGAAATTAGTTTTCCCTTGGAGACTATGAAGCTGCAGAATTGTGCGCATGGGAGGAAATTGAACTATTGCCTCAACCTTAAGAGGATCGACCATGAACCCTTCATTGGACATGATAAATCTGAATAAACATCTCGACATAGCACAAAACTACAATTGTTGGGATTCAATCGAATCGGTAGTAATGACACCTCTCAAAGATAAGTCTAAGGTGAGCAGGATGATCAGACCTCTTGCAAGAATGTGACGCAAAGTCATCAAGATATGCCTCGACTATATGTTTGAGATCATGAAAGGTGAATGACATGGCCCATTAAAAGGTAGCTCCAACATTTTTTAGGCCAAAAGGCATTTTGTTATATGAAGCGTTACCCGAAGGACATATGAAGGCATTCTTATGTTGATCCTTGGGATTGAATTGAATTTGATTATACGCTGATAAACCAACCTTAATCAATTTCTCTACCTCGACTTTAATAGGCGTTTCCTTTTGAGGGTTAACCGGGTGAAGCTTCTGCCAAACCAACTTAGCATCGGGATAAGTTCGAATTTCATGTTCAACAATACGAGGATTGATGCCTGACATTTCCTCATAAGACCAAGAAAAAATGTCATGAAATTATTTAAATAATTCAATGTACTCTTTAATCTCCTCGGGGGAACAATTCTCTTTGATGCAGATGTTTTCCACTACGCCAGGGGTTTTGGAGATATCAATTGGAATTGTCTCATCTATACTTCCCATGTTTCCTTCAGCATATACTTTGTGTGTTTTCAAAGTATTAACAGGAAGAGCGACATCTCCATTCACGATCACTATAAAATATCCTACTCCCACTCTCCTAATCTAGGGTAAAAAATACGATCTATGATGGAGATCATCCTAAATTCTGTCCAGACCAATCATTGCCTCTAAAATCGCCTCATTAGAAGGCAAGACCACATCCAAAGGATCATGTGAAGTAAGAGAGTATTAAGCCCAAATAGGCTCTAAAACTGGATCTATCTCTTGAGGGGGAGCTGGATCAGAGTTGGTTGAGGTTTTCTGAATAATTGTACATGACCTTAGCTGCGGATAAGGGAATAGCCATACCAAGATTCCCTAACCCTTCCATTGAAGCCAATGGAGAAGGTAAATTCCACGAATTGCCAAAATAATTCATTCGAAACGAAGCTACTTGGAGAATCATAGCCTTAGGCTGATCAGGGACAACCGAAATAAACTTGACATCATTCGAAGGCGGTGGAAATTAAAAATTTCCTATCAAAGATGGAAATAATCCAAAACCTAGGTTGACAGTACCTTGTTATGGGTTATCAATCATAGAGACCATGGATGCCCCCAATGAAGGGTCAGGATGAGAGAAAGACAACTGATCAACAATTACTATCCTGCCTTCATGAGGAAAGAATAATACATGAAAAATGGAGGATACAACCGTTGTCATTGCGTAAGTCCAACTTCATCCCAACAAAAGGTTGTAGTCGAGGGGAGCATCGACTACTTCTACCTTGACACACACATTTTTTCCCTCCAACTACACATGGAGGGAGGAGATTATGCCATACAGTAAAAAAGAGCGGCCGTCAAATGCAGTTAACAACGTAGGAGACAAAGACAATTCAGGTTGACCAATAACCTTCCAACATGCCAATGACATAACACAAGTTGATGCGCCCTCGTCTACCACTGTACAAAAAATATTCCATGTCAACAATTTCACGGTGTAAAACACTACTATTTGTAAAGTGATATGGTAAGGAAAACAAGGTTTAATGTTGGAAGTGTAAAAGAAATAGATCCCAAGTTAGCTGGCTCAACAATACCTATAACAACCATCGATGCTTTTCTCTGCAAGGGGCAACTTTGGAGATCCTCTATAAAAGACATCACATAAGGGGTTTGCGCAAGATATTCAACTAAAGAATAGTTATGGGCAGCCCTTGCATTTGGATTATGAGAATATTTCTTAAATGCACCTTTGGGGATGCAAGCCATTTTTTCTACCATGGTCTTCTCAATATGAAGAGGAGGCAATGGGTTTGAAGCTTCTTTTCTTTTCTTATCAGATTCAAGCATTCCATAATCATGATCCCTGGTCTGAAGATGAGCATTTCATATCATCATGTATACATTTGTGGCTCTGGTGTTAGCATTAAGTGTGAGGGCACCTTGATTTCCCCTAGGCCCAGTTGTGGATGAGGAAGATTGTGCCATATTCTACCCTTGAGGGAAAGGGTTAGTTAACACAGCATGTCATTTTTGTGCCAAAATATTCTGGTCTTCCTCAATCTGAGGGCATTGATGATTCAAGTGATCATCCACGCAAATCTTACAAGGGAACTTAACCTTCTTCTTTTCATTTTTTCCCTCACCAACATTGTTAGCATCCTTTTTATCATTACCCCCCTTACCCTTCTCTCCCTTTCCATTTCTTTTCCCCTTGGGTTACTAGTTACCTTTGGGGTTTGTTTTCTATACAGTATGTACTTCCGACATTTTGTTTGCAGGGGAAGGCATACTAGGATTTTGGCTAGACACAATCTGTTGTAGCGACAACTGTTGCATTTGGTTGGAAAATTGATCTGCGGGATTGTTTTGTGCTGAGTCTATGATGCCATCAGCATGAGGCCCAGACTTCAGTTTGGTCAAGTCAAAGTTTGATCGTGGTTCATCAGGAAAAATCCCGTACAACATGCTAGATTGACAATAAATCAATTCCAGTTGTTGATCCCTCATTTTAGCCTCTTCCTTAGAAAATACTCTGGAAGTTGCGACGTATTTGGAAATACAAGGTACCAAAGAGTTCAGGAACCACTTGAGTAAAGACGCAGGAGGGAGATTTAATTTAATCAATCTCTTCCAATGACACCATTCTTGAATATGATTAGAGATATGGATGGCCTTAGTCTTCTTGAAATTATCCAACAACTCTATGTCGGCATCGTATCTCATCGGTAGTTGAAAATGGTTCAAGAAAACCATCACCAAATCGTTAAAGTAAGAGTACTTCGAGCCATCGAGCTCAATATAACACTTAAAAACACCCCCTATGAGAGTGCGTTGAAATAATCACAACTTGGCAGAGTCGTCATTTAGCGAGTTGGAGGAGCACCACAAGTGAAAAGTTGCAACATGATCGTCTGGATATTCGTCGGGCTTGCCTTCAAATTTTGGAATATCTAAGGGAAATTTAGTCGACATAGGAGGCCAACGCGGATCATGACAAATAGGATCATTTAACAACCTTGACAAGTCTGGTAGATGAAGAGCATCCAAAAAAGTTAACTTGGTTTGCGGTGAATTTAAAGGAAAAGATGAGCTTGGATTTTGGCTACCACCGGGTTGCTAGGAAAAGTTTTCCTGTTGACTAGGGTTTTGGTAAAAAATAGGGTTTTCTTGGCTAGTGTAAGGGGCATGTGCACTAGTCTGCATCATCGACATATTCAAATAATTTGATGACATAAATTGAGTGGGGATTTCTCCCTGCATGGTATTCCAAAATCCTTGGTTGAGGTTACCCCCAACTGATCCCCCTGGCATAGGAACTGAAACTTACCTGGGGTTCCACTGAATGTGGGAGGGGTTACCCCTGATCGAGATCCCTTGCAGAGGTATAGAACCCTGCTAGGAATTTCCAAGACCTTGATAGGAGGTGGATCCTGTCATCATTCCCCGTGAAGGAAAAAAGCCTTGCATGGGGTTAGGTTGATTGATAAAGTAGTTACCTCTTGATGAAAATATGGACAAC
This sequence comes from Picea engelmannii, assembly GCA_009831015.1. NCBI lineage: Eukaryota > Viridiplantae > Streptophyta > Pinopsida > Pinales > Pinaceae > Picea > Picea engelmannii. The sequence continues at coordinate 953,329 of ML780994.1, read as the reverse complement.
AAGAAAGTGTTATTCCCAAAAGCGCCAAATAAGGAGAACGAAATGGAACCAACCAGAGACATTAATATTGAGGCCCTTGAATCCCTCCACTAAAAAAAATGGAACTGGCACTAGGCCCAGATGGTTGCTGGAAAGCACCTCCGAGTGAGGGAGATGTAGGAGGTATATGACCTCCACCATAAGGGACTACATTGTATGGAGAAAAAGCGACTCTGAGGGATCCTTGCAAGGGAGCATTAGAACTACCTTCCCCTAGACCAATGGTATGTAAATTAAATTAGGTTAAAGTTGAGCTTGTATAAAATCCTGACATCCCATATGTAAAATAAGTTTCAGACTTATTATGTATGGTAGAAGTATGAAAAATGGTCGAAGTTGTGGTAGAGACCGTGTCACTGCAAAAGTGGTAGGTGTTTGACTAAAGGTATTCCTTGTAGGTGAAGTGGGGGAGGGGGCATGATGCCCCCCACACCCGCGGCCAATATGGGAGTATGTGGACTCCCAGTAGGAGTAGCATTATTCACTTCCATATCCAGTCGCCTAATGAGACAATGATCGAGAGTAGACACCTCAGGAGGGAGTATCTGAACAATGATTGGCACTAAAAGAGCGATGATCAGAGGGTTTGTTGGCCTAAATCCTTCAGCTTCAAGGTAGGAAATACTAGTCTCCTCCAGTGCAAGAATGTCTTCTTTAGGAACAAGATCGGGAAAAATATCTTGTGTCCTGGTAGCTTCGAAAGAACCTTCCTGATCTAACCTTCGCCTCAATAGTGGCGATGGTAGCTCCAAAGTTACCAACAAAATGCCTTGGAGCCTACGCGAACAACGAAGTTGTTGATCTTCCACTTTGTGAAATGATCAACCGACACTCTAAGGTAAATCTAGGGAGAAGCACAAATTACACACTACAAAGTCCCTAAAGATAAATCAAGCAATTGAGAGAATGGAAGGAAAAATAGTTATGCCAACCAACACTAGAGAAAATTACTGGTGCAAGTGTAACTCAAACAACAAAACACCCTCTGGGTATACTCTGCGAAGCATGATTCGACGTCTATCCTAGGTACCGCAGTATTCCCCCGAAGTCACCTGTGTGAGTCCCTATAAAAGGAAACTAGGTTTCCAACTCACAGTCAGTCACCAGGCGGGTATAGTCGACAGTCGGGCAGATTGTATAAGTAGGATAATTATGTTTGAATCCTTTCAAGGGTACCGAAAAAAATGGTCCGGAAGACAACTGAGGATCCCGAACAGATTTGAGGTCCACGAAGCTCCGTATTCATATGCAGTCAGCATAATCTCAAGAATGACCCTCAAATATGATCCACACTATGCTTGGTTCATATTTGGAGGGGTTATCTCCTTTTCCTTTCCTCATATAACCTCGTGTTTAGCCCCTGTGTTAGAAGGGGGTCCTGTGTAAATTTTACAACTCTGAACTTCAAAACTCCATATTTTCGACTCTTAAGTTTATTTAGTGGCCTTGAAGAGTTTCCTCTCCACACCTAATCCAAGGCCCTAAAGCCTAGTCTAATTGGTGTACCCTATAAATGAAAAAGTCTAATTGATTTTAACATTAAGCGCTGATTTTAGTGGCTTGATTACTCAGGGGTGCATTAGTGAAACTTGTGATGTTCTTTGAGAGACAAAAGAGAAGAGTTAATAATATTTTAGAACATTGCGCTTTAAATACAAATGAAAACAAACTACGTCCTACAAATGAAGATTTGGAAGAGTTTTAACTTTCAAGGTGCAAAATTTTCAAAATAAAGACCAAGATCCTAATATGCAATCTATCCTAGAATGCTTTTTCGTTCCAAATGCAATGCAACTACTTAAAATTTCAAGGAAGAAGACAAAAAGGAACTTTGGGTTAAGAAATCTTTTCATTTATAAACACAACCTAAGATACTACAACCAAACATAACATGCAAAGTCAGATGCAAGTGCAATTAAGAAACATCTTATTCTTTTTTCAAAATGAATACAAGGGAAAGGGATGAGAAAAATGTTTACACTTACTAAAAAAAAAATTGATTTTTTTTAGTATGCTTATGAAATGAAAACAACAAAACAAATATTTTTCATTTCAAAGCATACCAAGAGAGAAGGGGAACAACCAAGAGACCAACTCAGGTCCTAAGCCATTGCCAGAAAGCAGGGATTCACCATAATCCAAAGGAGAACCCAAAGCTTAACATCCTACCTTCAACCTTGATAAAAGAGATAAAGAAACAAAGGAAACTATACAAGAAGATTTATTTACAATTTCATAGAAAATATGAGAATTATGTCTCTCTCAACAATAGTTAACAAAGGTCTCTGGTACTCAGGAGGACCTAAGAGACGAAAGGTTTCCCGGAAGCAAAAGAAAAATTTTTGATTTTTTTTTCAAAAGAACAGGTATGCGTGTTGTACACAGAAAGAATTCATATGTACACATGATGGGCTAAATCATAGTGCATATGTACACATTTTGGGTATAGAACAGGGCACATATACTGCTGAATCAACTCAAAAAAGAGATAAAGTTCAGATTTATCATTCAGATTAGGAAAAATTGAAACACCTGAAAGGTGACGAGAGACTCTTATAGACTAAGAAAGTACAAAAAACCATAGGAATTCAAACCAAAAAGAATCTCCTAACAAGACCCTAGAGAGAATCCCCAGTGGAGTCACCAATTCTGCTATGGGGAAAAATCCCCCTAATCCAGGTCTAGCAACTAGGCAGAGCCTTGACACCTTAAAATACTGAAAATCTTCTATTCTACCCAAATCCAACAAGACATAATGATAATTAAGGGAAGGGAGAGAAGATTGATATATGTACCTTAATTCCTTCTATCAATTCTAGATCCCTTCATGTCACTGTCTATTCCAAGATTGCAGGCCTCCTCCCAAAGCTGGCTTGAAACAACTTTATAAAACAAACTATAACAAGAGATGCATAATTATCAAGATCATCTAAAAGTATAGATATTCATGAAAACCATTTATAAATGTAAACATAAAGACACATAGATATGGGACAAGAAGATTTATCTTTTATTAATAACGAGATTGGAAATTACAACATAAATCTTGTTGGCGTTGCTCCACGAACCTCGCCCGGGTTCCTTGTAACACCATATTTCCCCCAGTCTGTAAAAATAACTATATTGACCAAGAACTATGAAAAACTCAAAGGTGTGGATGTTTGATTTGATGGACCTTTGTATAAAAGGTCGATGAATGTAAATTATGTTATGAATATGTGTTGCATGACTGCTGGAAGGGGATGTGCTAAAAGAGACCACGATGGCTAATGAAGGGTGGTGGAAGGGACCTAGAATGGTTGCGATAACTACCACCGAACCAATACCATACTGGTTTTTACTTACTCAAAGACCAAGGAAACTCACTGACCCTGGAATGATTTTCCTGTCAGAATGGTAGGTGAGGAGGCTCCTCAAGAGTTAATGAGGGGATGGGGTGAACCGCCCATCCGTAAAGCTCTCAGACCTGACCACGGGCATGGGAATTCATGCCACACGCAATCTTGCAGAGAAGGGGAGGAAAGAAAGTGTGGGAAGGGTAGAAAAAGGGGAGTGCGTGCGACAAGGATCGTAGAAGAGAACCTCAAAACCCTGGAACCACATGGATTTCTGAACACTGGAGAAGGAGAGTAACTTTCGTCCTTGACTTCTGTTGAGCTGGAAGTAAGATATTGAATCTTAGAGCATCGTGGTCTAGCTCGGGGGTGGCTAGTGGTAAATCCGTTTGGAGTCACTGAGCCTACGGTTGCGTGGAAATGAGCACCCCTCTCAGCAGTTGCATCACACCTTGTGGTTCTGATAAGTGTTTTATGCCTTATATTTTGAATTGAATATCATGGATGAATGTTTATACTTATATGCCATAGTTGACATCTGTGTAAATTAGTTAATTTCAAAGTATGCGTCCATCCCATTGAGAATAGACCCATCTGGTTGACCTTCACAATATTCTAGGATGGCTCCTCAAGAGCACCTTTCCCCGGGAATCACATCATAACTTTGGAACCATACCGAGCCTTTACCAAGAAACCTGACTAAAATCAGGGATAAATGCCCAAGAACCATATGAAGGTTCATGCGATCCGGGTTTAGAAAACCTGGGCAATAAAGAGTAGTTCTCTAAGGTTTCAGAGTCATGGGAGTTTGAAGCTACAAAAGGTTGAACTCGTGACCCAAGTTCAGAAAGGATAGCGAATCCAATTATCGAAAGGGAGTATCCCTTCGTTTGGTAGATGAACAGACGAGATCCTTTCGAAAATATCCCAGGTTTGTTAGGACTAATGGATCTAGAGTAGGAGCATGGTCGTTAACGCCTCGACCCCTTCAACCTTCGCAAGTAGCGATGGAACCGGGACCATAGATCCCAGGATCCATCGGGAGCTATCTAGGTCGTCAATCTTAACCCTTGTGTAGATGGGAGTATGGACTCGTCATAGTCCCGAAAGTCCTAATTTAATCAGGACCATCCATTCAGTAGGGATGCGTGGCAGTCGGGTGGAATTTCGCTAACTCGTGACTTGGAGTGGTCAAAGAGTAGGACTGCACAAACTCACAATTCACGAATTCACGACATAATCGTGGTCATTGATCCAGGAGTGATCTGGACCGTTGATCGTCCAGAAGGGAATTTCGACATTTCGGGAGTCGGGGGATTCGAGAGGAGAACCTTCGCAAAGTGTCGAGTTGCATAGTCCTGACCCAACACTCGGAGGAACATGGGCCCTTGATCAGAACAACGAGGACCGTCGATTTAGCGTGAATGAGTTTTGGCGTTTTGGGGTCCGAGAGACCAAAGGGAAGAATCTCTCGGTTTTGCAAGTCGCGAAATCCCGACATACGAAACCCTGACGCTCTCAGTGGGTTGGCCCTAGGTCACAAGATAGGGTCATGTGGTAGAAGGAGGAGGTGGACGCTAGTAGTTGGCTAAGGGTCTAACTCGGGGATCGATATTTCGGGACCCGAGAATTCGAAGAAATGAGAAGTCGAAGGACGTGAAGTCCGAAAATCATGAAACGCGAAATAACCTATGGTTTTAGGTCGTGGTCACAGCGTCGTGTTCGTGTGGAGGAGGGTCACGTCATGATCATAGGTGAGAGGGCTATCACGCGCTAGGCCCTTGTAGGGATTTGAGAATTTTTTCCTTTGAGAAAAAGGAGAAATAATTTGTTACGCCGCTATGGGTGTGTGACAAATTGGTATCAGAGCATGGTTACAAAACTTGGCCTACTTGGGCTCATGAACGAGTCGTGTAGAAACTCCATTTGAAGTACTCTTAAAAATATTAAACCTCTATCTTAACCCCCTTTACCAAAAGTCGAGTTAAGAATGTTATTAAAGAAAAGAATGAAATCCCTACTGTGTGTATGCATTTGAGAAATGTGAATTTATGTGCTAGTTATGAATGAATATAATGTTAGCTAAAAACAAGTGTTTTGTCTACACGCAAGCGAATGATCAAACGCGGGAAAACTGCAGACATATATAATGGTGACACACCACGAGGTAGGGGACAGTTCCCACAATAGAGACAAAGACTCTAATGAAAGGAGGGTTGTAGAGACCCCTTCGAATCTAGCTGAGACTGTGAGGAGTCTCATGGCTGAACTACAAAGATGCAAGGCTGACAACGAGAGGTTGATAAAAGAGCAAGAGAAGAAAACGAAAATTAATGCAGTCTTGTTGTAGATTTTATCTGACACACAAAGACAACTGCAGCATGGACCTGAAACTAGTCACGAGGATTGACGATAGACAACGAAGAGTCGAATTCCACCTGAGATACGGAAATTTGGCCTTTTGAGTGGCTACACTGAGAAGAGCACCTCGTGGAAGGCCCACCCCAGAGATAGGGGACGAGCATCGGACGTTTCCTCTAGAAAGGAAACTGGCAACTCAGAGGGATCTTCTAGTAGCAGAACTAGTTCATATTCCCGAAGAAAATGAAAGAAGCGAAAGCATTCCAAAAGTCATAATCTCGAAGAATTCAAGAAGGCCAAACCACCCTCTTTCAACGGTGAGATAAAGAGAGGAGAGGAAACGAAGACCTGGATGCTTGGACTAAAGAAGTATTTCAGAGTCCATGATTTCTCGGAAAACTTGAAGGCCCAAGTAGCCACTTTCAACATGAATGGAAAGGATTCCATTTGGTGGGAATACCTTAAGAATGTAAAAGGGATTCACGAAGAAGACCTATCTTAGGAACGGTTTGAAAGATACTTTAGGAAGAAGTATCTATCGGAAAAGTATTTCGACGAAAAGACTAAATACTTCTATGAACTCGGGCTGGGGCAACTCACCGTAGAAGAATGTGTCAACATATTTCTTGAGATGCTGAGGTACATACCCTACATAAAAGTAGAAAAGTAAAAGGTACAACGATTTATTAGTGGGATACCTAAGGACTATTAGAACAGGATTGAGTTTGATGAGACGAGGACCCTAAAAGACACTATCTGAAAGGCAAGATATTGTTATGAACGATTTAGGCTTCGGACAGAACCTCGTGAAGGATGGAAGCAGAAGAGTGGTTCAGGTTTCCAGAAAAATGGGTTTAAATCTCCAAGATTTAAAAACTATAAAAGGGATACAAGGATGATCTTTCCTACCCGAAGTGTACAGCAGTAGAATTTCCCCCCCTGGAGCAGAAATAAGCCTTTTCGGTCAACCCCTGAAAAGACTAATAATCCAAAGAAAGAACCCTTGAAATGTTGGGGTTGTGGAGAAGAACATCTACTGAGGGACTGCCCGCACCGACAACAAAAAAGTAGGAGAATTTACAACGTCCAAGAGGCTACCACAGTCAATGACGTGGCCAGGAGTATGTTGCGAATTTATGCAGTCGTGGATAATAAACAAGCCGAACACCAAGCTTCAGTGGTGGAGATGGAAGGTATGATCACTAACCACCTAGTGTCTATTCTAATTGACCCTGGTTCAAATTTGAGTTATATATCCCCTCAAGTTGTTGATAAGTGTAAATTGCAACCACATAAACATGCCAAACCATGGTTGGTATAGTTAGCCACTGGCACCAAAAGAAAGGTAGTGAAGGTCATACCAGCTGGCCAATTCACTATGGGTGAATTCTCCACCCAAGAAACCCTTAACATACTACCCCTAGGATCGTATGACATGTTGATTGACATGGACTGGCTAGCCACATATAAATCCATAATGGAATGTTACCATAAAACCTTAGAATTTGTAAGTGAAGAAGGAAGGATCCAGAAACCTGTCTCGGTGAGACGAATATCAACAGTTCAAATGAGAAAGTATTGCAGAAAGGGATGCCCACTATATGCGATACAGGTGTTGGAATCGGTTGAGGACGACAAACCAAGCCTTGAAGACCACCCCATACTAAGAGAATTTAGAGATGTGTTTCTAGAAGAGGTACCGGGTCTACCTCCAAGAAGGTACATTAACTTCTCGATAGAATTTGCATGAGGAGAAATGTCAGTGTCTAGGACACCCCACAGGATGAGCACACCCAAGCTAGTTGAGCTTAAATTACAACTAAAAGAAATGATGGACAAAGGCTATATCCAGCCCAGCGTGTCTCCATGGGGAGCACCATTCCTATTCGTGAAAAAGAAAGATGGTACCCTCCGGCTGTGCATAGATAGATAACTAAATAAGGTAACCATAAAGAACAAGTACCCCTTACCCTGGATTGATGACTTGTTCGATCAATTGGGAGGTGCTTCCATATTCTCCAAGATTGACTTGAGATATGGATACCATCAAGTCTGACTTAAGGGTGAAGACATCCACAAAACCACCTTCAAAACAAGATATGGTCACTACGAGTTTGTGGTGGTACCATTTGGATTAACCAATGCCCCTGCCACTTTTATGTAATTGATGAACAATGTGCTCAAGAAATTTCTAGACAAATTTGTACTGGTTTTTATTGATGATATCTTAATCTACTCCAAGAATAGAGAGGAACATGAGGAACATGAGGAACATCTTATACTTGTGCTTCAAGTGCTAAGAGAACATCAAATCTATGCAAAGTTTATCAAGTGTGATTTCTTCCAGAAGCAAATACATTACTTGGGCCATGTCATATCTAAAGAAGGGGTAGCAGTAGACCCTGACAAGATTAGGTCTATCATGGAATGGCCTACCCCAAAGGACTTTTCGGACATCAGATCCTTTATGGGCTTAGCGAGATACTATAGGATATTTATAAAAGGATTCTCCAAGATTGGTTGTCCAATCACTTCCCTCAAGAAGAAGGGAGTTAAATTCCTTTGGACCCCAAAATGTGAAGAAACGTTCCAGCCCCTAAAACACCTACTGACCCATGCACCCGTGATGAAGAACGTCAATCCCAAAACTGACTTCCTCGTGTGCACTGATTCCTGCAAGGAAGGGCTCGGAGGAGTCCTTATGCAAGAAGGAAGCGTAGTCTGCTATGAATCCTGAAAATTGAATGAGCACAAAGTCAACTATGTGACCCATGATCTAGAATTGGCCGCCATAGTGCACGCCTTGAAAATGTGGAGCCATTACCTCCTAGGTAGGAAATTTGTACTTATGAAAGACCACTATAGATTGCGACACTTGTTTGACCAACCAAAACTCAATGCTAGACAAGCTAGGTGGATGGCCCTTCTTAGCGAGTTTGATTTCAAAATCAAACATATCAAGGGAAAGGAAAATAAGGTGGCCAGTGCCCTTAGCAGAAGTATGAAAACAATTCATCTGGAAGCAGTGAGCACCTGTGAGACCAATGTCAGGAAAAGAGTCAAGAATGCACAAGAAACAACTACGTTCTTCCAGACCGTGACCTCATACCTAGAGCAAGAACCCATAGGGCTAAAGTACTAAGGCTACCAGATGTTAGATGGAGGTCTACTAACTTACAGAAATAGATTGTATATTCCAAACTATGACAACTTGAATAGGTTCATAATGGATGAACTACATAAAAGACCATATACTGGTCACCCAGGATACCAGAAGATGATCGTGTCCACCAGGAAACAATTCTATTGGCATGGATGGAAGAAAGACATAACTGAGTATTTAGCCAAATGTATATAATGCCAACAGGTTAAAGAAAAACACCGGCACCCAGCAGGATTATTACACACTCTACCAATCCTAGAATGGAAATGGGAGACCATCTCCATGGATTTCATCACTGGATTACCAACATCGGCTAGGCAGAATGATGCCATCATGGTAGTGGTGGATAAATTGAGAAACTCCGCTCATTTTATCCCCTTCAAATCGACTTGCAAGGCAATATACATCGCCAACATATTCATGAAGGAGATATTTAGACTACATGGCATGCCTAAGGAGACCGTGTCTGACAGAGACACGAAATTTACCTCAAACTTTTGGAAATCCTTGATGGCTGGTATGGAGACCAAATTATTGTTCAACACAACCTATCATCCTCAAACCGATGGACAGATGGAAAGAGTGAACCAAATATTATAATACATGCTAAGGATGCATGTAATGTATCAACCTAAAAAGTGGGAAGATTACCTGCACTGGTGGAATTTTCCTACAACAACGACTACCAAGAATCACTAAAGATGAGCCCTTTCGAAGTCCTCTATGGTAGGTCGTGCAACACTCCAGTCAGTTGGAGTAATCCCATAAACCAAATTACTATTGGATCCGACATGTTGAACGAAATGGAACAACAAGTGACTCAGATAAATAAAAATATGAAAGTCGCTCAGAATAGATAGAAAATTTACGCTGACAGAAAGAGATCCCCTAGAGAATTCAAGACGGGAGACCACGTATATCTCAGAGTTAGGCCCATGAAGAGTTCCCTGAGGATGGGAGCTTGTGCCAAGTTGGCACCTCGGTATTGTGCACCCTTTGAAGTTCTAGATAGAGTGGGGCCTGTAGTCTATAGGCTAGCACTTCCTCCCACAATAAAAGCGCATAATGTTTTCAATGTTTCATTGTTGAATAAATATGTACATGATTCTAATCATATAATTGACTTGTCTGTGATCCAGGTGGAACCGGAGGGAGAATTCCTGCCAGAACCTCTATTCATACTAGATAGAAAGGAAACCCCACCCAGGAACCGAACCATTGAACAGGTCAAGGTGCAGTGGAAACATTTTGGCCCTGATGAGGCTACGTGGGAAATGGAAGATGCCATGAAGCAGACATATCCTATTTTGTTTACCTCTATACATACACATCATAATTGATATATAGAACATCGAGGACGATGTTCCTTTAAGGGGGAGGGAATTGTAACACCCTGTTTCCCCCAGTCTGTAAAAATAACTATATTGACCAAGAACTATGGAAAACTCAAAGGTGTGGATGTTTGATTTGATGGACCTTTGTATAGAAGGTCGACGAATGTAAATTATGTTATGAATACATGTTGCATGAATGCTGGGAGGGGATGTGCTAAAAGAGACCACGATGTCTAATGAAGGGTGGTGGAAGGGACCTCGAATGGTTGCGTTAACTACCACTGAACTAGTACCATACTGGTTTTTACTTACTCAAATATTAAGGCAACTCTCTGAACCTGGAATGAATTTCCCATTAAGATGGTAGGTGATGAGGCTCCTCAAGAGTTAATGAGGGGATGGGGCAAACTACCCATCCGTAAATCTCTCAGACCTGATCACAAACAAGGGAATTCGTGCCACATGCAATCTTGCAGAGAAGGGAAAGAAAGGAAGTGTGGGAAGGGTAGAAAAAGGGGAGCGCGCGCGACAGGGATAGCAGAAGAGAACCACAAAACCCTGGAACCACAGGGAGTTCTGAACACCAGAGAAGGAGAGTAGCTTTCTTTCTTGACTTCCATTGAGATGGAAGTAAGAGATTTAATCTTAGACCATAGTGGTCTAGCTCAGGGGTGGCTAGTGGTAAATCCGTTTGGAGTCACTGAGCCTACAGTTGGGTGGAAATGAACACCCCTCTCAGCAATTTCATCACGCCTTGTGGTTTTGATAAGTATTTTATGCCTTATATTTTGAATTGAATATCATGGATGAATGTTTATACTTATATTCCATAGTTGATGTCTGTGTAAATTAGTTAATTTCAAAGTATGCGTCCATCCCATTGAGAATAGACCCATCTGGTTGACCTTCACAATATTCAAGGATGGCTCCTCAAGAGCACCTTTCCCCTGGAATTTCCTCATAACTTTGGAACCATACCGAGCCTTTACCCAGAAACCCGACTAAAATCAGGGATAATTGCCCAAGAACCATCTGAAGGTTCATGCGATCCGGGTCTGGAAAACCTGGGCAAGAAAGAGTAGTTCTCTAAGGTTTCAGAGTCATGGGAGTTTGAAGCTCTGAAAGGTTGAACTTGTGACACAAGTTCAGAAAGGATAGTGAATCCAATTATCAAAAGGGAGTATCCCTTCGTTTGGTAGAAGAACGAACGAGATCCTTTCAGAAATACCCCAGGTCTGTGAGGACCAATGGATCTAGAGGAGGAGCACGGGTGTTAATGCCTCGACCCCTTTAGCCTTCGCAAGTAGCGATGAAACCGGGACCATAGATCCCAGGATCCATCAGGAGCTATCTAGTTCGTCGATCTTAACCCTTGTGTAGATGGGAGGATGGACTCGTCATAGTCCTGAAAGTCCCAATTTAGTCATGACCATCCATTCAGCAGGGATGCGTGGCAGTCAGGTGGCATTTCACTAAATCGCGACCTGGAGTGGTCAAAGGGTAGGACTGCACAAACTCATGATTCACGAATTCATGACGTAATTGTGGTCGTTGATCTAGGAGTGATCTGGACCGTCGATCGTCCAGAAGGGAATTTCAGCATTTCGGGAGTCGGGGGATTCGAGAGGAGAACATTCGCAAAGTGTCGAGTTGCGCAGTCCTGACCCAACACTCGGAGGAACGTGGGCCCTTGATCAGGGAACAACGAGAACCATCGATTTAGCATGAATGAGTTTGGCGTTTCGGTGTCCGAGAGACCAAAGGGGAAAATCTCTCAGTTTCGAAAGTCGTGAAATCACAACATACGAAACCCTGATGCTCTCAGTGGGTTGGACCTAGGTCATAGGATAGGGTCATTTGGTAGAAGGAGGAGGTAGGCGCTAGTAGTTGTCTAAGGTTCTAACTCAGGGATCGGTATTTTTGGACCCGAGAATTCGAAGAAATGAGAAGTCGAGGGATGTGAAGTCTCGAAATTGCAAAATGCGAAATAACCTATGGTTGTAAGCCGTCGTCACAGCACCGTGGACGTGTGGAGGAGGGTCACGTCGTGATCATATGTGAGAGGGATAGCACGCGCTAGGCCCCTTAATCACTTTCGGGACTGAAGGAGATGAAGAGGTTGGGACACCTTGCATCGAGATCCCCAATGTCGCGAAATGCGATGAGCCTTTTAAACTAAGCCTATGGTCGCGGGTCTCGATCATGAGGTGGAGGATGAGGAATGAGCTAGCCTGTGCTAGGCCCCTGTAGGAATTTGAGAATTTTGTCCTTTGGGAAAAAGGCGAAAATTTTTGTTATGTCGCTGTGGGTGTGTGACATTCCTCTACTTTGACTCCAAGTGCACTATTCCCAATATGTTATTCCCACAACCAACATGCCAATATAGGGAAAAGGGATGGATTCTATAAGGATTATGAATGGTAGGGAATGCTAAGGAGGAAAATCAAAGTAGGATGCAAAAAGTCTTGGAATACAAGGGAGAAATTTTGGCAGAGTTCACTTGCCTCCTCTTTCATATATCCAAATGACCCCCTAGGGCCCTTTTTATATGGAGAAATGATGTTTATTCGGTTGTCAAAAATGATACAAGAGGTAAAATGGTTGTGAAAGCTAAAATATCCCGTATACTCTATCAGAAAGTGCATAATTTCTTATTTTTTGCAATTTTTTAGATTATACATGAGCTTTCAGGTATGTAGCTAGCATATGTACGCAGGCATTTAGATATGCAACTAACATATGTACGCTCTCTACATATGTATCAGGGCGCTTACACCATACAAAAAGTGATTTTTAAGAGGAACTCCAACAAAAATGGTTGGAAGATGTGTGAATAGGTAGGTCAACATCATAAATGCATAGTAGGCCATCATTTTTCTCTCATCAAGCAACTTCCACCAAATGGTCGCATCACCTTGTAAGTATAAACTGACTATATCTTTCCAACTCTTTCTCAACAATAAACTCCTATTATTTAGAAATTCTTCAATACTAAGGCCATCATCTCTTCCAGTAAAAAACATCTTTCTTGGAATAAATATTCAACACAAACTAGGGTTTAAAAAATAACTTATTGTAGAAAATCGTGGCTTTTTACGGAAAAAACCCTGAAAAACTACCAAATTTAAAATGGTCATAAATTTAATTCCCAGACTCCGTTTTAGTTGATTGTTGTTATGAAATTGGGTATTTTTCCAAGAGGGATCCAAATGACCAATTACATTTTGAAAATTAGGGGGAAAAATGTTCATATATGAGCCTTAAGTGCGTCATCACTTTTTTTCTTAAAACATTCTGCAAAAATAACAAAACTTTCTTCTCTACTTTGCCCAAGGAAAGAGATATAATACCAAATGTTGTATAACTATCCCGATATGAAAATATTCTTAAGAAATAAGAAGACCAAATACCAAAGCATTCAACCACAATATTCAACACAAGAATGTAGAGAAAACCCTTGAGGTAGGGTAACGTCATATATTAATCCTTATGGAAGGATAAAACTCCTCAAGCAATCATTGCTTGTACATCCACAATATTCTACACCATCCAATTACATTGCTTAAATTTCCTTCTATAGCATTCTCTATCTCCTAGGAACCTTCTATAGAAGGAATATTCTAGAAAACCCATTTATTATATCCAACTACCACATTGGGTCTTATTTAATACCATGGTGGACCTATTCCACTTTACATTGAATGGCCTCCACTAATAATACTTAACCCCATTCCCATTGGGTACCTCCCATATTACCTCCCTATGTATAGTACAGGTTTTCATCCTTCTACTCCAGAAGGCATATTTTTGTCCATCAAACTATGGTATTACGATCTTAGTGTACTCCATGATGTTCCTTCTAGTGATTAGAATGTTTTCTGAAGGACTTGCTATGATACCAATTGTTGGAATATTCACCAATACCGAGAGGGGGGTGAATTAATATTGAGTGCTTTTTACCATTTTTTAATCAGAACATGTGAACATTAACTTTATCAATAGTATACAATTTATGATTACATTCAATATATCATGAGTAGTACTAATCAACAATGCATAACAAATAACCACATACATAGTAAACTAGAATTTAAGTGGAAACCCAAATGGGAGAAAACTACTGAATGTTTTCTTATATATCAAAGATCACATTCATAGGAAGCACCAACTTCCAAATTATCCAGCACCAAATGGAAGGAGGTTCCAACTCCCTATTTTTAGGTTCCATCCCAAAGGAAGCTACAACTCCCTGAATTCTCTAGCTACAACTCGAAGGAGGCTCCAACCTGAAGGAAGATACGACTCCATATTTTTTTCGGATTCAACCAGAAGGAGGCTATGATCCATTGATTTACAGGCTTAAACCTAAAGGAAGCTCCAACTCCTTGTGTTCTCAAGAACCAACTGGAAGAAGGCTATGACCCCCTTTCCTTTCCCCATCCTGCCTCCCTGAAATATAAGTGTAGACTCAACCTGTCACTACCACTGATACAATCACTGCCACTATCACTGAACTTGTCACTATCATATCAACCTCTCACTATCACTGATATTACATCATCATAAGATCTGGATCAAACTCATAACCATATATAGCTCATACCAAGACCACCAAGAATGTCTCCAACCCATATGACCAAATTCACAAAGATGTGCATCTCCCAATCTACCAAAAATATGCCTCTAGTATGTGCTAAAACATCAATGATATTCCTCAAACAATATGCCAATACATGCCTCAAACCATGTACCCAAGTATCCAAAATATACCTCAACCATGTTTCAAATATATGTGCCAATACATCCAAAATATGCCTCAAGCATATGCTAAACATCTCTAATACATGTCTCAAGCATGTATCATAGCATCAAGATATAACAATCAAAATCATGTATACAGACATACCTTAGATACTAAATCAACCTTGTTTCATCATCATACCTTGATGCAACTTGGAACAAACATCCCCTTTACTTTCGCTCAACCTCTCTACCTCATATTTTCGAATAGATCAAGTGTTCACTAGATAGATATTCAATGAACTTGTGTGCAAAAATGAAAGACTCTTGATGTTTATTTATACTTTTCAAGTGACTTCTTTTGGGGATAACTTGTAATTGTTTTACCCTTTTTTCCTGATTTTAGGGTCAACTCATTATTTCTTGTTACAACTATTTTATCCTTTAATTAATAACTATTTTACCCTTTTTCCTAATTTTAGGGTCAACTCATTATTTCTTGTTACAACTGTTTTACCCTTTAATTAATAATTGTTTTACCCTTTTCCTGATTTTAGGGTCAACTCATTATGTCTTGTTACAATTGTTTTAACCTTTAATTAATGACCTGTATCTTCTTGTTTCAATTGTTTAGGGACTTCTTAACTTTTAGGGTCAACTCATTATTTCTTGTTACAACCATTTTACCCTTGTAACTTCTTGTTGCAACCATTTAGGGACTTCTTAACCATTCTTCAGGGATTTCAACTTCATGAGGACATAACTCCTCAACCGTAAGGAACCATGTGTCGTACCACACACCGTTGGAAATTTCTTGACTAGGACTATCCATGTATGAGGGTTTCATATGCATTTTAAATGTTCGTCAACCTATTTTTCATCAACTAACTTTGGGCTCCGTGACGACACCATTGGGGATTCTTAGCCACTTAACCACTTATCCATATTTCCAGGGATTCTTCTAGTGTTGACTAGGATTGACATCAATGACAACCAACTATCTCAGTGTCTCATGAATTCGTCTCTTTCCCATATGGAATAAAGTTTTCCATGAATCTGCTACTCAACTATGCACAATGTTGACCCATATGTTGTTGCTCAGAATCCCCCTCTTCATCATTTACATTACTAGGAGTCTTCAAGACATATGGCTTAGAAGAATAATTAAAACTTCTATGATGTTGAGTTATCTTCCTCTTCACCTATAGATTCATCCTCTTCCTGAATTCTGACATCTTCCTCTTCATCGTCATCTTGAATTCTGACATCTTTCTCTTCATCCTCTTCCTGAACTTTGACACCTTCCTCTTGGCCCGTGAATTCATCATGATCTACTGCTGCAACAAATATTGTGAGTACGATCTCTAGAAATTGTTCTTCATTCTCCCGCTCTTCTTGTTTTTCTTTTCTTCTCCAAGCCTTCTTGTATTTGTCATCAATGTTTTCCTTCATGAAAGGCTCCATCACACTTCTAGAGTTTCGGGCTGTGTGTCCATAGTTGTGGAATTTGTAGCATTCAGTATTGTGGGAGACTACATAAGCATCTATGGCTTGAAAATTTCTTTCATACATTCTACAATCCACAACTTTATGTCCAATGTTATTACATGTAAAACAATGAACCAAAAAGAAACTTTGATACCTGGAAGAAAATGATCCTATTTGTGATGTAGACCTTCTGAATTCATGCCTTAGATGATCATGTTCTTCTCTTTTGTTGTTTTATTCTTGATGATTAAATATTTTTTGAAACCTGAAGGTATAAGGTCTTCTTGGAAATATACTTCTTTTGTATTCATTCCTCTGATAATACCGTGTTCCTTTGATTGGTTTATCTTCTTCCATTACCTGAATATTCTTCTTTGAATTCTTAGGACTTCTGATGACTTATGCATAACTCTTTTGTTCTATTTATTTCCTCATGGAGCTTGAACCTTTCTCACAATGAACTTGTTTGTATCCTAGTACATACTTGTCACTGCATGACCTTTGACTATTGAGAATGTTTTCTAAAACTTGATTAGAACTTTTCAAGTTCTTGTTGAACTTGTTGACTTCAATTCTCGATGACATGACTTCTTCTTAAAGCTTCTCACACTCTTTTTGTTTCTTTATCATTTGCATCCACATTACTTCTTTCATTCTTTTTCCTTCTTCAAGTTCGGTTTTCAAGGAAATTATTTTTTCTTCCAGTCTTCTTTATTATTGACTAAATTATGCTTCAAGCTTGTTTAAATCTCCAGATATTTCCTTAAGATGGCTTGTAAGAATATTTTCTCTCTTTTCTGCTCATTTTACCTTGATTTTGAAGTGATAAACTTTTTCATAATTTTTATTTGATTTTTGAGGACGTTCCTTTAACTTGATCATTTCTTCTTTGAGTGACTTGTTGTTTTTCTTCCTTTCTTTTTTCAGCTCGGTTAAAGCATTGATTAGTTATGCCTCAAGATCCACTTCACCTTCTTCTTCATCACTTTTAGGAGCTATTTTCTAAGTTTCCATAGCCATAAAGAGTAATTTTTATGAGTCACTATTGCTTTCATCATCCTCTTTAGATGAAGAACTTTCTTCTTTCGAGTAAAGGATTTTCTTGAAGAATTTATTTTTATTTTCCTTCTTGTTTCCTCTTTTATATATATATATATATATATATATATTTTGGGAGCTTCTTCTTCATCACTATCTGAATTATTAGAATAAGGATATTTAGAAGCAAAATGATCAATTCCACCACAATTAAAGCATTTTAATGGAAGCACACCTTTGTACTTGTTGGTTCCTTTCTTCAACTTCCTTACGAAGTTTTTCATTTCTTCATCTTCATCTGAATCATCGTTGCAGTTGGAACTTGACTTTGGATTTTTCTTCTTCTTCTTTGTCTTCTTGGATTCCTTGAAATTTGCTTCCTTCCTGGATGGATTATCCTGCTATGTTCTCTTTTCATAGGCCATAAGGATTGTGTAAATATTGGTTGTCATTGATGTCAACCCTTGAAGAATCCTCGATGGTATGGTTATGGTACCTGAAGTTTATCAAAGAAAACGATCATGAATTATAGTTTAACTACATGCAACACACCCATGGATGAATATTCCTTGTCATGCCATTTTCGGTGATAGGTGGTATGCCACGTGGCTCCTCATGGTTGAGGAGTTATGGCCTTGCAATGTTAAAAGCCCCAAAGATTGGTTAAGAAGCCCCTAGTTGGTTACAAGTCAATTAATGAAAGGGAAAAGTGGTTGCAATAAGAAAGTCGAGAAGCCCTAAAGTTAATGAAAGAGGTTAACTAGAAAAAATATAAATACACCTCAAGGATTCCTTCACAAGTACACTCACTCACATATTCTATTGAATATTTTCAAGTGAACTTTTGGTCTATTGGCGAATCTGAAGTCGAATTTGAGGTAGCAGAGAAAGTGCGAAGGAAGAGAAAAATTTCTAGAGCTGCAGAGAGCTAGGGTTTTTTGTAACCCTAATTAAGCATGCCCTCTTGGTTCATCTTAAGGGTGTCACACAAGGCACTCTCGTGGGTCAACTTGTACTTGTCACGGGAGGCCCCGTGAGTTAGGATGTCTTAGTTATGCGAGGACAAGAAAAAATTGGAGGAAATGCTTGTACCAGGTCCTTGAGGTCATAGGAAAGCTTATAGGTCAACACTACTATGTATCAGGTTAGATATAGAGGTATAGGTATGCTTATGTTCTTGTTTTGAAGGTTACATTTGGTTATGGTATGGTGCATGCTTGAGGCATGTTTCACATTGGGACATGATTAAGGTACATCTTGGCTACATGGCTGAGTGAGGTATACTCTTGTATCAGGTCATGACATGACTATGGTTCATTATTAGAGACATATCTTTGAGACGTGGATATATGGTTTAGGTATACACTTGATGTATGGTGGCATATGCATGATGTACATGATTTGGTCCTTTGAGGCACTTCTTTGATGATATGATACATATATATGTTGTGGTATATGATACAAGTTGTATTTATGATCGAAATTTTGATACATGGTACATGATTTGTTTGGCTACTCATCATTGATGTTATGGTATTTGAATTTGACACATCTTATGGTTCATGATTGATGCATGTGATAGTATATTTAGTGGTACACGATTGATGCATGGTATGATACAGGTTGTAGAATGTGGTTGAGACACACAGGTTGATGATCAAATACATGTTGGTGAGACAGAGACAATGATAGGTTGATGTGATAGAGTTGGTGTGTGATATATCAGTGACAATGTTAGTGGCAGTGACTGGTTGGATACAATGATAGGTTGATGAGTTACATATTGGATACAATGACATGTTGATCAATGATAGGTTGATGATACAGTGGTAGTGATAGTTGGTCTACACTTATATTCCAGGGAGACATGATGGGGAAAGGAAAGGAGGTTGTATCCTCCTTCCTATTGGTGATGGATACCACAAGGAGTTTGAGCTTCCTTCAGGTTGGAGCTCGAAAATCAAGGGGTTGTAGCCTCCTCTTAGTTGGAGCCAGAGAATTCAGGGAGTTGTAGATTCCTTCAGGTTGGAGCCTGTAAATAAGGGGTTGGAGCCTCCTTCCAGTTGTAGATGGAGAATTGGGAAGTTGGTGCTTCCGATGAATACATTCTTTTTATATATAAAAAAATAATTCTGTAGTTTTCTCCCATTTGGGTTTCCACTTAAATTCTGGTGTACTGTGTATCATGGATTGTTTATTGTGCA
>ML780994.1:879910-933477 GCA_009831015.1 Picea engelmannii | reverse complement strand
CCCCCCCCCCCCCCCCCTCTCGGTATTCTAACAAGGATTTCATGTAACTCGTCCATGCTCAATGTAGTAATATTTTCTCTTTCTTCTAGGGATGAAATCTTAGGGTTGAATCTCATTGGTAGAGACCTTAGTACCGTTTGAACAATGTATGGTTCATTAATTTTTTCTCCCAAACCTTTAATAACATATAATGTTTCATCTACTCACAGAAAGTAAGCCACAATGTCTTCATCTTCCTTCATCTTCAATTGCTCAAATTGACCTTTGTAAGTTTTAAGCTTGGATCCTTTGACTTTGGCATCTCCTTTGTAAATATTTTGATGTTTGTCCCAAATTTCCTTTGTAGAGTCACAATGCATAATCTTGACATATATTGTATCAACGAGGCCATTTAAAATAGCATTTTTGGACCTCAAATTGTTTCCACTGAGTTTCTTTCTATCTTTATCTATTGGAGGAGTGGTAAGTGTTGTGTATCCATCTACCACTACTTGCCAGACATTAGATCCCTATGATTGTACATAGATTTTCATCCTTATGTTCCAGAAGGAATAGTTATATCCATCAAATTGTGGTATTCCAATATTAACGTACTCCATGATATTCCTTCCAGTGATTAGACTATTTTTTGAAGGACCTTGTCTGATGCCAGTTGTTGGAATATTCACCGATACTGAGAAGTGCGGTGAATCAATATTGAGCACTTTTTACCATTTCTTAATCAGAACATGTGAACATTAACTTTATCAATAGTATATAATTTATGATTGCATTCAATATATCATGAGAAATACTAATCAACAATGCATAAAAAATAACCACATACACAGTACACCAAAATTTACGTGGAAACCCAAAAGGGAGAAAACCACATAATGCTTTCTTATATATCAAAGATTACATTCATAGGAAGCACCAACGTCCAAATTCTCTAGCACTAACTAGAAGGAGGATATAACCCTTTATTTGCAGGCTCCAACCTAAAGGAAGCTACAACTCCATGAATTCTCCAGCTACAACTGGAAGGAGGCTCGAACCCCCTAGTTTACATGCTACAACCTGAAGGAAGCTACAACTTCCTGTGTTCTCCAAATCCAACCGAAAGGAAGCTATGACCCCTTGATTTATAGTCTCCAACCTAAAAGAATCTCCAACTCCCTGTGTTCACCAACACCAACTAGAAGGAGGCTACAACCCCCCGTCCTTGCACCGTCGTGTCTCCCTGAAATATAAGTGTAGACTCAACTTGTCACTACCACTGATAGAGTGACTGCCACTGCCACTAAACCTTTCACTATCATATCAACCTGTCACTCCCATTGATATTGCATCATCATCAGATATGGATCAAACTCATAACCATATATAGCTCATGCTAAGATCACCAAGAATGTCTCCAACCCATATGACCAAATTCACTAAGATGTGCATCTAACAATGTATCCAAAATATTCCTCTAGTATGTTCTAAGACATCAATGGTATTCCTCAAACAATATGCCAATACATGCCTCAAAACGGGTACCCATGTATCCACAATATACCTCAACCATGTACCAAAAATATGTGTCAATACATCCAAAATATGTCTCAAGCATATGCTAAACATCCCCAAGACATGCCTCAAGCATGTGTCATAGCATCAAGATATAACAATCAAAATAATGTATACACACATACCTTAGATCCTAAATCAACCTTTTTTCATCATCATACCTTGCTACAACCTAGAACAAGCATTCCCTTTACTTTACTTCAGTCTCGCTACATCAGTTTTTCCAATAGATTAAGTGTTCACTAGATAGATATTCAATGAAATTGTGTGTAAAAAATAAATACTTTTGGTGTGTATTTATACTTTTCAAGTGACTTATTTTGGAGCTAACTTGTAACAGTTTTACCCTTTATCCTAATTTTAGGGTCAACTCATTATTTCTTATTACAATTGTTTTACCCTTTAATTAATAATTGTTTTATCCTTTTTCCTGATTTTAGGGTCAACTCGTTATTTCTTGTTACAACTATTTTACCCTTTTTCCTGATTTTAGGGTCAACTCATTATTTCTTGTTACAATTGTTTTACCCTTTAATTAATTACTTGTAACTTCTTGTTGCAATCGTTTAGGGACTTATTAACTTTTAGGGTTAACTCATTATTTCTTGTTACAATTGTTTTACCCTTGTAACTTCTTGTTGCAACTTAGGGACTTCTTAACCATTCTTTAGGGCTTTCAACTTCATGAAGATATAACTCCTCAACTGTGAGGAACCATGTGGCATACCACATACCGTTGGAAATGAAATGATGAGGAATATCTATATATGAGGGTTTTATATGCATTTTCAATTTTCTTCATCCTCTTTTTCCTCAACTAACTTTGGGCTTCATGACCACACCGTCGGGGCTTCTCAACCACTTAACCACTTAGCCATCTTTCCAGGGCTTCTTCTAGGGTTGACTAGGGTTGACATAAATGACAACCAACTATCCAACATTGGGCCCCCATCATGTTGAGCCATAGCCCTTTCACACTCAATCAGTTCACTATAAGTTTCTTCGATATCCGATGCTCCAAGATTTCGACCTACTGGGGCACCAACCCACCTGGGTACCAAGATATTGGTCCCCAGGTAAAAAATATTTACTACTTACAACTCTAATGGATCGAATGGTGTCATAGCTGGTACTTTAAAAAAATGGCACTACCACCATCGACCACCTAACCATATATGTAGTCCTCTCGTCACCTTCCATGTGGAGTGACATGTGGCACACATATTGTGTCATGGGATGCCCCCTCAAGATGAAAAATCCCCATGATATGTGGCACATTCTCCGCTCAACACATGGACATCCCACATATATTGACATGGTATATACATCAATGCGTAATGTTTGGCATGTCCATCTGGGAATTGACACATGTCCATCGTTCATTGGTTGGGTGATGTCATCCTTCCCCGCTCTAAGCTTGCGAGGTAAGGTTAGAACCATTCTCAGAACCTTGTCCCATTGGGGAGCCGGGTCATCAAGCCACCATCCACTCGAACCTTGCCCGATTGACCCCACATCATCAGTCACCTTGATCTATCGATTCCCAATGCTTGGAACCCTGCCTAGGCCAAATATATTCCCCGCCAGCCTACCGACCACTAAGGGGGGGGGATATGAACTTGTACAAAATTCTTCCACGGGTCTGGTTTCATGATACCCTAGACATCAACTCCCTCCTGATATTTTATGAGATCAACATTCGAGATCACTCGACTCTCATGTCCAATGACCAAGATTTATTTACTCTAAAATCACTAGTGTTCTCCCAACGGGCCCACACTCGACTTGATGTCTAGTCATCTACCGACACATGTCACCCTCAGGACACGTTGGTTTCCATGCTAGAAATGATGCGTCACAATGATGTTGGTTTCTCTCCTAATCTTGACACGGGGATCCAACCATTATATGACAGATGGAATGGCATGGAAATACACGTCATCATCGTATGCATGGTTCATACATCAGGGCCTTGACACTTGTCCACAACACATTGGTGGGATGACATCATTTGACATCTTCTTGACGTCACTTTCTCTGCACAGAAACCTTACGAGAAAGGGTGGAACTTTTCTCTCAGAACCATGCCATGTTGGAATAGCATGCCACATAGGTGTCGACCTCATTGGCACCTCACGCCTTCAATCAAGATTCCTCATTACCTGATGTCCCAGGGCATTGACCCACTGGGATATCGGGGTACCTGGGATCTCCCAACAAAGAACCATGCACAACAATTTTCTTGGGGTTTTGATACTCCAACACCTCGGTCCTGGAATCCCTCGTGAGCTTAACACAACAAATATACGACTGAGATCTCTCAGCATGTAGATCTAACAATTGAGCTTCAAGGCATTTAAACCTAGACCTTTGTGGCTATTTGGGCCCACGCTCATCACGTTGACTTGGCGTGGAACATTAACAACATGAAACATCACAACTCAAGTTGATCATGTTGTTATGGTTTCGACATGTGGTCGATGATGTGTCACAACATGTTGCATGGTAAGTGTCAGTTGATGTCATCATATCATCTAACTTTCTACTAATTTCCATGAAAAACCCCCAAATCCAATCAACACGTTCCATCACACGTGTCATCACATGTGGACCAATTATCTTGCACCACATGGACCAACTTCTATATGATACGAGGTCAAACCACTATGCGACTTGTTGTTCCCTAGGTGTTGGGTTATCAGGGCCCTCAAGGGGAAGATAAACTTGGTTACTTCTAGGGCCCGACATTCGAGTAAACCCAACATCAACCCATTACAATTGACGGTGGAAATTGGGTCTTCTCCTGATACAACAAATATGGTTGAAATATCCCTTCAAGAGGTTCTCATCTTATTCGTAAGAGGGTAAGGGATAGAACCATGGGCCATAACCCTTCTCCTAGGCATCGACATGTCAGGTTTCTCACACAATCACCACTAGGATTCTCTCGATACCCTGATAATCGATAATATCAGGTGACTGTTATCCCTTTCATTGATTCCTAAAGGCTAGATGCTACATCAAATGACCATCTCTTCTCCACCTGTTGATCTAATGGTGGATATTTTCTTGGTGTTTTTGGTAAACTAAAGGATTTAAGGAAAGGTTAATTTGAGACTATCATCCATTCTCATGCTCATGTGATTTGGGAGTGGAAGCAGGGTCCTGAACCCTATCCCACCATATATCAACCTTCTGGGCATTTTGTGATGCCTAATCTAAAGGACCTCCTAGTACCTCGGGGATCCGACACTCCAGTTAATCAAGAATTCTAACCTCCAAGTCAGTATCTCTAGGGAAGATCGAACGACAAGGATCATTCTCCCTGTCGATAGGAA
This sequence comes from Picea engelmannii, assembly GCA_009831015.1. NCBI lineage: Eukaryota > Viridiplantae > Streptophyta > Pinopsida > Pinales > Pinaceae > Picea > Picea engelmannii. The sequence goes on along the minus strand of ML780994.1, from coordinate 928,585 downwards.
TATCACTAGGTAACGCCCCCGACCATCGACCCCTGTCGGGTAACGCTACCCAAATACCTTGCCTTCTACAACTAGCTCTGATACCAATTTGTAACGTCCCCGACCAACAACACCACTGTCGGGAAATGCTACTGCAGAAAATACATATATACATAACATGCATATTTAATGAATTTAAATCAAATAACATAGACTTACTGCTACCATACAAACTCAAATGGAATTAACAGTAATTCATACATGCAACATAATACATGAAAACATTTCAATATTCACAGACATGCATAACATATATAATTAAGCATGGAAATGATACTTATCTTTTAACTGGAGTAAAACTGCCAACTATGTGCAGACCTTCCACGAATCTCCCAGCCTTATACCACACTTCTCATCACTCTCAGCAGTAGGTCACCCCCGAGCTGGGACTAAACTTCACCGGGCAAGGGATTCCTACGATAGGCAAGGTCAATAGGAAAGTCAAACAATTTAAGAGAAAGGATTCTCTCCCAGGAGCCACTTACACCCACCACTCATAGACTCTCATTCCCCACATGCTTGTCCCACCCCAGGAGTATACACCTTCACTGTCACACAGTCCATCGGCTACTCCACCTCCCTTACCTTGGGCTTCAGCAACAGGTCGAACCAGAATTCTCAAATATCTGAAGTAGCTACGAGACTCCCTCAAGGACAACTCACCTCCTCAACACACTCTCTCACCTAGAGAGAGTTGCTCACAGGCTTGACAACCTACTTCTTCAATCCACAACCACCTCTCTCACCTGGAGAGAGAGTTCCTCATAGGCCTGACAACCTGCTTCTTCAACCACAGGCTTGACAACCCGTCAATTCAAACCGCAATAGCTAAGTCGGGTAAGGCAAGGGAGGACTTAGTAAATTACAGAGGTGCAAAATGGTCACAAGTTCAACAATTGCAAAAATGGTTGGCTGCGGGATTTCTCAGTGTGTGAGTGAACTCGTGAGGAGGAAGGGCAGACTGGTCTAGCATAGCCAAGATGATGCAAGTGTGATTCAAACTCTGTGCATGTGTGAGTGCCTGAGTGCCTGTGCGGGTGTGCGAGTGTGCCTCCGTGTGTCCCCCAGTAGCAAGAATTCCCCCCTTAAGTCTTCATGTGCCTGAGCCGACACCTGTCGCTTAGGAAGCATGTTCCTTCCCCTTTGGAAGTCACCTGTCCTTCCCCAGGAACTTAGGATAAAAACATATCAATTTAAAAAACAACTGAGGCTCGTCCTTAGGGTATTACAATCCCCTCCCCTTATTTTTGCATTGTCCTCAGTGCAACTTATTTACACAGCATCAACAAGATTTTCAAAATCTTAAAAAAGATATGGGTATTCTTCCCGCATAGAATCCTCATGCTCCCATGTCACGTCCTCAGGACCGTACTAGGTCCACTGGACCTTTACAAGCCCTATGGCTCGATTCTGGAGATGTTTTCTCTTCCGGTCCAATATGTGCACCAGATGCACTTGCAAGACGCCTTCTTGCTCCACCTGAATCACATTTCAATCAATAACATGATTAGCATTAGGTATATATTTCTTAAGCAATGAAACATGAAACACATATGTACAGTCATGGATGCAGGAAATGAAAGCATATATGCAACTGGTCCAATCCTTTCTAGGATTTCAAATGGTCCACAATATCTGGCTGCCAACTTGGAATAGTTTCCCAACTTCAGGGAACTTCTATTGGCTTTCACTTTCAAGAAAACATGATCACCCACTTTAAACTCCATGTGGGTCATGTTCTTATCAGCATAAATTTTATGCCTATCTTGGGTAGCCTTCAAATTCTTCTTAATCTTCAACATTTGATCTTTCATTTCTTTAATCATCTCTGGCCCAACCACTACCCTATCAACTGATTTATCCCAACTTATTGGCGTGTTACACTTTCTGCCATAAAGTGCTTCAAACAGGCTCATCTTTAGTGATGCTTGATACCCATTTTTGTAGGAAAATTCTACCAAGTGTATGTAGTCTTCCCATTTAGATGGTTTGCCCATCACATACATCCTTAGCATATATTCTATCATTTGGTTCACCCTCTCTGTCTGCCCATCAGACTCAGGATGATAAGCAGTGTTGAAGTTCAGATTCGTTCTAAATCCTTTGAATAACCCCTTCCAGAATTTTGAGGTAAATTTTGGGTCTCTGTCAGACACAATTGTCTTGGGAATACTATGCAATCGTGCTACTTCATTCATATAGATATCGACAACATTAGCTTCCTTGTGAGTGGCCTTCAATGGAATAAAATGGGCAACGTTCGTAAGCTTATCTACCACCACCATGATGGAATCATGTTGCTTTCCAGTTCTGGGCAATCCTGTGATGAAATCCATTGTCACCACTTCCCACTTCCACTTAGGAATGGGCAATGGCTGTAGAAATCCTGCTGGGTGCCTATGTTCAACCTTGACCTTCTGACACTCCAGACATCTGGCGATGTATTCTGCAATTTTCTTCTTCATACCTGGCCAAAAGTAATGGCTCTTAACTGCTGCCACTGTTTTTTGATATCCATGGTGCCCAACATAAGGAACATTATGAATTTATTTCAAGATCATAATTCTCAATTCCTGAGAATTAGGTACATAAATTCTATTTACAGGAGTGTTCCATCCGCTTCCAATTTATAATCTTCCACTTTTTGTAGCATCTTACCTTGTTGTAGCTTTCCTACCATTTCCATGTACTGCAAATCTTCATTTACAGCTTCTGAGATTCTTCCTTTAGTATTAGTTTGATACATGCTAATGGTCGTAGCATGTAGTTCATGCACTCTTCTACTAAGTGCATCAGACACTTTATTCTCCTTTCCTTTGATATGCTTGATATCAAAGTCATACTCACAAAGGAATTCCAACCATATACTCTGCCTAATATTCAAGGTTGGATGATCAAACAAATACTTTATACCATTATGGTCTGTCCTCAGTTCAAACCTCTTTCCCATGAGGTAATGTCTCCATTTCTTCAAAGCGTGCACTATGGCTGCCAACTCCAAATCATGAGTTGCATAGTTATTTTCATGATCCTTCAGCTTCATGGACTCATAACATATTACAAACCCATTATGGCTAAGGACTCCCCCAAGTCCTTCTTTGCATGCACCTGTACATACTACAAAATATTCATTTGGATCTGCAATCCTCGGGATTGGAGCACTGGTTAACAACTGCGTCAATTGTTGGAAGCTTCTCTCACATTCTTTTGTCCATTGAAATTTCTTCTCCTTCCTTTGCAAGGAAGTGATGGGGTGAGTTATCCTTGAGAACCCTGTAATGAACCTTCTGTAATAGAAATCTAGACCCATAAATGATCTTACTTATGTCACATTCTTCAGCGCTGACCATTCTCTGATGGCTTCTATCTTCTCAGGACCCATGACTATCCCATCTTTTGAAATGATATGTCCCAAATAATGGATCTTCTTTTGATAGAATGAGAACTTTCTCAATTTGGCATACAATTGGTGCTCTCTTAACACTTGCATCACCATCCTCAGATTATGTTCATGCTCTTCCTCAGACTTGGAATACACCAAGATGTCATCCAAAAAGACTATGATAAACTTGTCTAGATATTCTCTGAATACACCATTCATTAGGCACATGAAAACAACGGGTGATTTGATAATCCAAATGGTACCACTATGAATTCATAATGACCATACCTTGTTTTGAAGGAAGTATTGTTGATGTATTCATCCTTTATCATTACCTGGTGGTAACCTGACCTGAGATCTATTTTTGAAAATATCTTGGCATCCTTCAACTGATCAAAGAGATCATCGATCCTTGGCAAAGGGTACTTGTTCTTAATAGCCACTTTGTTCATCTATCTGAAATCAATGCACAATGTCAACGTCCCATCCTTCTTCTTCACGAATAGGACCAGGGCACCCCAAGGTGACACACTTGGGCGTATATACCCCTTCTTCAGAATTTATTCAAGATGAAACTACATTTCTATCAGCTCTGGTGTACTCATTTTGTAAGGAGTTTTTGACACTGGAGATGCTCCAGGCATCAGGTTTATAGAGAAATCAATATATCTCTTCAGGTGTAGTCTGGGTACCTCTTGGAATACATCTTCAAAATATTTTAATACTACATGGTCTTCAATATTCGCAACCTTATCCCTAGGTGCTTCATCCATATGAGCTGCAAATATTTGGTAGCCTTTCCTATAGCACTTCTTCAACTGCTTTGATGAGATTTCTCTGATAGCAACTACTCTGGGAATTCCTTGGACTGTTCTCCAATTTCCTTCCTCATCCAGACAAGTGAATGCCTTGCTACAACAGTATAAGATGGCATGGTGCTGGTCCAACCAATCCATCCCAATTAGACAGTCATAGAAGCCTAAAGGTAAAATGTTCAATTCATCCCTTGTTCCCAGTCCATTCATGTCCACTAGACAATACTTAACCAACTCAACAACTTTGCTCTTGGCTCCTATAGCCAGCTGCACTAACCAAGATTTTTCATGCTTGTTTCTTGGCAAATGCAAACTTTCCACCATCTTGGGATCTATATAACTATGACTAGCCCCTGAATCAATTAAAATAGTAAAGACATGGTTATTGATCATACCTTCAAATTCTATCATGTGTGATTGAAACTCAACTTGTTTGTTGTTCAGGGATGCATAGATCCTTGGTATCCTACTGTTCATATATTCCATTGTTTCTACTTGTTGAACATTGTGGACAACTCTCACTTTGTCATTTCTGTGGGGGCAATATCTGTACCTATGATTTCCTTTACAACCCCAACATTCCATAGGTGGTTGTCTTGGCATTTTCCTACCTACTTCAGCTTTCTGGGCTCTCTAAAACCTGGGTGTCCTTGAGGGATGTTTTTGAAAAATGATGGCTTAGTTCCCTTCTTCCTCTGATCCATCTTGAATTTCTTCTTGTCTTCCCAAACCTTCCAGAGAGTGGGATTTTCTCTTTGTTTCTCATATAAGCATTTTTCTCTCCTTATAGTTTCTTCCATAGTTTTAGGATCATCATACTGGATCCTGTCACTAATGGAAGGTGGCAGTCCACTCGGATACCTTTGAATTTTAACAATCTCATCTTTGATGAAATGAACATACTTCAACAATTCCAAAAACCTTCGTTCATATTCATCAATGTTCATGCTACCCAGCTTGAGTTCAAAGAAATATTTCATCTTTCTGTCATAATATATCTTAGTCAAGTATTTATTTTCGAAATACTTCTTGAATTCCTTCCAAGTAACATTTTTCTCTTTAATGTGTTTCACCTGCACAAGTTGATCCCACCACATGGATGCCTTTCTTTTCAGTTGATACATTGCAATTCTTCCTTCTGCATGAGAGGAATAATTATGCAGTTGGAAATATTTCCTCATGCCAAGTACCCATGTATCGACATCTTCTTCCTTCTTGTGCTCTCCATCAAACGTAAGAGGCTTAATTTTATTCATTTCTCCCTTCAGTTCATCCACTCCATATCTTCTGTGTTTTTTGGTAGGAGATGGGCTTGAACTACTATGTGCCCTCCTCTTGGAGTGACCTTGGGAGTGATGATGGTGTTTGCGAACACTCCTTGATTTCCTCTTCTCATCAGGGAACCTGTGACTTCCTCATTTATTGGAGTCACTCTCCTTATCCAATTTCCTTTCTATCATTTCCAGGATCTGCATCAACTTTATGTTGAATTCTCCCTGTTGATCCCTGGATTTCATGAGCTTTCTATTATCTACTCGGTGAGTCTGGACATCTTTCTGCAATCTTTCAATGATTTTCATCACGTTTCCTTCCTTATCTATCTCTTCTCCATGCCCATTGGAGTTTGATCCTTCAACTCCCAATCAAACATCCATTCCTTTAGCTTCATTCTTTGAACTGGAAGCATTCTGGGCCTCCTCCATTTCTCTGTACTAAGCGAAAATTCTGTTTGGTTCTGGGAATCGTTGACTCTGCAAACACAATGTGCAGTTAACTTAAATTTGTTAGGACATCAGTCCTTAACAAAATCCACAGTATTCATAAACCAATATGATTCAATAAAACATTCAAAATTCATTCTCTGCGATTCCCGATGAATCAAGAATCCCCGCATATTTTTCTTTCCAAGTTCTGCTCTGTTCTACAAAAACATTTCGGGCACTAGCCCCTTTATCTTAGTCCCCAACCCATGTGACCACGGTTGTGGCCAAACATTAGATCGATAGGCGCTTACTTGGGACTTCAGGCCTATGACTTCAGAAGTTTTCAAAGCACATCTCAACAAACTCTCAGAGTTCCAAATTACGAACTTGCGAAGTAGGGTGGATGAAAAATCTGCGACTGTCCAACATCCAACGACTGATACCCACTATGGAACTTCCGTCATCAGAGCTTAGGGACTTCGGAGCTTCAGAGATTTGGGACTTCAGAGCTTCGGAGCTTCGAGACTTCGAGTTTCAGAAGTTTTCACGCTTGCTTCCTTCCAATCTCCCAAATTCTAAATTTCTGGACTTCTTTACCCTCCGGGTCCACATGGTACAGATGTCACCAACTAAGGTGGTGGCAGATAGCATATCTAGGAAGGTCCATGTCACCCCTAGTGACTTCCTCCAGCCCCACCACGTCTTCTCTTTTTCTTCGAAACTTCGAACTTCAGAAGTTCTCCCCTCAACATACATTAATTCTCCTGAATTCTGAAATCTGAAATTATAATCTTTCGTGATATCCATGGCTCACAACTTCTTGTGCGTAGATCCAGCAGCTCAGATCCGTCCTTCACCACGCATCTTACCTTCTTCCCTTGGCTTGATCTAACGATCGAGTTCTTCTCCTCATATATACGGCACAGACAGACTCCGTTATTCCGTGTTTTTCCAAAGAAACTCATGGCTAACTGCTTTGCAACATTACCGAATCTGACAATTGTGATGGATTCTCCTTCTCTCAAAAAGATCCTATGGCCCACATTACTCTGTGGCCCAATACCCCGTCTGTCGTGGTTTTACAATATCGCTACACCTATTGAGCTTCATAATATGGCCAAGGTAACCTCTTGGCACTCATGACTGTTCTGAAGTTCGAAATTAGTTCCTCTTGACACCATTTCCACCTCAAACCTTGGTTCTCATGACCACTTATCCAGCCCATCCAGGCTCAGTGCTTGAACCCATGGATCTGAACTTGATTTTTGTTCGTTTTGACAACAATTCTTTTCTGAAACTTTTGCTTCAACTTCCACTAACTTGGCCCATCTAGGATCAGTGTTGAAACCTTGGCTCTAATACCAATTTGTAACGCCCCCAACCATCGACCCCTGTCAGGTAACGCTACCCAAATACCTTGACTTCTACAACTAGCTATGATACCAATTTGTAACGTCCCTGGCCAACAAAACCACTGGCGGGCAACGCTACTGCAGAACATACGTATATACATAACATGCATATTTAATGAATTTAAATCAAATAACACTGAGTTAATGCTACCATATGGACTCAAATGGAATTAACAATAATTCATACATGCAACAGAATACATGATAACATTTCAAAAGTCACAGACATGCATAACATATATAATTAAGCATGGAAATGATACTTATCTTTTAACTGGAGTAAAACCGCCAACTGCGTGCAGACCTTCCATGAACCTCCCAGCTTTAGACCACACTGCTCATCACTCTCACCAGTACGTCACTGTCGAGCTGGGACTAAACTCCACCGGGCAAGGGATTACTAGGCTAACCTAGTTTAAGAGAAAGGATTCTCTCCCAGGAGCCACTTATGCCCACTACTCACAAAATCTCATCCCCCACATGCCTGTCCCATCTCAAGAGTATACACCTTCACTGTCACATTGGGCTTCAGCAACAGGTCGGACTAGAATTCTCAGAGCTCTGAAGTAGCCACGGGACTCCCTCAAAGAGAACTCACCTCTTTAGCACACTCTCTCACCTGGAGAGAGTTGCTCATAGGCCTGACAACCTACTTCTTCAATCCACGACCACCTCTCTCACTTGGAGAGAGAGTTTCTCAAAGGCCTGACAACCTGCTTCTTCAACCACGGGCTTGAAAACCCACCTCTTCAAACCATAATAGCTAAGTCGGGTAAGTCAAGGGACGACTCAGTAAATCACAGAGGTGAAAAATGGTCATAGGTTCAACAATTGCATAAATGGATAGCTACGGGCTTGCTCAGTGCCTGAGTGAACTCGTGAGGAGGAAGGGAAGACTGCTCTAGCATATCCAAGATGATGCAAGCGTGAGCCAAACTCTGTGCGTGCGTGAGTGTCTGAGTGCCTGCGTAGGTGCGTGAGTGTGCCTCTGTGTGTCCCCCAACAACAAGAATTCCCTCCTTAAGTCTGCATGTGCCTGAGCCAACACCTGTCGCTTAGGAAGCATGTTCCTTCCCCTTTGGAAGTCACATGTCCTTCCCTGGGAACTTAGGATAAAAACATATCCTTTTAAACAACCTTTGGAATAATAATAATAAATTATTATTCTCTTGGACTTAAGCCTTTAAGCTTAGCCCCTCTTTCCAAACTCTCATCCCCCTCTCCCCTACCCAGACTAGTGCAGCTTAGTCCCCCATTATCTTTTATCGTGGTCGGTCTACACGCAACGATCTTTTTATAATAATAATATGAATATTTACATTTACAAAACAAGCTCCCGACCTTTAACACTTAGGCTCTCCGACCTACTAACACATAATCCTACCAACGTATAATTGCTCGACTCACCAGCCTACAAAACGTGTTAACAATTTAAAAATACAACTGGGGCTTGTCCTTGGGGTATTACACACTATTCCTTGTAGGTTTACATAGGGAATTCAAAGGTTTAATTCAATTCTTAGTAATATCACAACCCTTTGGCTGCATCTTCTTGCAGGGGATTATTGATTTGGTTCCCTTGAAATTTTAGGCCTCCGACGAAGGATTCGAATCCTCCACATCATTCCTTCTCCAAAACAAAAAATACACAGGGTTTACGACCTTCTATAGACTTTGACACACATACAGTGTTTATAGTCGATTCATCCTCCTTGAAGAAGAATGCAACACTCCATTCCCTTCAGGAATTATCCTTTAATATCATGTGGCATGCTTCCCTTTCATAGGAATATTCCAGAACATCGTATATACTAATATGTGCATAGGAAATATGGGCCTACAATATCTCATTTCACTTTACATGATTTCCACCTAAACATACATATGTATCCATTACACCACTATCCAGTGTTATTATTCCTTTAAGACAAAATACTTAGTTCTCCTATTCAGTTGTGCAATACTTGTGCATTCCCACACAAATTCCTCAATCATCCAAACACAAAGACTTGCTAGTAGAGCAATATCAATCCCATTGTTCAGGAACACACATTTATAATGCAAATAGAAAGCACCAACAATTCATTTCAGGTCAGTTACACAAAGATCAAGAGATACTTATTTGTTTACTAGATTGTATCTAACCAACTGACTATGGGTGAATGCATGTCCACCCAACCATAGGCTAAGATGCAACAATTATCTGTAGTCTGGACACCCCTATGCCAAGCCATGATACCACCAGGGAAGTCTTTCTCATGTTCTTAGGGAAATTTGGTAAGTGAAGGAAACTCTCCTTCACCCCATTACTGGTAAAGGATTCCTCATACCCTCCTAGCTCATGCCCCTTCGAGGTTTATCATACTCCCTTTCAACATCAAGGTTGTAGCCTCTTAGATCAAGTGGTTTCCTTGGAATCTCAAACCAATCATACTACCGATTCTCTCTCTCTCTCTCTCTCTCTCTCTCTCTCTCTCTCTCTCTCTCTCTCCATACATGGTCTCACTCCCCTGCATTGTTCTTATTTCTTTTTTTCTAGAAAATTCTCATCTCCCCTCTGCTAATACTTGTCTGTCTATTTTTGCATGCCTCCCCCCACACATGGAGGTTCTTGACATTTCCTATTCTTTATGTCAAAAGGAACTCGTGGGGTTAAATAGGGGAATGCAAAATGGGTACTTTTTTGTACCTTGGGATGACAAATTATGTTGTCCTAACTAGTCCCCCCCATACTCCATTCATTGAGGGTGGTTGGTTGTTCAACCACCAATCTTCCCTCATTAACCGATTTGTCTTGGAACCAATAAAATAACTTATTATTTCTAGATTAAGTGTTTCAATAAGGAGGCTTGGGTCATCTTGTCATGATGAACCCATTCTCTATGTTTCCTCGCTCTTTCTTCTAGTGGTATCATGGCCAGTACTTATAAGGCTTCACCCCCATAGTCAACTAGTTGGTATTCTTAATCAAATGAAATACAATTACAATATTTTTATGCCATGCCTTGGAAATCATCAACATGATTAATTACATATAATCAGGGGTTTTAGAAAGGGGGTATTACAACCATAGGTTGTTCAATTGATTGTTTAGAGACACTACCTACTTTTTCTCATGGTGTAAATACTTTTAGGATGTGTGTGTGTGTGTGTGTGTGTGTGTGTGTGTGTGTGTGTGTGTGTGTGTGTGTGTGTGTGTGTGTGTGTGTGTTTGCGCGCGCGCGCACACACACACACACACACACACACACACACACACACACACACACACACACACACACACACACATCTTGGTGCCTATCTAATGATGTAAATTTATGATGCAATCTTCATTAAATGTTTACATTCATGCTGTTGTGTTTAATTAATGTGACATATTCCAATTTAAAATGTGATTTTCTAATGGATCAGTAAATTCATTGAATCTCTTAGGAATGTGCATATAATTTATTCATTCAAAATTGTGTTCTAAGAATCTCCCCCATAAATACTTTCAGAGAAGCATACGATCACACATGCAATAAACATTATTTAGTTGTGACACTATTAATTTCATCATTTTTTATATATGTGACTCTCTTATCTTCTCAACGTGTAGTGCATACACTTGGCATGGGTTCCTTGTGTGATAGGGATTGGACTTTAACTCAAGGCCTCTGAGGTGGCTTGTGGTTGGGTAGAGATATTCATTGTTTATGACTTGGGTGAGGGATTGGTTGTGGGTCGAAACCATACTTTTGATCAGAAAACTTAAAGGGGAATCAATATATAAAATAATAGCTTAAGGCTTGGATTTGACTATGGTCTATATGGTATGTGGAGATTGAAAAGGCTAAATGTTAACTTTGATGAAAAATGAACTCACCTTGAACTAGAAAGGGAGTGTGTTGAGGGGCAACCAAACCTAAATTTTTTGCTTCAAGTAATATGAAATGTTGGTTATTAGTAATAATATATGAAAATCAAAGGTTCAAGCCTTAACCTAAATTTTTCATTTCAAGTAATACGAAATGCTGGTTATTAGTAATAATATATGAAAATCAAAGGTTCAAGCACATAATAAATGTTGAATGAGGCCAAGGGTGAAGACTTTTTTTTTCTTTTCTTTTTTTCCAAATAATAGAAAATATGCAAAATGATGTACTAACAAATAAGGGATGATGAGTTTTAGGAAAAATAAACCATTTACCCAAGCTACCATGGAAAACCATGTAGATAATAACCTCAATTCCACCACATTCCATCTTAGAGCATTAATCATGTTCTCACTCTGAGGTGGCTTGCTACTTATGTAACACCATGCATATTGAAAGAATAAACTATGAATTGCACATGACCAAGAATACTTCACAAATGAAAATAATCCCTAAGTTGTGGAAACTTTAGAGGATATCGACCTAGCTAGAGACCTAGGATAAGGGTGAAAAACTCAAATGCTTAGAACATTATTTGTAATTAGAGCTTAGAATTGTTTGGAAAAAAATTGAAATAGTAAGGTATCCTGACAATAGTTTGTTGCTCATATCCATTGACTAATATGGTGGTCAATAATGCTCATGGATGTCCTTAAGGTATCTCTTGACCAAATAGCCCACATGATTGAAATCCTCATCAACTCATTTTCTCTTAGCATCATCAAATCATAATTAAGTTCTTTTATTCATAATTTATTAGCATGTTTAAGATCACAACTATCTCTTTACATATGTGTGACCATACAAAGCCATTGCAAAAATTTCGTATTTGCAACACTTTAGTTTAAATCTTTGTATCAATACTAATATGTGTAATAAATAATTGAGCTACACATCCTATGTCTTTGGTTATTTCTTTCATGGAATGCTTGAGTCTATGGTCAATAAATACAACACACATAAAACTTATCTTTCAAGATTTACATTGTGCTAAGGAATAAAACTTAATTCATCTTTGTTTCAATGCATTAGTGCATATTATCTTATTGATTTACAAACAACACATAAATTTATTTATTATTACTTTCTAATTAGATTTTTTGGTCTCTAAATCATGAGGTTAGCCAAGGCACATCACTTCCCTTTCCCTCTAAAGCATTTTTTATATATTTTTAGGTATTTTGAAGCAACAACTTGTGTTTGATCGCACATTGATGGAATACATATGTAATCAAGTGTCAAATAAGCCTAATAAGTGCTTGTGCAAATGAGGAAAATCATAATGGAAGGGTGAAATCAACTCTCTAGACATAGGGTGACCAAATATGATATAAAATTATTGAACTTAAAATCTAATAATTATGTTTTTACTCTTTTTATTCTAGGTAACATATGTCGAGGAAAACCCCTAGGCACTTCCCCTCGTTCTAAGGATGGTACCTAGAGTAAACCCTAGATTCTTCAAGGCACAAGGTCAAGTCAACAACATGGTTCAAAGACATTACAATAATATACTCATATGCGTTCATCATGTCACTTATTGGAATAGAGCCTCAGTGGGGAGGATAACAATCTATCCCACAACCACTTGGGCTAGACCCAATTGAAATCGATTATGTTTTATAGCTACATAAAGATATACATTTATGCAAATGTAAGAAAAGATCTCCTTGATCGCATTGTGATGAAAGGTCACAATCGAAGTTGGACTCGACCTTTGGATTACAAACACATTGTCTTTCATAATAAAATTTTATTAGAACATAGTCATGTGGTGTTGTCCTACTGAAGTCAAAATCTTCTCTAGCTACAAAAGGAAAACCTCAAAAGTTCTCTTGCAGAAAAGACTTGACATTGGACAACCATTGGGTAGATCCAATTAAGACTTCCCATTTTTCAGTGCCTTCTGCTTTAGCAATGACAATTATTCCTGTAGTGTCAAAGGGTAGTGGAGAATCCATTGTTACTACCACATCTTAGAGACCAAATCCCCTCTCATCATTCTTAAGCACAAAATTCATTAGGACTGATAAAGATGACACATGAGTTAGATTTCTTATATCAAGAAAGGGGTATTTTTAAAATAAGGAGACGTGGGATGCAAAAAAAAAACTCCCCAAGCCTACATTAAAATATTGAATTCCCCTCACGTTGATTCCTAAACGCAGAGGTCTCTTTAGATTGGAAAAGAAGAGACATCAATAAAATTCCTAAGATTAGGTAAGAAATCTAATTATATTTATTTCATAAGATGCATATACCCAATTGATAGTGATAGATACTCAAACAATCCACAATCCAAGCTTTGGTAAGATCAAAATTAAAAAAAGTCTAAGAAAAAAATACATAAACAAAAAATATGATCTTCTATCAAGAAAAATATTTATATGATAATTCTTATAATTAAAACATATATTTCAAATTAATATATGATCATTCTTATAATTAAGACATATATTTCAAATTACTTTAATCTCATCATTGTAATTTGGACTTTGTCAAAACAATGAATATCCAAACCAAAACAATGAATATCTAAACCATACTTGAATTTATATTATTTATCTTTTAATAATTAAAATATATCCAAATTTAGAGATATACATATATATATATATATATATATATATATATATAAATATAGAAATATATCTAAATATATACTCTATTTTTAAGCAAAACATTTATATTTAAAATTTTTGTTTATATATATAAAAATCTGAAAAGAAAATGAGTTACATTTGTCAAAGAAACCTTGCAATCATTGTACTTAAAGTGAAACCACTTACCATGAGAGTTCATGGGAGGATAAGAGTCCAATGAATGTTTGAATTTTTTAAATGTCACATTATTGCTTGTCCAGCCTGGATAGTAACTTTTACTCTTACGAGTGGACAGTTATCATCATAATCAAAGTGTTTTAAAGACCCAATGTGCAAGTGAAAACAGTTGTTAAACTCAACATACTTTTATTTTGCACAACAATCTATATAGAAGCTTTGATAATGCACTCCACAGAGGTCAAATTGGTAAGTCCTATCATCAATCTTTTCAATGAACATGGACATTGTAAATGACATGAATTTGACTATGTGAAAGTTGTGATAGAAAGCATGTGATGCTATGATGCTTTTTCTAATTGGACCCACAAACATGTAACCCCGTGCACACAAATTGGATCTGCAGACTGGATTGCATTACTTTATGTCCAAAAAGTAAACACAAGGAAGAAAAATGGAAAAAAGATTCCTACCAGACCTATCATCTGATGTTAAGGTTATATTATCTGTTCATACTAGCTGTAACAATTATCAAGTGTTCATGTTCTCTTAAAAGTCTTCACATACTCTAAATAATTTGGACATATTTCAGAGGGATGAACCAAAGGGAACTCATTAATTCACCTAACCCTCCTGGTTACAAATAATGTTTTATTTAAACAAAACACGTTATAATTATACTCGGAGAAGTAATATGCTTTCAATTTCAGTGGACACTGTTATATGATATACACAATTTTAATAAAGGAAATGGAAAAAAAATCAATTTTGAAAATCATATATATATATATATTTATATTTAGCAAACCAGATCAAAGTATTTTATTTATCAGGAGATGTACACAAAAACCACTTAGTTGTTGGCTTGTTGCTAAGGAAAGCAGATCAACAATAGTGGAGAAGACTATTTGTCCAGAATGTTTGTACTAAGTTCTTTAATAAAACCAAACTTGCATAACTATCAAAGGAGACATGAGTTCTATCTACCTTGATATTGTCATCCTCTAGACTGTAGAAAAAGCTTCTTAGAAATCTCAAAATGTAATGCATTCAAACAAACTATATGGGAGATAGGCCACTTGCCCCCACTTGGAGCTC
The DNA here is from genome assembly GCA_009831015.1 of Picea engelmannii. Classification (NCBI taxonomy): domain Eukaryota; kingdom Viridiplantae; phylum Streptophyta; class Pinopsida; order Pinales; family Pinaceae; genus Picea; species Picea engelmannii. Next base: position 913,442 of record ML780994.1, on the reverse strand, counting down.
TTGGTCTTCAAGTTGAGAAGCAACACCCTACTGGGTAGCACTGAGGCAGTCTTGAGCATCCAAGCAAGCTCAAATGTCTTGGAGTTGGTGATGCGTCTCGTTCAATTGTTCCTACATTACCTCACGATCATCATCACTGTCTAAGAGAATTTTTCCCAGAAACGTTTTTATATGCCAATAAAGATCAATAGTTTTGAGATGCTTTGTATACCCTGCTCTAGAGCTCCCCAAGTCCAGTACCCAACCGCCAATCTCTGCGTCAACATCCTAGTCATGGAGGGAAGCACACCCCTGGCGGATCACTGCCTCCATTGTCGTTGATTCCTCTTGAATGCGGGGAGATATTTCCTCTCTAAACTCTTTGGCAGCTTCCTGGGTCGAAAGCATGACTCTCGGGCTGGGAGGCTTCGGATTGATAGTGCTGGAAGAGGAGGGGTCTGGGGGGCGATGGCAGCCCCACCTATAACCTCGGGAGTAGCCTCGGGCTGGCGACATGTTCACAAATTGGAGCACAAGAACAAGAGCATGAACGTGGAGGATGAGATTCGAGCCACTATAATTAAGAGCCCTGGCTTTCACTACTTTGCTCCCACTTGAACAAGACTGAAGTGAGAATTTGCTCCCACTTAGAATCATAATTTCTGCTAGATGAGGATGCCACTCTCCCGGACGATACTGCATAATGAAGGTGTCCCACGCACTGGATGTAATTTCCATTAACTCTAGTCATTTCCATTCTATAGCTGAGGTACAAGAGGATTGAGGCAATTGAATAACCTCATATCCGTCGAGAGCTATCACACAAATTGGCATTAACTTCCATAATCAGGGTTATACGGCCACATGGGGTGGTTTGGCATGGCGTCGGCCACGTTATCAATCGACACATTTCTTGGAGGGGCTATCGTGTCCCCCTAGCACGTCCCTATCACCTTAGTCACCGGGTTCGTCGTTTTTAATTCAATAAATTCGAAAATCGACGAATTTTTTATGGGCGTGAATTTAATCGTTCAAGTTCGCCGAACTTAATGGTGAACTCGAACTCGAACACAATGCCAAACAAAATCACGATTTTATTTGATTAAATTCGTCTAGGGTTCGATCAAGTTCGGGTTCGTTTGAAAAGTTAGGTGAAAACCCCCGCGAGTAAATAATCTCATGTCGGCGTCGCTTTTTTTTATTTTGGAGATGATCTTGGCATTGAGAGTGATAGAGCCTCAATTAGTGTTGAATTCAGTGGTGATCATGCTTCTAGTGGTTTTATTGCCCCTAGTGCTCTTGATGACATAGAGCTTTTTGATGTAGCAAGTAGGCCACAAGAACATCAAGAATGAAACTTGTGTTCCTGTTCTAGTTTTCTTTTTGCATGCTGACTTTTGTAAAAAAATTTAATGTTGTGTTCATGTCTTTAATGCTATGTTTCAAACTTTCATAAACATGTTGTTAGCTTTTGAACAAGACATGTGTTTTTAAAATATATATGTTTCATGATTAATCATGTTGGTATGCTATTTTCATTTCTATGAGATGTATGATAAGCTTATAATAAGAGTATCGGATTTTATTATATATATGTTTTATTTTTTCAAGTTTTGTACTATGTCGAACTTAATGCCAAATTTTATCCCCAAAATTTTGATTGTCGAATTTTTGGCGAACTTCAAGCTCGCCGAATTCAAACACAAACACGAACACGAACCACACGAGCACGAACCATGTGACTAAGCCTATCACCCCATCTGGAGTAAATTATATATTTATTATATGGGTTTGTATCTAGTTTTTGAAAGATGCTATTTGTAAGGACATAAATTTATTAAAGGTAACTTCAATGATGAACTTTATGAAAAAATGGCTTATTTAGAAATGCACTCTTGGTTGAAATAGTCTCTTTTGACCTTAGAGTATGACCTAAAACTTTTTCAAATAGTTAAGACTTATCAGATTTTCTTTACACACAAGCTTTATATTGTATCAAAAGAGAAAGTAGACTAATAACTCTAAATATTATAAACTTCTTCTTTCTTATTTAAAAAAACTTCTACAGGAACATACTATTATTTTTAAGTCTCACACACACATATATATATATATATATATATATATATATTATAGAGGATTAAGGTACAACTTTGTCAATCTTCATACAATTGAGGGAGATGCGTATAATATTTATAACCAAATAAAACATGTAGCTACATGATCGCACAGGGGCATTTGAATTTATGTAGGAATACATTGAAATGATCGATTGCTTTTAATGCAGTGAATGTCAAGAAACTCATTTTTGGCATCTACAGTTCTATACTAGTTGAAATTGTGCCTTTAGTGTAGTGAAGGTCAAGAAAATCACTTTTGTCCTCTACAGTTTCATATGCTCGTTGTTGAAATTTCGCCTGGCATCAAATGGATCAGTAGCTCATGGTGTTTTCTCGCAGATTTTTCCCAGTGCCTTTTCAGGTTTTGGTGAGTTTTGCGGTTCATAGTAATAACCGATTTACATAATTATATGCTTCCTGGGCTTATGTTCTTCATGCTCTTCTTTTACTGCCACTGACCGTGATTTAGAAGAAACCAGATGGCTAGTTCTAGTACCCTCCAAGGCATAGATTCAGCAATAGATGCAATCGGATCCCAAACACCTTCATTGGAAACATTATCATTCTATCAACTTCGAGATTCAGATATATCGTGCTTTAGAGACACTGAAAAATCTCTGAACATCAACATTCCAGAGTTTAGAAAGAATGATGAGTCATTTCTGGAGCTTCTTCAAGCTCTAAACGAGAACGCAACATTGAAATCCTTGGATTTCAACAGAGTAAGATGGAGCATCCATGAAGTAAGAGAGCTATGCAATGTTGTCAAGAGAAGTTCATCATTGAAAAGGCTGTCTTTTCAGCAAAGTTATCTCAACTCTGATGGGGTTAAAATGCTGGCAGATATGTTGAGGAAAAACAGTATTGTTAAAGAGTTGAATTTCTCCGAGTCTTCTATCGGACCAACAGGGGCATTGGCCATTGCTTCGGCTTTAAAAATCAATGAATGCTTGGAAGAGTTGCGGATTTGGGAAGATTCAATTGGGTCCAAAGGGGCAGAAGAATTGGCCAAGATGATTGAAGTAAATTCAAGTCTCAGGCGTCTGACAATATTGGATATGCAGTCAATCGCAGCTTATCCTCTGGTTTCTGCTACATTAGGGAGGAATAGGAATTTAGAGCTTCAAATATGGAACAGCGAAAGCAAAGTAAAGCCTGCCAAGGTTGTGGAGTTGATCCCGTCCAATAAAGTCCTAAGGATTTACAGAATTGATACTTCCGGGTCTTACAGAATAGCATGCGCGCTGGCTCGTAATAATACTATAGAAAATATGGATATAAGTGGAAATCATATCAATTCCAAATGTGCTCAAGAGTTCAGGAGAGTCCTTCAGGAAAACAGGTCTCTGAAACATCTGAATATGTCAAACACTGGCATGAGTGCTAAGAGTGTTTACTACATTGCATCTGCTCTGTTTTCGAACCATACCCTACAATCCTTGCAACTTGAAAGAAATCCAATGGGAGGAGAGGGAATTGAGCGTTTGCTCTGTCCTCTTAGTAGGTTCAAACCAGGCCAGCAGCAAGCAAATACTTCTCTGAAATTTTTGTCCATTGGGGGACCTCAGAATAAAATGGGTAGTTATGGTGTAAGTGCATTGGTGCAGATGATCTCCACAAACCAGAGTTTGCTGAAATTCGCTATAAATGATGATGGTAGCATGGGTGCAGCTGATTTCATCAAAATTCTTGTAGCTCTTCAAAGGAATACAGCTTTGAAGTCCTTGTCTTTGAAGGGATGTAAAGGAGTTGCAGGAGATGCAGTGCTTGAAGCAATTATGGATACATTGCAGGTGAATCCCTGGCTTGAAGAGATTGATCTGAATGGAACTCCGCTTCAAGCCTCTGGTAAAACTGATAGTGTTCACCAACGGCTTGGACAGAATGCCAATGCCGAACCACAGATTGATTTTCTCAAGGACATGCCCACGACAGCGCCCAAAACTGCAAGAGTTTTCTTCTGTGGACAAGAATTTGCAGGCAAGATTTATGACTTTTCCTATTCACCCTTAATCAAATTCTCATTGTACAAAAAGGTAAAGGCAACGACCCAATCTACTTCTATATATTGTTGAAGTCTTCAGTGAGGAGAATGATATTATATTATAAATAAAACTTACATACAGATATAGATAGATAGATAGATCGTGGCCACGAGGAAGAAATTCAATATTTGGAATCAATAAAATATGACCCAACAAGTGATTTAAGCTTTTCAAAATTCACGAGTCAGAAAATTTTACAATTTCTGAAATTAAATGACTTATCCTTGTTTTTCATGTTATTAGGCATTCGTAAAAGAATTGGTCGATCAAGATCGATTTTTACTATTCAAATGACCGATATCTCCAATTTTGGCTGCAGGTAAAACAACTCTATGCAATTCCATATTGCAGAGTTTTGCTCGAGCCAAGATTCCATCAGTAGACCAAATAAAAACTCTTGTAAACCCAGTTGAACCCATCATAAGAACTCAGGGTATTAAAATCAAGGTCCTGGAAGATGATGACACTAGAATCTCAATTTGGGACCTTGCGGGTCAGCATGAGTTCCATGCTTTTCATGATCTCATGTTCCCTGGCCCAGGGAGCCCATCTTTCTTTCTCATAATTTGCAGCCTGTTCAGAAAACCAGAAAACAGACAACCCAAAAAACATCAAGAACTTGAAGAAGATCTACTGTATTGGCTAAGATTTATTGTTTCCAATTCCAGAAGAGCAGAATCCTTTCTCACTCATGTCACAGTTGTTTTCACTCATATTGATAAAACTTCTGAAAGTTCAGAATTGTACTTATCAGCTGTCCAATGCGTTTACAGGCTTAGGGATCGTTTCACTGGTTTTGTTGAATTATCCCCAACCATATATACTGTGGATGCAAGGTCATCTGGTTCGGTGAATAAGGTTGCTCATCATGTGCAGCAAACTGCCAAAACAATTTTAGAAAGGGTACCAAAAATTTACCAAGTATGCGATGACTTCAGAGTGCTGTTGTCCAATTGGAAATCTGAACATTCCAACAAGCCAGTTATGAGATGGGAAGAGTTTGCTCAACTGTGTCAAATGAAGGTTCCAGCACTAAGACAATCTCGTTATGATGACGCCGAGAAGGTTGAAGAGAGGCGAAGAGCCGTAGCCAGCTCTTTGCATAAAGCTGGAGAGATCATCTATTTTCAAGAGCTTGATTTCATCATAGTGAACTGTGAGTGGTTCTGTGAGGAAGTGCTTGGACGTCTAGTAAGACTGAACAGCAAAAGTCAATCTACTTTGGATGCACAGCAAAGGGGCTTTACAACTAGAAAAGAGTTGGAGGTCATTTTAAGAGAATCCTTACAGGGTTCAGTACCTGGATTTGGTCCGAGAATTTTTGAGAATGTGCACCCAAGTGACCTTGTGAGCATGATGCTGAAACTAGAACTCTGTTACGAACAAGATCCTGGCAAACCTAACTCAAAGCTTTTCATTCCTGCAATACTGGAGGAAGGACGGTACAGGCCACAAACATGGCAACTAGGTGGATCGGGCTACATCTACACTGGCCGCCATTTTGAGTGTGATGATTCAAATCACACATTCCTCACTCCTGGATTCTTCCCAAGGTTGCAGGTATGACCTATTTTAATCTTCTAAAAAACCCAAAAAAAAAAATCAAAATTGAGTTTCTTATCTTTTTAGAAGAATAGGAGACACAGCTGATTTATTCTAGATATCAGAGATCTCATGTCCTGTTCATTGCTCAACCTCGAATAAAGTTGAAGCTGGATCTCGTTCTCTCTGGGGTGCAACGCATAATATGGTAGATTCACCAACTTATCCCTTTAAGAAAAACTGATTCAGAATTGTAAGTGTGAGCTTCTACTTGAAGACTGTGAGCCATTACGTAATCACTCTCCCGTGTCTATCTATCTATCTATCTTCCCAAGGAAATTCCTGACCATTACATTCAATTGGGGATGCAGGGGTTGTCTCCAACGCATCCCTTTGTTCATGGAAGGCAGGGGACAAAAGGAATGGATCAAGGAACAAGATGAATGCTTCCACACGGTTCAATCTAATTATCCAACAATGCCTCAATGACCAGTTTGGAATCTCCCTGGATATTCAGCTCTCAGATCTCTCTTTGTAAAAGCAATATTGAAGCCTCTTAGAACTGTCCTGAATTCTGCTTCATCATTGGGAATACATACCAGGCCCCCAATATTTGAAATAGAAAAACTATTGGAGAACTTATGTAACATACCCAGCCACCAAGGCTGGCCACGCTACTCCAAAATCGCAGTCTTGGATTGATTTTGAATTCTGTTCTAATCTTGTACTACTCAATAACCTGAAACCATCCAAGAAACAAAGAACATGCAATAATCCAAGAACATGCTAAACCAGAAAAGAATACTTTAACATGCCATGCACAGCAATAACCAGCCAGCATGCACATAGAATTACATCTCAGAGATAAATATACACATCGGAATATATAAATTACACAGAAAACACAAAGAGCACTTATCTTTTATTGAACCATTCACCAACTGGCTGTAGACCAAGGACGTTTCTCTCAACCGTAGACACTACTGTTCATTCACTCTCAACAGTGGTGTCACCCCCGAGCCAGGGCTATGAATCCACAAGGACGGGTCCTAGGCCAAAACTAAAACACACAGCAATTGGCTAATAGGTTCTCAGGCTTTCCCAACCACACAACAATCATAATTTCCAGCTCTCTTCCCCTTCAACCTACACAACCCAAAGAAATGAACCCCTTTCTCTACCATGCAGTCCCTCAAGGTGTTCCATTTCTCTTGCAAGGCTCCAGTGCTATTGGTTAGGAAATCTCAGAGCTGGAAAATCCCAAGGATTCTTAGTTGTGCATAGTTCTTTCAGAACTGCCATCAATCTCATGCACGCAGGTATCCATTCCCTCATGGAATGATCAGTAAATTCTTACAGCCATCTAACAATGACTCTCCTCCAGCTATTCGTCTCCATGCCCAAACCCAAAGCACATGAATCTGTAAGAATGAGGAAGGTGCATACAACCAAAAACGAATGAATCCACAAATGAATGAGCCACCAGAAGAACAACAAGAACGAGCAACCCTTAAACAGCCACCAGGCCAGGTTTGAATAGCAAGGATGTGGTCTCCCCAAGATACTCACATGCCCCCTGCCCCAAACATTTGTAAATAAAAGTTAAAAACAAAAGCAGCCGCTCAGCCCCCTCTCTCATGGAATTATAGCCCCCTATCTCTTGTCATTATCCGTCCCGCAGTCAACAATGTATTATATATATATATATATATATATATATGAAGTATTACATTTCCTAGGCACTCCAGCCCCTTTTCAACTTTACTGGCTCACCAGCCTAAGTCACAATTACAAAATACATTCTAGTTCATAGGGATCAAAACCAGGGTGTTACAAATTACATAGTCGTCTACTTGCACCAATGACCAAGGGTTTTCCTTTATTTCTCTGTGAAAATGGAGTCTCCAGAAATCCAACAGGATATCATCTGCATCAGATTCTATCAGCCAAGTCCTGGAGTGAACAATATAATTCTTTCTATGGAATAAAGAAAACAGAACCAAATACAAACTATTTTCTGCCAGTTATGGCTTGTCCACGCTCTCCGCCCCTCTTTGAATGCACTTCAAAGAAATTCATCAATTAATTACTAGCCCACAATCAGGTCTTCTCCACTCTGGATCTCATCTTCGAAAAACTGTCTTGTGTCTGGTTATCCAAATTGACTTTACAACAAATTTTGGTAGGGAGGACAAGACCACTTTTCATATTTTTTTTCCTTTTAGTCCGAAAGGATAGTCATTGTAATTTGTCCCAACCGACCAAAAATGATAAGGGTTTCTCTTTAGGAAAAAAGGTTTTAGGATACAAATGCAACTCTATGGTTTCCATGAGCCAAACCTTCCTAGTGAACCAGCAGAAACTAAGTAAATGAATCAAATCCTAGAATTGACAATTTTACATTGTGTCTGAGTGTGTGAATTTCCACAGTAAGTCATAATGCTGAGCAAGTTTTCTGGGAAAAGCTGTGTACGATGTTTTGAAACATTGTACACAGTTTTTTCCAGAAAGTTTGCTCAACTTTACATTGATTACACCTCAAAGATCCATGGAACCCACACATAAATAAATTGTGGTTCTGGAAAGCTTCTGATCTAGCAAAACTAACAGAAATCAAGCCTCACTGGGAGAAATTTTGAGAAACCTTCATTGACTTGGAAGTTTGAAATCAACATTGGCATCCAACAGCTGGGACTGCTGAAAATTCAAGCCCCAAGGAATGTTGTATTCATCACAACCGGAATGCAATCTCCAGACCAACTTGTCTGGGGCTGGAGAGACCAGAATATAGAAATAGTTGAGGATTCTTAGAAGATTTTCGGAAGAACGGTGCAAACTCACATTCAAGAAATTCGAGTAAGAACACTTTTTCTATTTGCAATCCATACCGGCATTTCTATTTGCAATCCATACCGGCATTACATGCAGATGCATAATGGGAAACTCCTTCCCCATAGATGATTCGAAAATATCACCAAGTTGTCCATACCCCCTCTACTGGATGCAATTACAGTAGTACCTAGAGTAGATATGAACATAGCTCAAGCCTCAAAGTAGTTGTCCAGGCATGAATATCCAATGGTAGCTTAGCTTGGATAATCACTACTGCCCTAGAAGCATGAGGTCCAAATGATAGTTGCTTCAGTTATGGGCTACCACAAGAGTGTTGTTGTCGCTACCAAGGATGGAACTTGTAACTTGCATTCGGCAATTTCTTCACTTTTCCATCAGACCGCAAGCTTATTTGCCAAGTTGCCCCTACCTACCATCCATTTTTTCTTACCTCTGGTTTTCCTGTTCCTGCTACCTTAATGTGTTGGTTCCATAGAACAGTGGTCGCCATTGAAGAACAAGAGGAGTGAAATATAAGGAATAGTATCAAATTCCCTGTTATTGCTTATGAAACTAGATATCGTTCCTAACAGTTAAGTCCTTTTGATATATTTGATGCCTGTATCTAATAATTTGATCTGCACCTTACTTGATTTTCATGCCAACTTTTTTTATCTGTCACAGGTGCACCTCTACAATCAAATCTTGGGGTCAGGTAACAGACAGAGTGCCACTTACAAACTTGAGAAGAACCTCATCTCAATAGTCATCAACGGCATTGACATCCGAGTTGAACTCGGAGGCGAAATGGGCTTCTATATCGATATCCTGGCTTGTTCATCACAAGACCTCAATGAAACTCTTAAAGTTCTGAACCATGTTGTTACTCAAAACATTCTAAGACTCTGTGCATCATTTGCAGGTTGTCAAGGGGTACTATTAGTTGAGGGTATTTTAAGGCCACAATGTGTGCAGGACCTGGTACCACCGAGGTACAGGAAGGGCCAATTTGTTCTGGTGGAGTATCTGAAGCAAGAGCTACTCTCAGTTCCAGCAGACAGCATATATAACTATCAGCATACTTGGAGTGCTGTTGCGGAAGGAAGGTCTATCATCTTAGGGGCCGGATTCGACTACGCAAGGGACCTGATTGGAGAGGAAGATTTCAGGGATGTATTGCAAAGACGATATCACGATCTTTACAGGCTTGCTGTTGAGCTGGATGTGCCATCAGCTAACGACATCCCCGATTCTCAAAGTGCTCGGAATGATGATGACGAAGAAGAAGATGAAGATGGGTCCGTGTCTCCTACCATTAATGGGATAGCAAAGGGGGTTGAGAGGGTATTGGAGAGGCTTAAGATCATTGAGAGGGACCTCCAGGACATCAAGCAAGAAATTCAAGGTCTGAGGTATTATGAACACAATCTTCTGATAGAACTCCACAGAAAGTTGAACAATCTGATCAACTTCTCAGTTCAGCTGGAAGAGAGAAAAGTCCCACACATGTTCTATTTTGTGAGAGCCGACAGCGGCTTTGCAAAAAGGCTGGTGACAGACATTGTTTCCGGCATGACTTCCCTGCAATTACATCTGTTATGCGAATACAGGCGCGAATTGCATGTTGTTGATGGCCAACCTGGGTGCAATCTACTGAAAGTTGACAACAGAACAGTGCAGAGCATCCTTCCATATCTTAATGGATTCATGAAAATGCTGACCTTTGCCCTGAAAGTGGGTGCCCATGTTGTGGCAGGGATGGGTGAAATGATCCCTGATTTGAGCAGGGAAGTTGCGAAGTTGGCAGAATCTTCGTTCTTATATGGAGCAGGAGCAGGAGCAGGAGCTGGAGCAGCCCATCATATTGAGGACACCATGATCAGAGCCTTAACAGTTGGATCTGGAAATGTGAATTATAGATCTCGATATGTGAATTATAGACCTCTGGATGTGAATCAATTCAGAGCAGCCCAACAGTGGTTGGTGGACTTTTTGAAAAGCCAGAGGTGCCTCAATGGAAAGTCTATTGCAGAGAGGTTTGGATTATGGAGGGTGAGATACACTGACGATGGTCAGATTGCTTGGGTTTGCAATCGACACAGGGAATATGGACTCCGAATCAATGAGGTCATAGAAATCCCAATCGGTTAAAGACCAAATTTGCTAAGCTTTCTTATGTACTGTGATTGAGAACTGAAATTGTATTTTCCCTTTCCATATAGAACAATCAAGCTCAATTTTTTGTCATCTGGATTGCTTCCGATGGCAAAATGCAATGACAATGTAGATGACCAAATTCACAAATATTTAACTGTAATTTTCATGTGGGATAGTTCACTTTGTAGCAAACATACGACATTTTCAACTACTGTAAAGCTTGGTGTTTTCTTATAGCCAGTCAAAACATTTTCAACTCTGCATTTGTGTTGTGCTCGTTGGCCCAATTCTTAAGGGCTCCAATCTTGTACAGAGTTAATTGATAGGCCCTCCAGATTAGAGGCAAGTGCGAGACCACGGAGCAGTTACGTTCTCAAGAATTGGCAGTATTTTTGTAATGCTTCACTCCCTTATAACATAATCCCTGAAGGAGTACTTCATATATTATTGCAACATTTTATTTTGATGTTGTGAGTTCTTTTCGTCTCTTATGGGGTATCTTCTTATTTTGTAATTAATGGATAAAGATGCTTGTTATTGAAATATAATAATTTATTAATTATTTCTTTATTATATTTAAATTTGAAATATTAAATGTTTATTAGTTTAATAAAGAATAATTCAAAATCCTCACATTATAAAGAATGAAAAATTAATATAAATAATTACATTTATGAATTACAAAATGTGTACAATTTGAAATATATTTGTCCATAAATTTATTGTTTTTAATTTTTGTTTACATAATTTTTTAAAGAGTTTACTATTTTTTTCTCAATTATGCAAGAAATTTTAATTTAAATATGTAAAATATGTTTTTTTGTAATTTCATTTATGAATAAATAACAAAGGTGCTTTGGCTCTCATTTTTTTTTTTTTTTTTGGTTAATTTCAATTTTTTTTCTATAATTCTTTCCAAGAACACAACTATGGCATACACCATGCACAAGTGGGTAAACTTTAGACGATGATCAGCCCAATAATCAAGAGTAGGAGTAGTTTTTTCTTTGATCTACTCATTTTTTCAAAATTTTGAAGATCCGGGTCATCTTAAAATGGCCCAAAACCCCTCACGACCAAGTTCCAAGGTCAAAATTCCCATCAATTAAATGGAACTATAACTTCCCACAAAATTCCTATTGAATTTGGGGAAGAATTCCAATGAAAAAGATGTTGAGTTGTAAATTGATTAACTTACTCAAGAATATTATCCAATATAACTCTAATGAATCTTTTCTAAAACATAAATTTTCCTACTACAGCCATTACTTTTATTATGAAAGTTAAAATGAACATCAAATTTTACAACATGTAATATTTGAAGTCATGATTCAGTTATAACATCACTTATCCAGTCTCCTTTTTCTCATCCCTTAAATTACTAAAGCTTGAGAAAGTGTCAATGCTCCTTCTTCTCCTCACTTGAATTATGAAGCAAATAAATCAACACATGCAAAGAGAACACTAAACATGGTGATTGAGTTCAAGTTTTATGCCTTGGGCTTTCATTTCATTCAATAATGTTAGGGATTCATGGGGTGGCTATTCTAGGAATAACTAACATCCCATCGCCTAGAAAAGCATTGGATTGAAATCGAAATGTGAAAATTAGAATGAGACATGTAATCACTTGGTCTAGAGAGATATTTTCCTACTTTAACATAACTTGAAGAGTATATAGTAAATAAGAAGTTGATGTCAAAAGATCAATTATTAATATATAATTATAAATTCTTGTCTAAGACACCAAAATATAATATAACTTTTAACTCTTATCCAACTTAGTTACAAGTATTGATTGTGTTTAATATTTTCTTAAAACATTTAAGCATTTCAACAACTTCTACTGTGGTTTTTACAAATGTAACATTTTCCATAAGTTATCATGGTAAGGTGGTCTCAATTCATAATTCATAGAGGAAAAATTATGCAAAAGTCAAGAATAATTTGGGCACCTTTAATGCCATGTACCCTGCCTAGTAAATGACAAGCAAATAACCATGTTAGAACATTTACTTTTTTTTTTTTCCAATGGAAATTAACCCGCTGGGAACCCACCCCGATACTTCCCCACATAGTGGATGATATGAGAGTGGAAAGCAGCAGCCCAAGGGACTCGTAGCCAGGCTTGAACTCGTGACATCTCCCCAACCTGGAAGAGTGTGCGCACGTTCTCGCCAATTGAGCTATCCCTCGTGACTTTTTCCAATGGAAATTAACCCGCTGGGAACCCACCCCGATACTTCCCCACATAGTGGATGATATGAGAGTGGAAAGCAGCAGCCCGAGGGACTCGTAGCCAGGCTTGAACTCGTGACCTCTCCCCAACCTGGAAGAGTGTGCGCACGTTCTCGCCAATCGAGCTATCCCTCGTGACTTTTTCCAATGGAAATTAACCCGCTGGGAACCCACCCCGATACTTCCCCACATAGTGGATGATATGAGAGTGGAAAGCAGCAGCCCGAGGGACTCGTAGCCAGGCTTGAACTCGTGACCTCTCCCCAAACTGGAAGAGTGTGCGCACGTTCTCGCCAATCGAGCTATCCCTCGTGACTATGTTAGAACATTTACTTACAAAAGTCACATACATTGTAACATTTTATTTTTCATATGAAGTTCCATATACACTTAAATTTCATTGTATTGTATGGATTAAATAAAAAAGATTGTCCAATCACATACATTGTAACATTTTATTTTTCATACGAAGTTCCATATACACTTAAATTTCATTGTAACATTTTATTTTTCATATGAAGTTTCATATACACTTAAATTTCATTGTATTGTATGAATTAAATCAATATGTTTGTCCTTTACTTATAAGAAAAGTGAATAATAGTACTCTTATCTACACATTCATTAATCTCATTGTCATGGATTGAGAGGTCAAAAATAAGCTATAAGCAATCATTTTTTTACTAATAAGATAAGGATGTAATTCATTTTACAATAACTTTTAATCTCTCTCCAATACAAATTTCCTCATCACCTCCATAGATGTCTTGAATACCCCTTAGATATTGTTTGTGAATTTCAACATGACCCCAAAATTATAGCTAAGATGTAGTGCAAATTGAATAATCTTCCATTACCATAAAAAGTTATTGTTTACATATCCAAAATATGGGGAACTTTGAGCAAATCTAAACCCACATGATGAGTAAAGAAACACAATATTTGGGCAAATTTGGTGCAATAATGAGAAGATCAACATCCATCTAGATTGTGATGACTATTAAAATTATATATAAAGCAAAACATTTATATTAATAAATACTTATGTTTAAGTATCCAAAATCTGGGGAACTTTGAGCAAATCTCAACCCACATGATGAGTAAAGAAACACAATATTTGGGCAAATTTGGTGCAATAATGAGAAGGTCAACATCCATCTAGATTGTGATGACTATTAAAATTATATATAAAGCAAAACATTTATATTAATAAATACTAGAGATGAAGCACAACCTTTATACTTAATTTAATCTAGAGAAAAAAAATATGATGTATTGATCTTAACAAATATAGAAAAGGTGTGGAAAAGAAAAAGAAAAAATATGATGTATTGATCTTAACAAATATAGAAAAGGTGTGGAAAAGAAAAGGCGAGTACATGATTGATTATGGAAGTATAGTTAGGAGGAGAGGTGTGGAAAAGAAAAGGTGAGTACATGATTGATTATGGAAGTATACTTAGGATGTGATATGGCAGTGGTTTATTTCCAAACTAGGTATTCTATTTATAGGAAAATGAACTAGTAATCTATATGAGAGTATTTAGTTTTGTCCATTCTTAATCCTAGATGAGATTATAGTTCAAAAACTAGGAAAAAATGTCATTGTTACAGATTACATGGTGAATAGTAGTATCACAAACGTCTAACATGATATCAATTTAACTAGAATTCTTTTTGGCATTGAGTCCAATGTGGAAATTTAGAATACTCTTCATTAATCTGTCACATACTTCTAGTATACCAACACTTTCTCAAGCTTTGGTAATTTTATGGCGGAGGGAAGAAGAGAAAGAGAAATGGAACTTTCTCAATCTTTAGTAGCTCAAGGAGAAGAATAAGGAACACCAGCTCTTTCTCAATGTTTTTTAATTTGATGGAAGAGGAGAAAGAGAACTGGATATTTCTTAAGTTTTAGTAGTTTTAGGGGGAGGAGAAGGAGCATCGACTCTGTCTCAATATTTGATAATACAACATAGGAGGAGAAGGAGCACGTAACACACCCAACCCCCTATCTCACATTAGGTTATTGGGGTGCACAAAATTTCTCTTTTATTTCCTCTAAATTACCTTCCCTAACCACACTTCCAAATACAAATATGATCTCATAAGTCATTTATATTCATCGAGAGATTTACAATAACTACAACTACACTCAAATCTGAGCTTGGGCTCAAAATTTATGGCCTCCTAAAGTTTTCAGGCCTTTCTCCACCAAAAACCACCTCACGGCCACGTGGTCCCTTGCTACCTATACCATCCAAAGTGGCACTACCTAAGCACTGACATGTCGAACACACAATCCTATGACGTGGCATGTCCCAAGCCAATAGCCAACGAGCATACCTTATACGTAAACAAGAAGAATGATACCTAACTGGGCATTGGGATCCTGTGGATCCCCCAACAACTAACACAACATAGAGTTTCCTTATTTCTAGTTAACTAGTTATCCAAGCCCCAAATACTTACCCAATCGAACAATGGGATCCCAAGAAATTCATATATCACTCATTCACAAATGCCGGAGTCAGGTGTCTAGCTGCCACTGAAGACATGTAGACCTGACATGGCATGCCGCCTAACATGACACCTCATAGACAGATTGAATTCCAGGATGACATCGAACAATGACGTGGCAGCTGAACTGATAGTTTCGTACGAATAAGATGACATGGCACGACACGTGGTTGATGACATGACATGTCACGTGTAGGATAACGTTATCATGTGCTTCGAGCCTCTAACAGAACCCTGCACTGGAATCTTGACAAACCAAGACACATGGCACGATGTCCTTCATGACACATGGACTGTTGATGTTACAGTAGTTGTGGGAGGTATTAACCTCCACGTGTAACCTTTGAAAATATTAGAATATTCTTGGAAGCCACAAAAATCCTAACAGATGGAAAAGAAACCTAGAAGACAAGTCAACTCAAGAGAATATTTTATATTAAGTTATTATCCTCCAAGAAGAGAAGTCAACCCAGTTAGGTGACTTAGAGTACTATAAATAGAGGGTGCTTGAGCTCATTTGGACACACTCACTCTCACAACTTCATAAGGACTAGTGGTGCCCATGACTGGAGGAGAGATACAACTGCTGCAGTGGTGACTTGGTCTTTGGTTTATGGTTTGGACTTTCTGCTTGGTGCGCTAGCTTTGGAGAGAGGTATGTTATATTGATTAGCTATTGGTTCTAGGGTTTGCTTAAGGAATTATTCTATCTATCAAGGTTAAGGTGCTCGGGGGTGGCCTTGTGCCTATGGTTGGGTGACAATATTGAGATATTGTCTACGGTGAAAATGAGCCACCTATTATTTTAACAGGTTATGGTCCCGCAGTATCTTCGGACAGTCTAACCACTAGAAGGTAGATTGGGAGAATTTGCTCAGTTGCAGTTGCAATTGCAGTCAGAGTTTTGTTGCAACAATGGAACCCTAACCCCTTGTTGAGGCACCTTAAGTGAAGTGCTTGACCTAATTCATGGATATCCTAGTGCTCCCTAGCCTAGCACACCCCCTATTACTCTCAGTAAGCTAAGGCGTCAAGTTTGAATTTTTGGTCAAAGTCAAAGGTTGACCAAGTTAAAGTTAAAGTCAATGTAACCATGACTTACTCTATGAAGTCAGAAAACAAGCTAGAAGGGGATTCAAACTTTAGAGCATGGAATACAAGGATTAACCTCATCCTTTCCAAGAATAAAGTCCTAGATATCGTGAAAGGCAAGATCATGGAACCAGAGTTTGAAGCAGGAAAAGCGAAGGAACCTCAGAACATTGCAACACTAGAGAAGTTCAAGGATAATGACATTAATTCTATGAGTATCATAATGGACTCTATAAAGGACCATTTGATACCCTACATTTCTCATATTGACTCATCCAAGAAGATGTACGATGCCCTAACAAACCTTTTCTCAGTCATAAATATTGGACAAGTGATGAGTCTGAAGAAGGAACTCCGTGACACAAAGATGACAAAGGATGACACCATAGCTTCATACTTTGTGAACATTTCTTAGTTGAGAGATTGGAGAAGCCATCCCAAAAAAGGAAGTTGTGTACATAACACTCAATGGTCTTTCTAAATCATGGGGTGCTTTTGTTACAAGCATGAATACAAGGAAGGAGTTCTCAATGTTAGAATAAATTTGGACCTGTTGTGCACAAGAAGAGACAAGGTTAAACTCCAAAGGAAAACCTCAAAAGGAAGAAGATGCTCAAGCCTTTGAAACAAAGTTCAAAAGACATGGAGGCAAGAAAAGATATGATTCAAGAAAGAATTTCAAGAGAGATATGTCAAAGGTACAATGCTTTGAATGCCATGATTATGGACACTACAAAAGGAATTTTCCTAAACTAACAAAGAAGAGAAAAGAGAGAGATCATGCGTCAGCTGCCAATGATGAAGAACCTTCAAACAAGACAAAGCATGATGAAACCTATTTATTCTATTATTAAGCTTTTACTGGAACCATTGAATATGACATGTGGCTAATCAATAGTGGAGCTTCAAGACATATGACAGGTGACCATAATAATTTCTCAAGCATGAAGGAAAAGGAGACACCTCATAAAGTGGAGCTTGGAGACAAGAACTCTTATGCAGTCAAGGGAATTGGACAAGCTACTATCAATATGGAATCAGGTAACTCTATTCACCTCAGTAATCTTTTATATGTTCCTGGTTTGAAAAAGAATCTAGTATCTATTTCCTATTTGGAATAGAAAGGCAATAGAGTACCTTTTGTAGATGGAAAAGTTCTTGTATGGTCTAAAGATTAAAAGATAGATGATTCTAGAGTCATTAGAATTCGTGAAGGAAGATTGTATAAACTCCTAGGTCATAATACTCAAACTCTAGTACATGATGAAATCAACCCTAGTGAGTTATGGAATAGAATTTATGCTCACCTTCATATCAATCCTTTCCATCCCTAAAAAAGATGGTTGTAGGCATACCAAAATTACAATCAGTACATGAAGGTGTGTGCAAAGGATGTGCACTTGGGAAGGATATTAATAAACCATTCCCAAGAAGTGAGAATAGATCCAAAGGTATCTTAGATATAATAAATTCAGATGTATTTGGTCCTATGTCAATGAAGTCTCTAGGAGTATATATTTACTATGTGATGTTCATAGATGACTTCTTAAGAAAGACATGGTTGTATATGTTAAATACTAAGGATGAATTATTTAGCAAACTCCAAGAATTCAAAGCCGAAGTAGAGAATCTAACAGATATGAAGATCAAGATAATAAGAATGGATAATGGAGGAGAGTATAACTCTAAGGAGCTTGTTTCCTTTTGTAAACAAGCTGGGATTAGGAGGGATCTTATTTTTCATCATAATCCTCAACATATGGTGTGGTGGAAAGGAAGAATAGAACTATTGAAGAATCAATTAAGGCAATGATGAAGGACCATAATTTATCCATGTTCCTATGGGGAGAAGCAATTATGACAATTGTTTATATTAAAAATAGAAGTCCACATAGAATATTAAAGAACATGACTCCAGAAGAAGCCTTCTCCGGAAAGAAGCCAAGTGTTGAACACTTGAGAACCTTTGGATTCCCTGTCTATATTTATGTTCCCAAGGAAAAGAGAAAGAAGTTGGAACCTTCAAGAAATAAAGGTATATTCGTTGGATATAGTGAATAATCAAAATCTTATAGAATCTATGTTCCAGGTCAACATAAGGTTGAAATCAGTAGAGATGTAACTTTTGATGAAAGGATTGCATTCAAGAAATCTATATAAGACTCCATAGAATCCAATGAAGAAGAGGAACATGAAGATAACAAAGAAAATAATACATGTTCTCCAAAACACCTCAATGAAGAACCATAACCATCACATGAGCCTATGGAACCAATTATTGCACCTAAGACTAGAAAGAAACCAACATGGCTTGAATCCACCTTGCAGGAAGAAGAAAATAATAAATCTCCCATTGGAACCTTCAGAAAAAGCAAGAAACCCAAAAGGTTTTCCACTTATGGAAAGCTCATGAAAAATATTGTTAATGCATAACCTTCCACCTTTGAAGAAACAGTCAAGCAGAAAGAGTGGAAGGAGGCCATGATGGAAGAATACCAATATATTTTGAAAAATGATGTATGGGAAATTGTTCCCAGACCTAAAGAGAAGTATGTAGTCACTTTAAAATGGGTTTATAAGATAAAACATGGTGTAGATGGAAGTATTGACAAATACAAGGTGAGATTTGTGGCTAGAGGATTCTCTAAGTAGGAGGGAGAAGATTATGATGAGATGTTTTCTCTAGTTGCCAAATATACATCTATTAGAGCCATCATATCTCTAGCAGCTTCCATGGGTTGGATTTTACATCAGATGGATGTAAATATCTCCTTTATCAATGGAGTGATTGAGGAAGAAGTATACATAGAGAAACCTCAAGGTTTTGAGGTACACCCAAAAGAAACCCATGTATGCAAATTGAAGAAGGCCTTGTATGGAATCAAGTAAGCTCCAAGAGATTGGTATGCACATAATGATATCTATTTGACAAGACTTGGATTTTCTAAGAGTCATGCCGATCCAAATCTCTACTACAAAGTTGTGAATAATGCACCTGTGATTCTACTATTATATGTTGATGATTTGTTCCTAACAGGTGCAAAGCCTCTCATTATTTAGTGTAAGAAGGAGCTAGCCACTGAATTTGATATGAAGGATCTTGGTCTCATGCACTACTACTTGGGATTAGAAGTATGGAAAAAGTGTGGTGAAGTCTTCCTAGGACAAGGGAAATATGTTGTAAATATCCTTTAGAAGTTTGGGATGATGGATTGCAAATCCATGGAAACTGCCATGGTGACATATTTGAGGAAGTTGAGAGACTTTGATTCTGATCCATTAGACTCATCCCTATATCGGCAGTTGATTGGATCCTTGATGTATTTGATGAATACTAGGCTGAACATTTTCTTTGATGTGAACATGTTGAGCCAGTTCTAGGTGGAACCTAGACAAGAGCATTGGATAGCTGCAAAGTATATCTTGAGATATCTTCGTGGGATAATAACCTATGGTTTGAGATATGCCTCAAACAACGATGTACATCTGCATGGATTTAGTGATTCAGATTGGGTAGGGAGTGCATATGACATAAAGAGTACTTTTGGTATGCGTTTTAGTTTGGGATCTACTATAATATCACCAGCTAGCTGAAAACAAAATTTTGTTGCACTTAACACTACAGAAGCAGAGTATATTGCATCTTGTGATGCTTGTACGGAAGCGGCGTGGCTCTATAAGTTGGTTTCTGGACTGTTTGATCAGGTGCTATATTCGACCATGATATATTGTGATAACCAAAGCTGTGTGAAACTCTCAGAGAACTCGATGTTCCATGACAAGTTGAAGCACATTGAGATAAAGTACTACTTTCTTTGTGATAAAGTCCAGAAGGGAGAAGTGGTTCTCCAGTATATCTCCACTAATGAGCAGACTGCAAATATTTTGACGAATCCTTTGTCCAAGATAAAGTTTGCATACTTGAGGAACAAGCTAGGGTTCGTGGAGATTTCTCCCTTGGTTTAAAGGGAAGAGATGAGTTCCTCAGTTGGGAGGGAGCACTGATATGTGGCGTCATGGACTATCAGTGACCTGTGGATCTATATCATGATAGTACAACTTAGAGATGGTCATACAACTTAGAGACGATGCTTGCATCATGCTAGATATGATCATTCTAGTACAACTCATATATGATACATATGGTTGGAGTTGTGAATACAATGGCCTAAGGAGCATCGTGCTAGTACAAATTAGAGGTGGCATACAACTTAGATATGATTTATTGACATCATGCTAGATATGTCATGCTAGTACAACTTAGAGATGATGTTGGTGAGTTGCATCATGCTAGATATGGCCATGCGAGTACAACTTAGAGGTGACATACAACTTAGATATGATGTATTGACATCATGCTAGATATGTCATGCTAGTACGACTTAGAGATGACCATACAAATTAGATATGATGCAGGGGGGATCATGTCATGCTAGATATGATCATGATAGTACAAATTAGATGTGGCATACAACTTAGATATGATGCATTGGCATCCTTCTATATATGTCATGCTAGTACGACTTAGAGATGATCATACAACTCATAGATGATCATACAACTCATAGATGACACAGTGAGGCACTGATCTACATTATGTGAGTACAACTTAGAGGTGGCATACAACTTAGATATGATGCATTAGCATCATGCTAGCTATGTCATGATAGTATGGCTTAGAGATGATGTAGATGATACTCCGGATCACACCAATACAATTTAGATATGATGCATTCGTATCATGCTAGTACAACTTAGAGGTGATGAAACTGATGACATTGTTGATGCAAGTTGATATAAGATGATATGGTTTGATTGATGTAGAGAATGCATGTCTCTGGATAGTAGTTGTATGCTACTAAGGTGGATGTGTTCCACTAGTAGTGACTGTGTGTCACTATTTAATAGCCATGTGCTACTAGGAGTGGTCATGTACCACTGGATAGTAGTTGTGTACTACTATGGATAGACACAATTGTGTTCTATTGGATGGCATTGTATTTGATTACCATGGAGACTATCACTAACGTTGGAGATGATTTCCAACTACATGGATATTGATTATGGTGCTCATGATTTGATATGTGTTATCAGGAGATAGCTCGTGTGGCTATGTTGTTGCCACTGGTTGAATGGTCTGTTTGTGCTCAAGACCATTTATTTTAATACCTCCCTAGATAGGAGGGAGTGTTGATGAGATTAGAATATTCCTGGAAGCCAGAAAAACCCTAACGGATGGAAAAGAAACCTAGAAGACAAGTCAACTCAAGAGAATATTTTATATTAAGTTATTAACCTCCAGGAAGAGAAGTCAACCCAGTTAGGTGACTTAGAGAACTATAAATAGAGGGCGCTTGAGCTCATTTGTACACACTCACTCTCACGACTTCATAAGGACTAGTGGTGCGCATGACTGGAGGAGATTTGCAACTGTTGCAGTGGTGACTTGGTCTTTGGTTTATGGTTTGGACTTTCTACTTGGTTTGCTAGCTTTGGAGAGAGGTACATTATCTTGATTGGCTATTGGTTCTAGATTTTTCTTAAGGAATTATTCTATCTATAAATATTAAGGTGCTTTGGGGTGGCCTTGTGCCTATGGTTGGGTGGAAATATTGAGATATTGTCTACAGTGAAAATGAGCACACCTATTATTTAGCCATGGACCAACCATGACATGACTCGTGGACTGGCGTGGAACTAAAAATCACCCAAAGGAACAAGGTCCCCTCCCCTTGGAACCCTTCCTAAGAATCTTGACTCATTGGGAATCCAAGAAACCATACTTCTTTAAAAGTCCTCGCAGGAAAATCCTCCAATTGTCCAATGGCTCGTTTATCTTCTTGCCCTGGAACCCTGAAGCAGAACCATTCACAATCGAAAACTGAGGATTTGGGCTTCCATTTGAAACCATTGTGATGTTCCTTCAGATACTGGATATATGGGGTGATGACTCCCTCCTAAGATTACCTCAAATCCTATCCGTCAACAATGATTGGACAACCAATATTAAGGGCACCAAACTAAATGCTTATGCCCAATAAAGGGCCCACACCCGACCCACACCAATCTGATGTTGACACTTGTCTTCCTATGTGGCATTATGACTGCCACCCTAGCACTTTACATCACTATGAGATCACTCTATCCCCATATCAGTTTTCCTCATTCACTTCCTAATAACAAGGAATTATCCATAAGGGTTTTAGTCCTTATATAAATAACTGTTATAATTGCAAGAGACTCTTCCCACCCATGTTGATAGACAACAATGCAACTTATTACATAAGTTCATTCATTCTTTGGAATTCATACCACACTTAAGGGATGTCACCAATGTTCAATTCCAGATTCTTAGGCCACATAGTATTAGTGCCATCCTTCCTTGCCACAAATCCTTTGCTTCTCCTTGAACCTTGTAAGATCAATTCTTTTCAATCCAGGATTATACATACTTGTCTCTGTGGGATACTTTTGGTTGATCCATGCCTAGAGTTTGAACTCAAGTTTTATACCACTTGTAACACACCCAATCCCCTAACCCACATTAGTTTGGTGGAGTGCACAAAATTTATCTTTTATTTCCTCTAAATTACCTTCCTTAACCACACTTCCAAATCCAAATCTGATCCCATAAGTCAGTGATGTTCATCAAGATATTTCCAATGACTATAACTATACTCAAATCCAATCTAGGTGTCAAAATTATGGACTCCTAAAATTTTCAGGCATTTTTCTGCCAAAAACCACTTCATGACCACGTGGTCCCTCGCCACATATGCCATCCAACATGGCACTACCTGGGTGTTGACATGTTGGGACACATAATCCTCCAACGTGGAATGCTACCCAACCAAGCACCAATATCCCATGGATCCCCCAATATTTGACACAACAAAGAGTTTCCTAGTTGTATGTTAACTTATTATCTCAGCCTTGGAACCTTAATACAACCAAAAACTTACCTAACCAAGGATTGGAAACTTAGGAAATCCATAAATCGCTCATTCACAAATGCTAAATCTAGGTGTCCAAATGGCACCGAAGACGCACAGACCTGACGTGGCATGCCGCTTGACATGACACCTCATAACCAGACTAGATGCCAGGATGTTGTGGCACAATGATGTGGAATGAACATATGACAACTAACCCGATAGGTTTCATACAAATAAGCTGACATGGCACGACATGTGTTGACAACATGTCATGTCACATCTATGCTGACACCATCATGTCCTTTGGGCCTTTGAAAAAAAACTACACCGGAACCTCGAAAAACCAAGACTCATGGCATGATGCCCTTCATGACATGTGGACCAACCACGACATGACCTGTGGCATTGCACCTCACACTAAGGAATAAGGGTGCATCAACTCAAAACCCTTCCTCAGAACCTTGACCCACCTGGAATCCAAGAAAATAGACTTCTTTAAAATTCCTTGTAGGAAAATATTTTTGTCTTCCGATGGTCCAATTATCCTCTTTCCTTAGAACCCCAAAGTGGAACCCTTCACAACTAGAAACTTGGGATCCGACCTTCTGCTTCAAACCACTGTGAGGTTCCTCTAGATACTAGCTGGTCTGGATATCCAGAGAAATGACTCCCTCCTGATATTACCTCGGGTCATATCCATCAATGGAAATCAATGAATACTATTAAGGGAACCTATAATATATATATTATAGCACCAAACCAAAGGCTTATGCTCGACAAAGGGGCCACACTTGACCCATGCTAATATTATGCTGACACTTGTCATCCTTCGTGGAATTCCTGCCTCCACCCTGGAATTCTACATCACTATGAAATCACTCACACATGCATCAACCTCTCTTCCATGTGATTTCAATAGGGTTGGAAATCTACAATGGAATCGTGATCCAAATAGGGTCTCAAGATCCGATATTTTCCAAGAAGACCGTCATCACAATCCTCTGGTTTTATGGTTATTCGATTAACCAAACTCTACTTACCTTTTGTTCCTACCTTCAATGGTGATTGAATGGCCATGATTTATCCTCCCCTATGATATAATGGCTAGGGATACCCCCAATTTTCACAATACTACAAAGGTCCGATCAACACACTCTAACAAAGTGTTGGCACCTATCTTCCATTCAAGGGGTTTAGAAAGGCCAACATGTGGTACGATGCATCATCATGACATCATACTCTCTCTCATTTACAAGCATAAAAATGGGTGGAACCTCGTGTTGGAACATTTCCCCATCGACAATGATCCAGAATCGGATCCAGAAGCTTGACCAGGCTAAAAAAGGCTCAAAAATGAAAGTTCTCGGAATTCGATGAAACCAGCTCCATTGCGTCCGTCTCATCTTCCTGATTCTGGCCATATATTTACTTCGTCAAATGAGCTTCGTATGCGAAAGATATCGCATTCTGTAAAACCCAAATAGGTAAAAAAAGGGGATGACTGTACAGTCCGTACAGTGCCACGTGGAAGGCTAACCGTACAGGTCATACGATCGTACAATTGACTTGGAAACTTCTAGTGACGACATGTGGTAGGTGATGGAGCATGACAAGTATAGTTGGACCAATCTATGGGTGACATGTGTCACCACTGTAAGGGTGACACGTGGCACGGGATGACGTCAACAGGTGACTGGGCAGGTACGGTGGCAGGGTACATGGCAGACATGTGGAGCATCCGACATCCGACACTTAGTAGATTTTGGTTGGTTGTTGATGTGCCACGTGGCACCCTGTGGTTGGTTCGTGGTTTATGCAAAATTATATGGTTTTACCATGGGTCAAACCCCCGACCTATCCTCTGGGAAATGGACTAGCAGGACCGAGCTAACCACCTGGGCCATTGTTGGTGCTTGTTAAGTATATGGAGAAATTTATATTTGAATTTGAATGAAGTTTTATTTGGAGGCGGAAAGGGTTGGGGCTTAGCCCCAGCCCATGGTTCAATATATATATGTGACCACATATTTGGAGCGTGGGAGTAAATGGATAAGGACTAGCCACAGGTCGCGGGGAATCCCATGTGACCCGGACTTCAATCCAAATAGGGTGCGGGGGTTATGGGATTAGCTCGAGATCCTATGACCACGCCCGATGACCAGGAGCCAGCAAGGGGGGCCAATGCACAAACAAAGGAGCGCCCAACCACATGGCCGCCTCCCATATGACCAGGAGCACGCATATAGGGGGATGCGCCCAAATTTAAACAATACAATGGGTTTTTTTGTTATGTTTTGGATTTACTATTGATATTATGCCTGTTATTAATAGATTTTCTCCATTTTTGGGAGATATTGGGCATTTTTGGAGCCCAAATTTTGGGAGGAAGTTGGGGATGGATAACCAACTTCAGATCTATATAAACCAGGCCTGTTTGAGGCCATGGAGGACAGCCATAGTAGATTTATGTTGAGGGAAGCCAAGCCAAAGCCATTTTTATGCAGGGAAGCTATTAAGGAGTAGACGCTTGTGGGCCATTTCTGGGAGCTCCGGACGTCCGTTTTGCATGCCGTTTTCTTTGCAGGGTTCTAGAGATCTGGAAGAACATGATCAGATCATTCTTGTAGCCAATTGACACTACTGCAATTTACTTTTGAGTTTTTGAATAGAAATAAAGAAGCCTCCCCCACAGAGACAAAGGCTCAGAGACGTAGGCAATGTTGTGCCGAACTCCGTTATCAATTCGCCTGTTATGGTTTGTTGTTTATTATTTCATTTCAGATCTGCATATGTGTATATGGATGTCATAATTCCTCTTCTTTCCTCATTCTTTCATTAAGCTTCTCAATTGGATAATTAACACATGCAAAATTAAAACTCAACCATAGTCATTACAAGATCCTATGGATCAAGTGGTATCAGAGTTAGTTGACGTTTGGATTTGAGTTTTGCATGTTAACCAGGGAAAAGCTACATCATGGTGAAGGAGAGATTGTTGCAGAGAATCCATTAATTGGATTGAGAAAGAGATATTCTCACAGCGAGAAGATGGCATCGGAAGAAGGGATTTCTCAGGATGAGAAAGAGTTCCGGAAAACATTCCTTGCTATGTCGGAGATGGTGAAAGTTTTGTACGAGGATTACCTGGAATGAAAGAGACCAGTTTTGGGTGAATCTTCAAAGGGAAAAAGTGAAGAGGAAGAGGATCATCCTTAGATTCCTCCTTCACCTCCATCAACACCTCCTTCTTCTCCTTCTTCTTCAAGTTCAAGTTCTAAATCTAATGGAAAGAAAAATGTTCATAAGAATAAAAGTGAAATGCCATTATTAAAACTTGATGTTAAATTTGAGTTTCCCATATATGATGGTGAAGTAAATGTAGAAAAACTTGACAATTGGATCAGGCAGATGGAGGTATACTACAGTGTGCAATAGATCAAGGATGAGGCCACACAAATCAAGTTGGCATCTTTGAGACTTGCAGGTACAACTCTCATTTGGTGGAAAAGCAAGTTGCAAAAGGGAACACAACATGTGGGTAATGTATTTCCATCATGGAATAGTTTCATTTTTGCACTTAGGAAACAATTCTATCCTTTGGGTTATAAGGAAAAAGCATTAATTGAATGGCAATCTTTAAAACTAAGAAAAGGACAAACAATGCAAGAATACACCGATCGATTTTGAAAAATGGCATTAATGTTGGATATCCCTTTACAAACACAAGAAACTCTTATGAAGTATATAGGAGGTTCACCTGCGCATATTAGAAACACTGTATTCATGTTTGGACCCACTAACCTTGATGAGGTTTCTATTCAAGCTACGTATATTGAAGCAGGAAAAACAGGTGTGTCAGGGGAATCATCGTTTTCAAGGAAAGAGGACAAGAGGAAAAGGCATGGCAAGAATGCAAATGCAGTGACGAGGAAGGAAGGAAAGCCCTCTTGCAAGCATTGCAAGAAAGAGGGACATGATGAGGACAGATGTTGGTAGTTGCATCCCGAGAAGAGACCAAAGTGGTTCAAAGAAAAGAAGGGAACGCAGATAGTGGCAACGACAAAAAAACCCATAGACTTGGGATCGGATTTAGGTGATGAATCAAAGATCTCATTGGTTGGTATGACATATAAAATTGGTGAAGAGATTGATTGTAGAAGCAAGTTGTTTCATATAAGGGTAATCATGTGACACACTAAGATAGACACATTAATCGACAGTGGATCTCAATCTAATCTAATCTCAGAAGAATTGGTTAAGCAATTAGGGTTAAAAACACAAGTACATCATAAGCCTTACACACTTAAATGGATAAGCAATCATCATCAAATGAACATAACAAAGCAGTGCACAATCAAATTTGCAATTTCATCTAAGTATGTGGACGAAGTAACATGTGATGTAGTGCCGTTAAGAGAATGTGGAATGGTCTTAGGTAGTCCATACTTATATTATCATAAGGCAATCTTCTACAGGACAAAGAATCAATATCAATTCACTAAAGAAGGTCAAGATTATGTGGTTCATGCTCATCATGTTAAAGCAAATAAAACACTTCAAACAATGAAACAATTAAAGAAGGCAGTGAAAGCAAGAAACAAACCAATAATTGTTTCAAATGAAGTAATCGATCTTAAGCAAGAACAAGAAATGATTGTTGAATGGAAAATCAATCATAAGTTGCTTCAAGATAAGCTCATGTCGTGCAAGTATTTCAAGTATATCAGCTCATTTGCAGTCGTCTTTTTGATGTTTTCATTAGTAATGTTTTCTACATGGATGATAGTGGCTTCAGTAAGATGTAACAGGGTTCAAATGGCTAACAATATACTGTCAGTTGTCATGATTGTGTTACAATTGATCTTGATGAGACAGGTGCACAGGACAGAGTTCAGAGACAGAGGACAAGCCAGGTGGCCTATCCTAAGCTTGTTGACTAGTCAGTAACCTTTTGGGGACCAAAAGGTCTTTTAGTGGGGAGGTGTGATCCAGAATTGGATCCAGAAGCCTGACAGGGCTCAAAAAGTCTAAAAAATGAAAGTGCTCGGAATCCAACGAAACTAGTGCCACTGCGTCTATCTCGTCTTCCTGATTTCGGCCATATATTTACTTCGTCAAACGGGCTTCATATGCGAATGATATCGCGTTTTGTCCGAAAACCCAAACATGCAAAAAAAGGGGATGACTATACAGTCTGTATAGTGCCACGTGGCAGGCTGACTGTACAGGCCGTACAAATGATGTGGAAACTTCTGGTGATGACACATGGCAGGTGATGGAGCATGACAAGTATAGTTGGACCAATCTATGGGTGATACGTGTCATCACTGTAAGGGTGACATGTGGCACAGGATGACGTCTGCAGGTGACTGGGTAGGTACGGTGGCAGGGTATGTGGAGCATTCGACATTTGACACTTGGTAGATTTTGGTTGGTTGTTGATGTGCTACGTGGCCCAGTCATGGGATGCCACGTGGCACCCTGTGGTTGGTTCGTGGTTTATGTAAAATTATATGGTTTTACCATGGGTCGAACCCCCGACCTATCCTCTAGGCAATGGACTGGCAGGACTGGGCTAACCACCTGGGCCACTGTTGGTGCTTGTTAAGTATACGGTGAAATTTATATTTGAATTTGAATGCAGTTTTATTCGGAGGCGGAAAGGGCTGGGGCTTAGCCCCAGCCCATGGTTGGATATATATATGTGACCACATATTTGGAGTGTGGGATTAAACAGATAAGGAATAGCCATAGGTCACGGGGAATCCCATGTGACCTGAACTTCAATCCAAATAGGGCGCGGGGGTTATGGGGTTAGCCCGAGATCCTATGACCACACCCGATGACCAGGAGCCAGCAAGGGGGGCCAACGTACAAACAGAGGAGCGCCCGACCACATGGACGCCTCCCATATGACTAGGAGCACGCATATAGGGTGTTGTACCCAAATTTAAACAATACAGTGGGTTTTTTTGTTATGTTTTGGATTTTCTATTGATATTATGACTGTTATTAATAGATTTTCTCCATTTTTGGGAGATATTGGGCATTTTTGGAGCCCAAATTTTGGGAGGAAGTTGGGGATGGATAAACAACTTCAGATCTATATAATCCAGGCCTGTTTGAGGCCATGGAGGACAATTAGAGTAGAGTTGTGCTGAAGGGAACCCAAGCCAAAGCCATTTTTATGCAGGGAAGCTATTGAGGAGCAGACGCTTGCGGGCCATTTCTGGGAGCTCCGGACGTCCGTTTTGCGTGTCGTTTTCTTTGCAGGGTTCTAGAGATCTGGAAGAACATGACCGGATCAGTCTTGTAGCCAATTGGAACTGCTGCAATGTACTTTTGATATTTTGAACAGAAATAAAGAAGCCTCCCCCATAGAGACAAAGGCCCGGAGACGTAGGCAATGTTGTGCCGAACTCTGTTATCAATTCGCCTGTTATGGTTTGCTGTTTATTATTTTATTTCAGATATACATATGTGTATATGGCTGTCATAATTCCTCTTCTTTCCTCATTCTTTCATTAGGCTTCTCAATTGGATAATTAACACATGCAAAATTAAAACTCAACCAAAGTCATTAAAATATCCTACGGATAAGACAACCTGGATTTTTAAACATGGACATGTTAGTTAGAGGGTCCAAGCCTCTAGGCCCTTAGTTCTCCAATTATTCTTCTACACTTGTGCTTAACTTAAACTCCAAGGTTTTGGTGAGGGTGCCAACTAGCCAAGGAAACAAGGCTTAATGCCCAACCACCCTCGAGACCATACTAGGGTGCTTAAGGAAATGGGTCCTCTCGACATGGTATCCATTAGAAACTAGGGAAAGGAGGAAACTCTGAAATGCACAAGTTAATCCTTCTTACTATTTCAGACTTCAAAAGAGAAAAAAAAAACTAGCAAGGGAAAACTAAGGTAACTCTAGAGCTTATCGATGAAATCTTCCCTCATTCTTCAAAGTTCTGGATTGCAGACCAGGTTTCCCTTCCAACATATTCTCAAGGGTTTTATAACCAAGAAGTTAGAATAGAGGGTTGTGTTGTGAAGTACCAAACATGGATATTTCTCCATTCATCACACACTCTAAATGATAATAACCAGTGAGTAAATGAAATGCATGTAGAGTGTACCAATTAGGTACTCATGTCATCTCTCTCATATTTACAAAAAGTATAGAAGAGACTTTCCTGTTTGAAAATTATTTTCCAAGCCAACTGAGCATGCACATGCAAAAGAACCATACATTTACACAAATTACACAAACATAGTAATCCTTACAGTTTGAGCAAGCACATACATAATCATATACACTTATCTATTCATTAAATTATTGGTTGGAAAAATGACTGAGGGTGAGTGCATTTCCACCCAACCATAGGCTCAGATGCACTAGATCTATGATATTTTCCCACCCCTGTGCTAGTCCATGATACCGCCACAGGATTCCTCAGGATATCAAAGAAAATTGACGTTAGAAGGCCACTCTCCTTTACAATATTCACTGGTTGAAAACCCCTTATACACACCATGCCCAGGGCCTCCACCAGTTTATCAAATGCCTCCCCAACTATATCTCCTTTGCACAAGGGAGTTTCTTCATAACTAACATTGTCCCTCAATGCCCTCCCCTTCCAGTGCTGGATTTTGTCCAGTAAGAATCAAGCTCGTGACCCTCTTAGCTCAAGTCAGGTTTGGTTTTTCAATCCAACCACACACAAAAAATTATTTCTCTGATTCTCATCTGTCTACTCTGCACATGGGTTCTCCCACCACTTGGAGCTTCTTCTACACACTTATTGGCATAGGGGCAGACCCAGGGTTCAACTATAACAATGCACCAACAAGACCTAACTATTGGCCCTTTCGGCAACACCTACGGAGCAGATGCAGTCTCACCCAAGGTAACAATAGGGGGTTGCAGGACATAGGTGTCTACAACCAAAGGAAATCCAAGTGAATCCAAAGAACAACAAAGAAATATCTAGTTATTCTCTACCAAGATTAAACCTACTTCGCATAGTTATATCTCATATCTAACACAACAACACAATAACACTATGACAAACAACAAAGAATACAACATCAACCACATAAAACAACAAGATATACGTGGTTCACCCCCTCCTTGGGGCTACATCCACATAACTATGTTTCTTGATATATTATGTGAAAACATAGAAAGTCTGCGCACTTATCTTGCAGATATGTTTCTCTTTTTCTTCTTCTCTCCCCTCCTTGTGCACCCAGTTGCAAGGTTGATCTTCGCACCCAACTGAAGATCTTACAATACAATAATTCTCTCACCTCACAATGCTTCCCTCTCGATAACAACAATAATCAAAAAACATTAACCAATCATAATGAACCCCTCTTCTCTCATCTAGGTCTTTATTTATACATTTCATGACAATGTCTAGGTGTCAAGACCTTAGATCCAAAACCCTAGTTGTCTAAAAATCTAGGTTAACTTGACCCACGTTTTTCAGGCTTCACCAGCCTGTCTTTCCTTGTTTCCCACGAGGTGCTCCAAAGCATCCGTCAATGGATTTTTTTGCTTGCTGAGTTGTCCATGATCTATCTTCCTTGTTGATATGTCTTCCTCGATATTATCGTTCAATGACTCATTTTCCCTAACTTCGCTCCTTCTTTTCTGCTTATTTGGCCACTTCGACCCATTCTCAGCCAATGTGCCTTCCGCGCGGTTCATACTTCGCCTTTCCTCCATAACTTGCTCTTCCATAACCAAGGGACAACATGCCCCCAACACTCACCTGTGACTTGTCCCGAGGCACTCCAGGTCCGAACCTTTTGTTTTACTTCGAATTCAGATTGTGCAGAGCAGTCTGTGCTTTCTGCTCAATCCCCCGCCACGGTGTGTAGACTGTCTTTTCTGTGTCTGGTACCCAGTTTCAACTTCACTTGGTACCTAGACCCTTCTTCTTACACTTTTACTAATATCTGCGAGGTAGTTGGTTGTCAAAGTACAATTTCGACCGACTGCCATTTACCAAGCCTTCCTTCCATTCTCCATTCAGAGTTTTCAACTGCGCAACTCCTCCTTCTGTAACGTAGGAAACCTCATATGGCCCTGACCAGTGTGTCCTGAACTTCCTTGGATGCTTCATGAACTTGCTATCATACACCAATACTATATCTCCTTGCTTGAATGCTTTCTTCTTGATGTGTCTATCATGGTAAGCCTTTTCTCATTCCTTTTGTACCTACTGATGAAATCCTGTAATAAACTTGTCCTCCTCTAGTTCCACCAACTACGTGAGCCTGTTTTGAACAGTGCCAGTGTCATCCATATCTGTGAATGTTTCAATTCTTAAGCTAGGAACTAAATATTCCATAGGTACTACTGCTTCTACCCCATAAACCAACTTAAATGGAGTCTGCATTGTTAGCTTCTTGCAAGTGGTTATGTAAACCCATAACACTGCCGGTACTCTCAAATCCCAATCATCCCTATTTAAACTGCAAATCTTCATCAGTGTTGTCTCCAAGATATTATTGAAAGATTCGAATATACCATTCACTTGTGGATGGTATGGAGTGCTCTTCTGATGATGAACATCAAATTCCTGAGTCAGGGCTTCAACAATCTTATTAATAAAATGTGTACCTTGATCGCTCATGAGGATATTTGGGCATCCAAACCTTTTTATGATATCCTCAAATATGAATTGTGCAGCTGTAGTTGCACTAAAGTGCTTAACTTCTCTTGCTTCTGCCCATCTGTTCAAATACTTTGTTGTAGTGATGATGTATTGAGCTCCTGTGCGCTTTCCTGGAGGGTTGATAAGTCCCACAAAATCAATGGCCCATTTCTCAAATGCCTGTAATGTTAGCTGCGGTTCTAACGACATCTCATCTCTTCTGGAAGGTTTCCCAAATATTTGGCATACATCGTGTTATCACTCCAGGAAACTCTCCTAGGTTGTAAGTCGGAGATGCCTGGTAACTAACTCTTTTTGGAAATATTTTCTTAATATTTGATATGGTTTGTGGATCAAGATGAATATCTAGGGACTGGACTGTGTTTTCAAGACTGTCTAGAAATACAAAA
>ML780994.1:852196-873988 GCA_009831015.1 Picea engelmannii | reverse complement strand
AGAAATACAAAATCTCACAAGGCCTTCTAGCCATGCAGTCAGACAAAGTTTGATTAAATGGGGAAGAAAACAACTATTACACCAGATTATACTTCATACCAACAAGCACAATGGGTTTAATAACCAAAGAAATAACTTATGATGATCAACTAAAACAATTAACCAGTGAGATGACAGTCACTGCAAATTGAATGAGCATCAACAAATAACTTTCACTCATAAGATATCAGAGAACAGAGGAGGAAAATATGACCACACAACTGAAGGAAGCTTGAAATTTTTTATATAATAAGAATAAGTCTGTTGATTACAGTGACAACATCATAGTACCCAAAATCGAACCCCTTTGTCCTCCAAATGTATTTGKCTTTATAGCCTATTACAATCAGTTTTCAGATCCTAAAACAATGGATCTGATATTCTAAAAATAGAAAGTCAAAACTAATTCACAAAAGATAAGGAGAGATCCTCAAGATGAGGTCAACCTCTATCTTTTGGTCTTCAAACATTGGTTGAAATTTGATGAAGTGTAGCCTAGCCTTCCAAGGCTCTTTTATTTGTTCCTTTGAAAGTGGAATTCGAATTTGATGATGTGTGCCAAAATCCCTATCATTTTGCCCTTGAAAATCACTAAATCTAGTCAAAAAATGCCCTTTTGACTTTCATCTCCAAGAATGGCCTTCAGATTTTGATTTGGTAATTCATAACCAGCTTATTGAAGAAGGATTCAAACCATTCAAACCCAAAATTTTTTGATCTGGGCAAAAATTTGGCTATTCTGGCCTTGACAGCTTTCAACAGCGCACTTGCCTGAAAAATCTGCTCCTGCGCTGTTGAAAGTCGCTACTTTCCACAACTAACTAGTCAAAAATTCTTCCTTCTGCGCTGGTGAAAGTGCATATTTTTTCAAAATCAAATTTCTCAATCATGGAGAGTCTGTTTTTCATGTTTAGATAGTCGATAGACATCTACAAATCCTGAACTTTCCAATGGTGCTTTCAGATTTGCATTTGAAGCTCAGGAAGCTATCGAAAATTTCCCTACAAGATTAGGCATCTTTCCATCAAAAATGTCGGTGCGTTTTTTGAGTGCTAACACATCGCAGGCTTTGTAGTACTCCTTAGCATATTTGTGTAAAGTGGGCCACCAGAGGCCAGCTCTAAGAATATTCTGCGTTGTTTCTTTCCCTGCGTAGTTGTTACACATAAAAATTACTCACTTCAATAGTGTCGCAAGTGTCATCATTACAAGTGTTGTAAGTGTCACATCTTGTCTGGAAGTGTTGCATCTTGACCACAAAGTGTTGAAAGTGTCACAAACATCATGCTACCATATTTCCTATGTCATGCCTCTAATGACATCATAAAGACACTTAAGACACCTCAAAGACTAGTTTTGAAGAAGAGAAATCAGTTGGCAGGGAGTATAAACCTTTTTCCATTGAAAGAACCACTAAAAAATGGATTTTGGAGAGGAGCGCTCCCCTACCCACTGCTAGTGAGTGCTAACGCTCCCTGAGCCTCTTTGGGGGAGCATTTGAGCGCTCCGTGCACCCTTTTGGGGGAGCGCTACCCTTTTCTCAGCAAGTTTTGGGTTTGTTGAGGCAAATCAGGGAAGAATCCCTCAATTTCTGAAGGTGGTTGGATTCGAATAGATGGTCAAGGCATGATCTTAGGGAAGATCCTCAACTGAAAGAGAGGAGTCCTCAACTTATCCCAAATATCTCTCAAGTGGTTGGACCTCTCCAAGTTTATATAAGGAGGCCTTCTCATGGTGAAAGGTACATGAAAAGATTGGAGGTATGAAACCTATGATCTCATAGGCAACATACATGAACATAAGAGATTGGAGATGTGACACTTATGATCTCATGAGTGAGATGTCATCAAAGAAATCAATGTAGATTACTTGAGCAAAGGGGTTGGACAAGGAGAACTGGAAGAAGTTGTTGCACCTTCATCAAAGGATTGTAAGTACTTTTACTTGTTCCCATTAATAATCAATGCTTGGCCTGTTCCTTTCAAACTTATGTTTGTTCCATGTGATTTTGTCTACAGTAAATGGATCTATGTTTGAGCTAATATCAGTAGAGTAGGAAGTCCATTGTATCTTTGTTTGTCCTACAAGATCTATCCGGGAGCTCAGGATCGAAGCTCATCCTGGACTTTGCAAGTACAAACGCCATTAATAAGGTACATATCTTTCTTCTTCTCCTTCATATGTTAGCTTGATTAGATCTAAAAGGATGTCAGTGTCCATGTTAAACACTTTTTTGTCTTGTCTTTAAGATTCTAAAGACCAAGAGGGAATCCACTTGTTCGCAGGGGGATTCACCTACAATAGAAATTGGAGACTCCACTGGGGAGGAGCTCTGATTTTTGTTTTCTTTCATAGATCTTGTTTTAGCCCTTTTCCCACTCACTTGAACTTATCCATATTGTCTTTTTGATTCTTATATTTGTTTGATTGCCTCTTTATTTCATCATGATCACCCTGATTGACTGAATTTCTTTGATTTTTTGAGTTTCTGGGAATTGTTCTGAGCTTTTGGAGTAGAGCGTTCCCCCTTTGTTGTTGTCAAAGTGCCAACACTCCCCTTTAGCCTTACATAGAGCAATGGAACACTCTAGTGCCCCTTACACCAGAACGCTACTCCATTTTTGTGAGAAATTCTCCAGAATTTTCATCTTCCGAAGCTATTTCTTGGTTTTGGCATTGGCTCAGGGGTCTCATACTCTTAGTCCATCTTGGTATTTGCCTTCAACACCCTATTTTATAAGGATTGATCCTCTTTTGTTTGGGAATTTTACATTTTCTTTCCTTGCCTTAAAGTCACTCTTTGTCTTTGCTGACCTAGAGTTAACTTGTTCTTTTCTTATCCTTTATATGATTGAGTGGAAGCTTCTGTGAGGAAATCCAAAGGTTTGTGAACCTTTTCATTTGATATTTGAGGTCATTTTTCCATCTTTTCTCTTTTTGTTTGAGGTTTTTGGGTTCTTGTTTGCAAATTTGGTTATTTTTTTCCTTCTTGTCTATTTCACGACGAGAGTGTATTTTTGTTTCATGTGAGGTTTGCTTCTGATTGTTTAAATCTTGAAGTCCGATTGACATTGGAAGTCTTACATCTGATTATCATTCAAATATAAGCAAAAGGACATATTTTAGTGATTGGTTTGGATATTATAAGTCATTTCTGAAATTTTTAGCATTGCATTGGATTTGATTGAGAAACAATTGTATGAGGACATTGCATCTTAGTGTTTGATAGTGAAAACAACTCTCCCTCTTTCCCTTAAATAGACATTCATCGAAAGACAAGACTTCTTATCATCTTCTTGTGCATTTTTTGGGAATTGAGTCATCGTACCATCGGTTTCATTGTCATACACCCTTTGAGTAAAGAACAACTGTAAAATGAACGCTAATAAAAAATTATATAGAACATTTTTGTTTTCAGGATCTTCCACCAACATTAGACTAGGACTAGTACTTTGGATTAGGCTGTGAGTACAAATCTCCAAATTTTTTGAAACACACATTAGCATCCTGAGATAGGGAGAGTCAAATCCAATTGTCGTATAGGCTTTCTGGGATCCCCCTCTCACACAGGGGTTACACACGAGGTCACATTTGGGAGAGTTACGAAGATTATTCCTCCATGGTTCAACTGTTTGTAGTGGTCAGATCGTATATTGGGGGTCACTTGAGGGTATACCCACGATTATGTGTGGGAGCCTGTCGAGTTGATTTCAGACTTGTTATCCTGCCCATACGTTCGGATCGGACTGTCGACTGTACCCACCCAAGGGATGAATGCAAGTTGGTGTCCTTAGTTGCCATAATATTTAGGTACTTACACAAGGTGATGATGAAGGGAAGTCTCACTGTACCTGGAACAGACATCGGTCAAACTCACTTGGGCTCCTTGGAGGGTGAATCCACAATTACTGCGTGGAAGCTTGAACCAAGGTGAAAGTCTGTTAAGCAGGTCGCCATTGTAACTGTTCCACCATATCCTAGCCCCTTAACTTAATCACGCGACGTTGGATATTATCACCAACTAGTACAATCATCAAGAGGAGTTTTTTTGGTTTGGTTTTGATTCCTAGATTGTATTAGCATATGTTGTTTCTTTTTGTTAGTTGGCCCTATATTTTCAACATGTACTGTTATTCTCCAAAATTGAGCCTGTAGATGATAAAGGTATTCGTCGATCACGTAGGATGCAAGGGATTCCTCCAGAAGGCTACCAATCCTTACCTCCTAACCCTCCAGAAGACAACTACCGTGGAGAGGTAGAAAATCAATTTGACGCTGGGAGTGTTGTTGCTCCTCCGTTAGAGAATCAAGAAGGCTCTTTGGTTACGGTTGAGAATCCCACTCCTTGCATTACATCTGTGTCAGCAACCCCTCTTGAACCACTTTTTCTTTGTTTAGACTCCCTTGGGAACATCATAGACGAAGAGGTCCCACAGTTACCCGCGAGAGATTTTACTGAAACATATATGGGATCCACAGAACCAATATTTGGTGATGAGTATAGGACTCCTGTTCGTCCTACCACTGCAGTAGATACAAATCTGACACCCACTCGTTCTGTATGGAGGAATTCATTAGGACACGATCTCTATGAAAATTTTGAATCCTTTTGACAACCCTTTAATCCTCATGACCCTCCTGTTGAAACGGGGCCATCCGACCAAACTATGAATCACTCCGTTGATCAGGACATTAGCCCTACTGATACATCAACATAAGTCCATCCTAATGCTGGGCTCATCACCTCTACCCATTCCCAAGGTACTTCGACCCCTACCCCCACTTTTACAAACTTTCACTCTACAGCCCCACATGTTCTGCACGATCCTACTGGGACATCTTTGGACCCGAGAATGAAGACTCTTGCCAGCCAAATACACCCGATTGGAGGGAAACCACCATATAGAGGACCTATCCCTCTTGGAATACCACCATCCTATGGAAGGCCTACCCCACCTGGAGGACAACCCCCTTTTTATGTTTTTCCAAGAGGGCAACCTCCCTTTGCCAGTCATACCCTGGTCGTTAATCCACCGCTGGCAGGGGGGCAACCTTCATTTGTTGGAAACCATTCACAATCCTAGGGAGTATCTTTAGGAGGAACATTTACCCAACCCCATGTTGGGGAGCACTCATGTCATAACCCACAAGGAGGAGTATCAAATCCTCTTCCTTCCGGACCATCTTATGGATAACCTTATCCGGGAGGCATCCCAAACACCACCTGGAGTCCTCAAGGACAACAAAATTATCCTCCCCATGGGCCTAATGTGTATCCTCCTCCAGGATCTACTCCTTACCCTCCTCAAGGGAATAATGTTTATCCTCCTTATAGCCAAGAAAATCACCCGGCTTATAATGCTCAGAACCCACCGAGTTATGCAAATGTTTCTCAGCCATCATCGAATCCAACTTATCATGGTCAACAACAACCGTATGTAGGAGGACTTACTAGTTACAATAATCCACCTAACCTAGTTTATGGTCTTACTGGTGTTCCTATGCCACATCAGTATCATCTACAAATTAACTGACAACTACCTTTCCTTGTGACTCTGGATCTCCTAGACTTGTCTTGGTTAACCAATCATCCTATTTTTCATTCTCCGGTTTGGCCAGTTATTCCAGCTAAACTTCCTTCCAATATTCCGAAATTTGATGGAAAATCTGGAGAAGATCCAAATAACCATGTGATGACTTTCCATTTGTGGTGTTCGTCAAACTCCCTCATGGATGATTCTATACGTTTGTGTCTTTTCTAGAGAACACTTACGGGCTCTGTAGTAAAGTGGTTTATTGAACTACCACGTGCTTCTTTTCATGATTTCAACTCCATTGCCATGTCTTTCCTCATGCACTTTCAACTACCTATTCACTACGAGACTGGTATTGAACTCTTGACCTCCCTTTGTCAAACTAACTTTGTGCATATCTCTGACCATATTCATGAGTGGAGACAACTACGAAGGTTTATCAAAGAAATCATTCCTGACATATTATTCGTAGAATGGTTTACTAAATCACTTTTACCCCCGATCGCTTGCGATGTTGCTATGGGTGGCGCAGTCACCGAGGAAGAAACCATTGCTCGGGCTCAGTACTTAGATTTGGTTTATTCACAATCTGGTACTTTGTATGAGTTACTTTCGAATGCTGCTCAAGATAATACTGATCCATCGAAGCCGTCATCCCATCTCATGCAGACGTTGTTATCAGTTTCATCAAAACTCAATCTAATTCCTAGTCGACCACACTCTCCTCTACCTCCCCCGAAACTCAGATTTCTGAGGTGAATGTAGTTCAATCTGCCCCTTCACAACAATCCAGAGGTAAGAAGAAGGAAAAAAATAAATCAAAAAATACCAATAACAATGAACAACCAAAAAATCAATCTCAAACGCCTTCTACTGAAAAGAAACCACAACGGAAACTAAAATTCCCATGTATCATTTGTGGTGACAATCACTACACTCGAGACTGTCCACATCACAATGAAGTGGCTAAACTTTTCCACGAAAATTCACAACCCACTGTGCTTACTCAGCCTTTTCCACAACAACAATCCATGGTTGCTCAAACCCCCTCTCCTGGGGGCAGTTCTAACCATCCTCATGATGAAGCCTCGACAAGTGCACATAGTTATATATTTAATGGTATTAATTTGAACACTCACTCTAGGATATATGACACACTAGTTAACCCTGATAAAGGAAAAGTCACTAACGGTACCGATACTTTACCAGATCCATCATCATCCTAAGTTAGTCCTCCATCAGTTATTCCTCCATCTGGACCACTTCAGATTGAGAAGCCTACATTCGAATCTATCTTACACCCTCCTAAGAGCACTATCTATAAATCTACCTTTAATCCTAGTTCACGTGCCGCCCAGAACTACAACATTGTTGAATATTTGGCTCAAGCACTGTGTGCTATGTCTGCGTTAGAATTTCTACAGCACTACCCCAAGTCAATGTAGAATGTTCTTAGCTGCTATTGGAGTTGTTGATATTGAGTCGTCCAACCATATCATGTTTAACCTATACAATTATACATATCGACTCTCTCACCAACTTGCTTTCCAAGTTGATGTTGTTGTTCACAATCAACAAATCCACCGAACTATTCTGGATGAGGGAGCCTCTACTTGTATCATGTCTTTAGCATGTTGGAAAAGTTTAAAATCACCCGCACTTAACAAATCCCCAATGATGTTACGTTCATTTGATGGGCAAGGTTTTCATTCCCATGGGATTTTACAGTCCCTACCCATCCAGTTGGGTGGCAAAACCGTCACTGTTGATGTCGAGGTGGTTGATGCTCCCCTCGATTACAACTTATTACTTGGAAGAAGTTGGTTTTATGCTATGACTTTCATTGCCTCGTCGGTATTTCGATGTGTACAATTTCCTCATCATGGCAAAATTGTCACTATTGATCAGTTAGATTTCTGCACAACTGATGCTCGCACTCCCGCTACCAAGAACATTCCTTTCTTGGGAGATCACAAGATCACGTATGAAAACGTTGGTGTTGGCTTGCTGAAAGATTCTAGCCTTATGGGTACCTTCTCTACACCACTTCCACTGACTAGACATCATATTTCCACCATCGATATGATTTTGACCATGACTCATCAATCTTTGGAATCATCTGACCCTTGGATTGTATCTAGTCCTTTGGAATTCGATGCGCTAGGTGACACCGTGCCACTTAGTCTAGCCGAAACATCATACGTTGTTGTCCAATTCGCTTCTCCCTCTTCGGATGACCAACATCTATTGGCACTCGACAGTTACTCGATGCCATCACGGTTAAGTTCCTTATCATCTCCGATCGACTACATTTCCCCAATTTTTCCTTCTGATGAATCTATTATGGAAATGATTAGTAGTGAGGAGATACCTCGAGATGATAACCATCTTCAATCCTCTTTTATTCCCCCTCACGAAGAAATTCAGGAAGATATACACTCTATCTCCCCTCCTGATGTTGATTTTCCATCATCTCCCATGACTTCGACTTCTGATGATTTGGATCCGATAGTTGACATGGTGATCTCTTCGGTAGGGCTATTGGAGCTTGATCTCCTTACCCCTGTCGCAACCCTCGACATGTGTTCCTTCCAGAGTGATTTTCTTCCATCCAATGAAGCTCTCTTGGAATCCATGACCGAGTTTTGTCCCTTGACATGGTGTCCTTCCAGAGCGTTATTCTCTTGGAATCCATGATCAAGGAGAGGTCACAAGCATAGTTTCTCCTCTTTGTGGCAAGCTCGTTAAAAAATGAAATAGAAGTTACGAGCACAGTCTCTCTTCTCTGTAACAAGCTCGTTAAAAAATGAAACAGAGGTCATGAGCATAGTTTCTCTTCTCTGTAGCAAGCTCGTTAAAAAATGAAACAAAAGATTTGAGCATAGTTTTCCTCTCTATAGCAAGCTCGTTACAAAATGAAACAACAATCTAGGGATTGAACCCGAAGCCTTGAGCATAGTTTTCCTCTCTGTAGAAAGCTTGTTAAAAATTGAAACAACAATATGGGGATTGAACCCGGAGCCCCGAGCATAGTTATTTTCCTGTGTCAAGCTCGTTAAAAAATGAAATAGTCACTTCTCTTGAACCTTCTTTTCATCCACCCTTCTCCTTTTTCTCATCTAGTAGAGAAATTGGTGACAACCTCAAAGTCGGTGAATGAAATGAATCTTGGAGGGCATGTCTCTAGCCTTTGATGATCATTCTGGAGTTAATCCACTAGCTTTAAAGCTGGGGGCATACCGAGCTTAGTCTTTGTTCTTTCTCGTGCTCGTAAATACATGAGAATGCATCCGGGTAAACTTTTATCTCTTTTTGGGACCCACATGGATAAACGAAAAAGGAACCCCTTGGAGTCATCTTTAAGCTCTTTTCAGACTCTCTAAACATGAAAATATTGCCAAGTGATCTTGCTTCCTTTCCCACTCGTTAAAAGGTTTGAAAGGGAATATTTCGAGTGACAATTTATCTCTTTTTCGGCCTCACGAGACTAACATTACGAAAAAGGACAACATTGGAGTCGTCTTTAAGTTGTTTCCAAACTCTCTAAATATGAAAATCCACCAAGTTTACCTTCTATGGACTCGTTAAACAATCATACATTGAAGGGCCC
Source organism: Picea engelmannii (assembly GCA_009831015.1). Lineage (NCBI taxonomy): Eukaryota > Viridiplantae > Streptophyta > Pinopsida > Pinales > Pinaceae > Picea > Picea engelmannii. Next base: position 864,805 of record ML780994.1, on the reverse strand, counting down.
ATACGGGATCGAACCCTTACTTCTTCTAGTTCATTAAACAAAGGAAGAGGGACTTATCGAAGGTGAGGCATATCGAGCATGTGTTATCCTCCTCGAGCTCGTTAAATTAAAAAGAGGTACTTGTCTATCTGGATGGGGGGAAAATTGAAAGAAGCAATCCAAGCAGTTTTTTGAGAACACTACCAGTAACTCTTATGGTCGCCCTTGAACATGGAACTTTGTATTTGCACACATTTTAATCCGTTGAACCTCTGCACTGAGCCAATCCTTCGAGTTTCTTTTACTCCTTTGGGTCACCCGACGAAAGTCACCGTATCCACTGCATTATCATGTTTTGGTCCATGTCATGTTTCTACTGTTGTGCCCCAGTGTTCAAGGGAAGTATCTGCCTCGAGAGTCAGCCATCACAAATATCCTGTTTCAATACCCATGTCTGTCCATGTTCATTTGATCTACCAATTACATCTATGTGTGAGTTTCATGTTGTTGATGGGGGATACATCAAGGCCCTCCTTCGACGAGTCTGTTCCTGTTGACTTCAACACATTATCCAAGAACTAGACTTAGAAACCAGTTAGTACCTTGGGACCTGCATGCCTCAATGGTAGGCCTCCTCGCATCCGAAAGTGGGTTTACATCATTGACCCCTGATCGGGTGATTCCATGGATGTCCGACTTCAGCTCATCTATTCACATTCGTTGGATTGTACTAGAGTACCTTGGGAATCATTGAAATCAACGGTGATTTCCCTCACACTTGTTAACGGTTTACATCATTGACCGGTAATCAAGTGGTTTCTTCCATGTTCGACATCAGGACATCTATTCACATGGTTAGATTTGTACTACATTGGGATCGGTACGAAGACCCTGGGTTGAGTTTTCACTCTTATGTATACTTTTCCCAGGTTGCGAAGGAGTTCTTTTGAACTATGACACATATATTATTACATAGATCCACTTTGTATTGGTCGTGGCTATGTCTTGTCATCTCGTAGATCCACTGTGTATTCTTCATGGCTACGATCAGTTCAGGTCATGGGAGTATAGATCCACATTGTATCTTCAATGGCTATACCATTTTGTCAATATAATTATGGATTCACAGTGTATTTTATGACGACCATACCTAAAAAGTCTTTATCACTCAAGCATAGGTATGCCTATCTTGGGTTTGAAACATGTGATACTATTTGTTTGATGGTTGTGTGCAGCTTTTTTTAGCCTCTCTGTGTCTATACCCTTGCTCGAAAAAGTCTACAAAGTACATCAGTCATCATCGTCTTCTAACTTATTACTTTGGGGGGCAATTTGTTACACATCAAAATTACTCACTTCAATAGTGTCGCAAGTGTCGTCATTACAAGTGTTGTAAGTATCACATCTCATCCACAAGTGTCGTATCTTGACCACAAAGTGTTGCAAGTGTCACAAACATAATGCTACCATCTTGCCTATGTCATGCCTCTAACGACATCATAAAGACACTTATGACACCTGAAAGACTAGTTTTGAAGAAGAGAAATCAGTTGACAGGGAGTACAAACCTTTTGCCATTGAAAGAACCACTAAAAAATGGATTTTGGAGAGGAGCGCTCCCCTACCCACTGCTAGGGAGTGATAGCGCTCTTTGAGCCTCTTTGGGGGAGCGTTTGAGAGCTCTGTGCACCCTTTTGGGGGATAGCTACCCTTTTCTGAGCAAGTTTTGGGTTTGTTGAGGCAAATCAGAGAAGAATCCCTCAATTTCTGAAGGTGGTTGGATTTGAATAGATGGTCAAGGCATGGTCTTAGGGAAGATCCTCAAATGAAGGAGAGGAATCCTCAACTTATCCCAAATATCTCTCAAGTGGTTGGGCCTCTCCAAGTTTATATAAGGATGCCTTCTCATGGTGAAAGGTACATGAAAATATTGGAGGTATGAAACCTATGATCTCATAGGCAACATACAGGAACATAAGAGATTGGATATGTGACACTTATGATCTCATGAGTGAGATGTCATCAAAGAAATCAGTGTATATTACTTGAGAAAAGGGGTTGGACAAGGATAACTGGAAGAAGCTGCTGCACCTTCATCAAAGGATTGTGAGTACTTTTACTCGTTCTCATTAATAATCAATGCTTGGCCTGTTTCTTTCAAACTTATGTTTGTTCCATGTGAGTTTGTCTACAGTAGATGGATCTATGTTTGAGCTATTCTCAGTAGAGTAGGAAGTCCATTGTATCTTTGTTTGTCCTACAAGATCTATCTGGGAGCTCGGGATTGAATCTCAACCTGGACTTTGCAAGGACAAACGCCATTAACGAAGTACATATCTTTCTTCTTCTCTTTCGTATGTTAGCTTGATTAGATCTAAAATGATGTCAGTGTCCATGTTAAGCACTTTTCTTTCTTGGCTTTAAGAGTCTAGAGACCAAGAGGGAATCCACTTGTTTGCAGGGGGATTCACCTACAATAGTAGTGTCCTCTTGCGATGCCTTCATGTTCTTCTGCCAGAATCAGTGGTCTTTCTGCCTCCATAACACATCTCCTCAAGATCTCATCAGGTCCCATCTTATATAGTTGTCCAACTATAAGTGAAAAATCTGCAGCACGAACTACCAACTATTTCTTCTGCATGATTGTGTATTCACGAGGTGTCATTCTTATTGATAGGAATGAGACTATCTCGACGAAGTGATCATCGACTTTCCTGATGGCCAAAAACTGTGCGTTTGGTAGTGTATCCTCCAAACTAATAGGTTCATCTCCATGTTCTAACCTAGAAAAGTGGTCAGGTCCCTTGTTCATTCTTCCTGTCTTGACCACGATCTCAAAGTCATATTATTGGAATAACAGTAGCCACCTGCATATTCTTCCCCCCAACATTGGCTTGTTGATTAGGTACTTCAACGCAGAGTGATCAGTGAACATCTTAAAATGTCCTCCCAACAAGTAGTGTCTAAACTTCTGCAACACCTACACCATGGCTAAACCTTCTCTTTCAGTGGTAGTGTAACTTATCTCAGTTGTAGAGAGCTTCCTACTAGAAAAGGCTAATGGGTGGTCAATATCTCCTGCTCTCGGTTGTGCTAACACTGATCCTAATGCAATAGATGAAGCATCGACATGCACATGGAATTCCTTAATCCAATCTGGGAAAACCAAGATAGGCGCAGTGACCATCTTCTGTTTTAGTGTGTCGAAGCTTTGCTGACATTCCTCTGACCATAGGAATTGACAATATTTCTTTAAAATATTTTCCATGGATGTTGTTTTCTATGCATAACCCTTGATGAACTTTCTGTAGTATCCAGTACGTCCCAGCGCAATGCACAACTATCTAACTAAAGTAGGGGGAGGTAGATCGAAAATAATGGAAATGTTTGAAGGATATACCAACAATCCCTGCTTACACACAATATGGCCTAAAAGCACTCCAAAGGGCGAAAAGAAAATACATTTCTTCAGGTTCAGGGAAATCTGAAATTTCCTACATTTATCTAACATCAATATGATCCTTTAATAAGCTAAAAACAATCCAATCATCAAAATAAGCTTCCAAATATTTATGTAAAAATTCTTTGAATGCTTCAACCACCACCCTAGAGAATATGGATGGTGCATTCTTCAGTCCGAAAGGCATCACTGTGTACTGGAAAGAACCCCATTCTGTTGCAAATGTGGTCTTATGGCGATCTTCTTTATCAATCCTGATCTGGCGATAACTTGAAAATCCATCTGTGAAGGAGTAGACCTCCTGTCCTCCTACATTATCTAACACTTCGTCAGTAAATGGTGTAGGGAATGGATCATGTAAGCATGCATCATTCAGTTTCCTCAAGTCTAAATAGATTCTGATCTCTCCTATCTTCTTATCTTGGACCACCATAGGGCTAATCCATTCTGATTGTTCAATAGGTTCTATGATTCCTGCTTCCAACATTCTGTCTAATTCAATCTTGACTTTTTGCTTATATTTGGGATTCAGTTTGTAGGGTCTCTGCTTGACTGGCCTTGCATCTAGTTTCAAGAGGATATTCATTTCACCCATGGGCCCTTTAATTCCCTTCATGTTTGTGAACTTGGTTGGAACCAAGCCCTGATATTCATGCTGTAATTCTGTGATCTTATCAATAGTGGCATGATCTCAATAATCTCCAATTTTTGCAAGCTTAGGTTCTTGGTCTGTTCCAATATTAACTTTCTTGATTTTGATTGGTTGTCCAATAAAAGGTAGTTTGACTCCTGGTTCTTCTATCTCTCTCTGTCCTTCTGTTTCTGCAATGTTCACATTCATAGGATCAACTCTTCATCAAAATTGATATTGTAACAACCTTGCAATTTCTGAAGAGGTGCAGTCCATTCATCTTCCTCTTGCTCAATAGGGAGGTTAGGTTCCTCCTCAAAATTTTTTTGTTCTACAACTTGTAAACCCTGATCTACTGTTGGGTACTGAATTTCAAATAAAAATGTAGCTACAAATTTCTGAGTCATACCATGCCAATCTGCAGTGGTGAGGTGCATTTCTTCTTGAAGGTACCAATTGATAGGTGTAGTGTCCAAAGTGTTAATGAATTTATGTACCCACTGTTCCTGAGGAATGCTGCTCTAGGCCTCCTCACAACTTCACACATGGTCCTTCAGACAACTTTGACCTGTGTAACGGACTTCACATCCTTTGACTTGTTCTGAAAAGCGTATTGTCATCAAAGTGCAACATTGCACCCACTCCACGATGTTCTTCTTGTGTGTTCCCCACCATCTTGCTGGCGTTGCTTTCAATGCTTCATCCCATGCCAAAAGTCGTTGTTGTACTGGTACAATTTCTTCAAATTTCGACAAGAATGTTTCTAAACGATTTAAACCATCAAATGTGGGCAGATTGCTTACTTCTGTGCCGATCCAACAAACTTCCCTGGTCAATATAGCACACCTCTGCGCAAAAAATTCATATATTTTGTTCTTCCATTTCTCTAGTGATTCTTTCAAATCTGATGAGCATGCGCTGTCACTTCACCAACTTAAATTACCATCTGATGTAGGATTAATGTAATCCTACTGTCTTGCTGTCAATTTATATATATTCTCTAGCTCGTATGCACGGTCTTCTTCTCTGATGGGTTCTGTGTATCTGCAACCTTCATCTGGATCAAGAGGTGTAATGAACCTAAGGCCATCACCTTCAAATGTCAACCTTCTTTTCTTTAATTCAACCACAGTGGAATTGTTGAAAGCCCAATCAATTCCTAACAATGCAAGATAAGGACAATTATCATCAACTATCTCAATTACTTTGAAGTCTACAAGCATCCTCACGCCGTCAATGTCCATGGGGACATGCTCTAGTATTCCAAAGGGGCTTACTTCCTGCTGATTAGCCATATTAACCCTGATAGGGGAATAGATCAACTTAGGTTTTCCCATCAGTGCCTAGGTCTGCTTCGTCATAACATTGACTTCTGACCCCAAGTCGAGGACCACATAATCTATGTCATAGTCTCCAATCTGAGCATTAAGGTGTAGTTCCTTGTTTGGCCTTATCTTTCTAGATACTTGATGTAGTGCTCTATTCGATAGAGGATCTACCTTCCCTAGTTCATATTGCCTGATCAAGTGTTATAGTTATTGCACAACTCTTCCATCCTTAATCAAATAAATGAATGTATATAAGAAACTGACAAGCTTTCTTACCTCTTTTCCATCTCCAGGCGCAACTGACTGATCGAATGCTAGAGGCATTCCACATTCTCTTACTTCTGGCTGTGTCTTTGATGAAGAAGCCTAATCTCTTCCAAATTCTCTTTTTACCTCTTCAAACGTCTGCTTTTCTTTTCCTGGATCGAACACTTGTGTCTTCTCCATAACTCTTCTGACCCTTGATTCTTTTGTAGTCTTCCCTGGAGTCACCCTGTCTTCTCCTGCAACAATGCCTCCTTGAGTGATAACAATGACTTTGGGATCCTCTCCGCGAGGTTATGCTGAGATCGGTTGTACTTGCTGGTTTCCTCCTCGTCTCCCCTGAGGTTTGGCTAACAACACTGGGAAATCTTCAATAACATGTTCAAATGAGTTGTAGTAGCTGCAAGTGGTATAAGGTTTTTGACAGTCCCTTGCCAAGTGTCCTAGCTGTACGCAGTTATAACAAATGATCTAACCTCGACCTCAACCCATGCCTCCTCCTCGACCTCTTCCTCTGAATCCACCACGAGGGTTGAAGTTTCCTCTTCCCAGAGAGTTAAACTGCATATTATTTCTTTCCTGCTGCATCTATCTTTGAATCCTATGTGTATCTCTTGACCTTTCATGCAAGATGTCATAATCCCTACAATCCTTCTCATCATGCCCCACAGATTTACAGAATGTGCAGTAAATATTTGTAGGTGTCTGGACACATTTTTTCATGTATAACATTCACTAGGGTGATGTCTATTTATACATACCTCACACCAGGGTAGAATAACCTTCTTCAAAGGGCTTGGAGCTCCAGGGGCTAAGTACTCATTAAACAGGGTACAATGCTCCTTGTCATGGCCCTCTGATTTTCATCTGATACACCAGATGCCTTCTCTTTTATATTTTCCCTTGTCTTTCTTCATATCTTTGACCTGCAGAGATAAGCTAGTTAGATGACTCAAAATTTGATTCATACCTGAGATGGATTCTCCCATAGGGGCTGATTTTAGTTTCATGGCGATCTCCAGTGCCTCAGCCTCAGAAGCAATCTTCTGTTGCATCAGAGGGACTCTAATGTGTGGTAAGAGGGAAGCAATGAACCATTCCTTATTCTACTCGTCTGGGATCTGAAAACTCAAACAACTTGTCAAGGTCTTAAAGCTATGATAAAACTCCCAAACAGGTTCAGCTACTCTCTTCTGTAATGCACTGCGACTCCAACTTGGGTTTCTTGAATTCTTCACTCAACATGGTCTTGATGTCATTTAGCGGTTTAGGTTGTGCAACTCCTTTAACAAAATTCATGTACCATCTCAGTGCACAGTCTCTCAAGGTAGTACTAAAATGATCTCTCTTAACTGCTTCATCATTGACTTGCTTGATACTCCATACAACTTCACATAAGAACTAGTGTTGATCAGGATCTTCAGATCCATCTCCCCTAAAGATAGGTAGCCTCATCTCATCTGCCATAGATCTTCCTAGGTTTCTTGATTGATTATGTATTGAACTACTGGTAACAATGCTCTAAGTGCTATGATAACTATGACTTCTCTGGTTAATTAATGCTACTAAAACAATAGGAGGAGTAATAGTACTTACTTCGATGGTTGGTGTAGTTCCTAAAGTTTCTGATTCTTCTTGGCGAGGTTATTCAGTCTTTCCTTCCTCTTCCCTAGAAGAATCTGAGTGTTCCTCGTCCAATAACTCTTCTTCTTCTCCACTGTAGAACCCTTCATCCTATGCCAGTGGTTCATGATTAAGATCAAACAAGTTCACCAGTGGAACCTCTTTGAAGGTTCTCCCACTGCATGTATGTCCCACCTCTGTGTCGTTGTTGCTGTCTGAATTTTTAAAAATTAGATTTTTGATCTGACCAACTACTGTATCCTTAAGGTGTTCTTCTCATGCAATATCATCTTGATCTTCAACTTTAAAAAGTGTAAAATTTTTCCTCTAGGCCCCTTAAAGAAATATCTCTCTGCTTGGATATATGACTCTACTCTGTCAATAGAAAACTCAGTGATGTACCCTCCTATGGTGCTATTAAACTAGTGATATACTGCTCTTGACATGACATTATCAACTCTCTTGACCTTCTTGATCAACACCGATGTCCAAACCACATGTGGTCTAGATATGACTTCAAACTGGGTATTTTCTAGTCTGGCTAACCACTTGTATAGCTCCTGATGGATTCCTCTAAAGAAAATATCGTGTATATTAGTAAATATATACCTTCCCAACCAGTGTTATGTACTAAGATTAGGTTTCTTGTTCTGGGATTCAACAAAGTCCTTTTATTTTTATTCTATCCACTTTTGAATCTCTGTCTTTGATGGAAACCACCTTGATATTCCCTCAGGAGATCCCTATCCTGGCAATGGAACCATTTGTTGGCACAGGGGCAGACCCAAGGTTCAACTCTAACAATGCACCAACAAGCCCTAACTATTGGCCCTTTCGACAACACCTACAGAGCAGATGCAGTCTCACCCGAAGTAGTAATAGGGGGTTGCAAGACGGAGGTGTCTACAACTAGAGGAAATGCAAGTGAATCCAAAGAACAACACACATAGATCTAGTTATTCTCTACCAAGCTTAAACCTACTTCGCACAGTTATATCTCAGATCTAACACACCAACATAATAACAGTATGACAAACAACAAAGAATAAAACATCAACCACATAAAACAATAAGATATACGTGGTTCACCCCCTCCCCGGGGCTACGTCCACAGAACTGTGTTTCTTGATATATTATGTGAAAACATACAGTTCTATCTGTGCACTTAGCTTGTAGATCTCTTTCTCTTTGTCTTCTTCTCTCCCCTCCTTGTGCACCCAAATGCAAGGTTGATCTTCGCACCTAACTGAAGAGCTTACAATACAAGAATTCTCTCGCCTCACAATGCTTCCCTCTCGATAACAACAATAATCAACAAACATTAACCAATCATAACGAACCCCTCTTCTCTCATATAGGTATTTATTTATACATTTCATGACAATGTCTAGGTATCAAAACCCTAGATCCAAAACCCTAGGTCAACTTGACCCACATTTTCTGGGCCTCACCAACCTATCTTTCCTTCTTTCCCGCGAGGTGCTCCAAAGCATCCGTTAGTGGATTTTTCCACTTGCTGAGTTGTCCACGATCCATCTTCCTTGTTGATCTATCTTTCTCAATATTCTCGTTCAACGACTCATTTTCCCTAACTTCGGTCCTTCTTTTTCCCTTCTTTGGCCACTTCGACCCATTCTCAGTCAATGTGCCTTCCGCGCAGTTCGTACTTCGCCTTTCCTCCATAACCTTCACTTTCTTTCATAACCAAGGGCCAAAAACACTCCACATCTTCCTCTTTCCCTTACTTGTGGACTCTTCCACATTTCAACTTCGACATTGCTTGTCTACTCATGGGTTTTTTCTACCCAAATCTGCTTCATCTTCTTCTACATGAGCTTTGCCTATGTTGAACGAGCTCTCCTCTATGTGTATGCACAATGTACTTGCTCATGTTTCCTGTCATATCTCTTTGTGCCCACTTTTTTCACATACCCGTGCATTCTCTCCTCTTCTCCTAGAAGGTTATTGAGTTTTCCCAGGCATCTTGGGGTTTTCCACAATTCCCCATGGATGTATCAACATTCACTCCCATGCATTTATATTGTGAGTACTTTTCCAACTACCCAACCATACTTTCCATTAATGATTGGCTTCATACTTAAGCTGAAGGGAAATTATGGTTATCCCCCCCAACATAATTCTTGAAGGTGGCTTGGGGTCCTTCAACACATGAACCCCACCTCTCTATGCCCACCTCACTAATCCCTCTCATGGTATCATGGAAAGTTTTGGTGCTCCACCCATTAGTCATTTGTGCAACATATTTAAATTAAACAACAATACATTTTACAATGTTTATATGCCATGGCATGGCTCAATCATGATTAATTACATATAATCAAGGGATTAAAAATGGGGTTTTACATAGCATGAGATCTTTCTCAAGCTTAGTAATTTGAGGGAATAAGAGAAGGATCCTTGAATCTTTATCAAGATTTATTAATTTGAAGGATGAGAATAAGGAGCACTAGCTCTTTCTTAGACTTTGGTAATTTGAGGGAGGAGGAGAAAGAGCACTAGTTCTTTCTTGAGCTTTGATAATTTGATGGTGGAGGAAAAGGAGCACCAACACTTTCTCAATATTTAGTATTTAGGGAGGAGGAGGAGCACTGACACTTTCTAAATATTTAGTAATCCTATGGAGGAGGAGGAGGAGGAGGAGGAGGAGGAGGAGGAGGAGCATCAAATATTTCTCAAGATTTGGTAATTTGATGGTGGAGGGACGAAGAGAAGGAGCTTCTAAATTTTATCAATATTTAGTATTTCAAGGGTGGAATAGAAGGAGTACTAGCTCTTACTCAAGATTAGTAATTCAATGGAAGAGGAGAAGGAGAATTGACTCTTTCTCAAGATTTACTAGTTCAAGAGAGGAGGAGAAGTAGCATCGATTCTTTCTTAGTATTCAATAGTTAGAGGGAGGAGGAAAAGGAGAACTAGTGCTTTCTCAAGCTTTAGTAATTTGAGGCTGGATAAGAAGGATCACTCACTCTTTCTCATGATTTGTTAAACCAATGGATGAGGAGAAGGAGCATTGACTCTTTCTAAATATAGTAATTCCAAGAAGGAGGAGGGGAACCAACTCTTTCTCAATATTTGGTGATTCAAGGGTAGAGGAGAATAAGAGATAACTCTTTCTCAAGCACAAAAATTAGAGGGAAGAGGAGAAGGAGCATAAAATCTTTCTAAAGATTTAGTAATTCAAAGGATGAGGAGAAAAAATAGTTTCTCTTTCATACACTTCAAAAATTTGAGGGAGGAGGAGAAGGAGCACCATCTCTTTGTCAAGATTCGATAATTCAAGGGTGGAGGCGAAGGAGCACTGACCCTTTCTCAAGATTTAGTAATTTTAGGGAGGAGGAGAAGGAGCACCAACTTTTTCTCAAGATTTGGTAATTCAAGAGTGAAGGACAAGGAACACCAAACATTTCTAAAAATTTGGTAATTCAATGGAGAAGGAAAGAAGAGAGAGAGCACCAACTCTTTTTGAAGCATTAATAATTCAATGGAGGAGGAGGAGGAGGAGAATCAAATCTTTTTCAAGATTAGTTATTCAAGGGAAGAGGAGAAGGAGCACGTGTTGTTTATCAAGACTTGTTATTTCAAGGGAGGAGGAGAAGGAGCACTAGCTCTTTCTCAAACTTTAGTAGTTCAAGGGAGGAGCAGGAGGAGCATCAACTCTTTCTCAAGCTTTGGTATTTTGAGGTAGGAGGAGAAGGAGCACCAAATCTATATCAAGCTTTATAATTTGAGGGAAGAGGAAATGAAAAAAATATGATGTATTAACCTCAACAAGTAAAGTAGAGTTGTGAAAAATAAAAGGTAAGTATGCAATTGATTATGGAAGTATGCATAGAATCTAGTAAACCATTAAACCATAACAATTTATCTACCAAAACAACTAGACAACCTTGATTGCTTCAATCAAAAATACGAGTTTGCAGTATTATTTTCCCAAAATTAGTATTCCATCCATAGGAAAATGAACTAGTAATCTATAGGAGTGTATTCAGTTTCTTCCATTATTAACCTTGCAATATCTTATATTTAGGTAAATGATAGAATTTTCCAATACTGTAGAAGATGTGATGAACAACAAAAGTACCATAAAATTCTAACCAGATATTAGTTTAAGTAGTATTATTTTTTGGCATTGATTCTAACATGGAAATTTAGAATACTCTTAATTAATCTCCCACATCCTTCTTGTATGTATAACTTTTAGTATATTGACTCTTTCTCAAGCTTCAGTAATTCAATAGTGGAGGAAAGAGGAGAAGGAGCACATGTGCTTTCTCAAGCTTTAGTAGTTTTGGGTAGGAGAAGAAGGAGCACTAATTATTTCTCATTATTAGTAATTTAAGGGAAGAGGAGAAGGAGCACTAGCTCCTTCTCAAGATTTAATAGTTTTAGGGAGGAGGATAAGGAGCACTAACTCTCTCAATATTTAGTATCTCATGGGATGAGGGGAAGGAACAACAACTCTTTCTCAAGATTGGGTAGTTCAAAAAGAAGATAAGGAGCATGCCTCTTTATTAATATTTGGAAATTCAAGGGAGGTGGAGAAAGAGCACCAACTCTTTCTCAATATTCATAATTTGAGGGAAGAGGAGAATGAGCATTGACTCTTTATCAATATTTAGTAATTTTAAGTATGAGAAAAAGAAGAATTATATCTTTCTCACACTTTTGGTAATTCAAGGGATGAGGAGAAGGATATAAACTCCTTCTTAAGATTTCATAATTCAAGGGTAGAGAATAAGGAATATCATCTATTTTTCAATATTTGGTAATTCAAGAGTGGAGGAGAAGGAACACTATATCTTTCTCAAGATTTTGTAATTCAAGGGAGAAGAATAAGGAACACCAATCGTTTCTCAATATTTTGTAATTCAAGGGCGGGGGAGGAGCACCATCTCTTTCTCTAGATTCAATAAATTGAGAGAGGAGGAGAAAGAGCACTGAATCTGTTGTAGGAAAATCTCCCTGCAGACAGGTAGATCACCTCTAAGGCTTGACCTTAACCCTAGACAGAAAAATGCTTAACATGGACACTGACTTCCTTTCAAATCTATCTAAACTAATGCACGAGAAAAGAGGATAACAGAAGTATCTTCCAATCGACATTTGTCCCTGCACGCTCCGAGTTGCGCTCCAATCCTTTCGCTCCTCGCTGAGATCTGTGGACAAAACTAGATACGACCACTTCCTACTCTATTGACATTAGCTTGAAAACAGATCTATCAATAAATGATAAGTTCGTGTGATATTAGACACAAACTAGAAAGAAACAGGCCAAGCGTGTCATATTAATGAGAATAACGACA
>ML780994.1:819918-840254 GCA_009831015.1 Picea engelmannii | reverse complement strand
TTATGCTCATAGCCTAATCCAAAGTACTACACCTATTCTACTGTTGGTGGAGGATTCTAGCAAAGAAAAAGTTCTAGATAAGTTTTAATTAGCGTTGATTTTAATGGTTGTTCTTTACGCAAAGGGGTGCATGGAAGTGAAACGAATGGAATTGTGACTCAGACCCAAAGAATGCATCGATCATGATAAACAGTCATTTTCTTTCGATGAATGTCTATCTAAGGGAGAGAGAGAGTTTTTTCACTAACAAGCACAACTACGGAATGCCCTTAAACAATTCTTTTTTCGATCAAATCCTGATGTAATGCAAAATTTTAAATGCCTTCTAATATGCTCAATAAATCATGAGGATATATTTATTGTTCGCGTATGGATGATGATCAATACAATCACAATGCTTATCTTTGCTAATTATCTTCTTGGTATGAATGAAAACCAAACTAGCATAAGCAAAAATCATGCAAACAATACACCCTTCGTAGCAATCAAAACGAAAAAACGAAAGAAAATAAACAATCAAAGAAAAAGGCAAACTTCACACCCAAAAACAAGAGTTGAATAACAAATGATCTTGACTGAAAACAAGATACAGAGGTCTGTAGACCTTTGATGACCTTCACCAGGGTTTTGTTCAATTGAAGAGAAGAGAAAAGAAATGCATAGGTTCCAAGCTTTACTCAACAAAAACTCAATGCAAAAAGGTGAAGAAGGTTACAAGATCCAATCAACAAGGTGTTTATTCTTCAAAAAAGATTAGATGTCAAAGCTAAAAGGGAAGACAAATTGACTCACTAGATCACTCAGCAGAAGAGCCACAGAGGTAAACCTTGAAAAATGCAATTGTGGAGGGTTTTTTGGCCAAAAGGGGGTTGGCGCTCTGTTTCCAAGGGAAAATAGCATTATATAGATTTGTGTAAGGCTACTAGAAGCGCTAGCGCTCTGATAACACTAGGTCAGGGGCGCCAGGGTCTAAAAGTCCCAGAAATGTCAAAAAGTTTCAAAAATTGAGATCTGAGCTTGATAAATATGCTGAATGTGACAAGGTAAGGAGCCAATCAGCTCATGAAACTAATCAAAGAGGGGTAAACCAGGTCTAAAACAATCAAGGGGCAGAACAAGGTCAATGAGGAGAAAATCCAAACAAGAGGTTTCGATTCGAGGCTATCTCCCCAGTTGATTCGCCAGTTTCTGTTGTAGGAAAATCTCCCTGCGGACAGGTAGATCACCTCTAAGGCTTGACCTTAACCCTAGACAGAAAAATGCTTAACGTGGACATTGACTTCCTTTCAAATCTATCTAAACTAATGCACGAGAAAAGAGGATAACAAAAGTACCTTCGAATCGACGTTTGTCCCTGCACGCTCCAAGTTGCGCTCCAATCCTTTCGCTCCTCGCTGAGATCTATGGACAAAACTAAATACAACCACTTCCTACTCTATTGACATTAGCTTGAAAACAAATCTATCAATAAATGATAAGTTTGTGTGATATCAGACACAAACTAGAAAGAAACAGGCCAAGTGTATCATATTAATGAGAATAACGACAACAGTACTTACAATCGTAGATGCGAATGCGATAGCTTCGTCAAGTCCTCTTCGTCTAACCCTTGCCTGAAAGATCCACAACCTGGGTAACAGTAGCTTCACTGATCACTCTCCTTTGGCTGACTGTCAGTTTCCTCCAAGATCATAAGTTTCATATGTTCAGTTCTTCCCCCTTTCCACCATCATAGAGCCTGTTTATATAGGTTGGGAGGGGCCTAACCTCTTGAGTTATGTTTAGAACCAGTTAGGAACCATCTCCTTGGATCAGGGATCTTTTGATGAAACCAAGAATTCGAGCACAACTGCCTTCTAATCTCGAATGATCTCCTCCTCATTCGACTCAACGGGCTAACAATTGACCCAGAATAGGGAGCGCTCCCCCAAAAGGGGTATCCGAGCATTGTAACACTCCTGATGTGCCCTGGGAAAGTGCCAGTGCTCTTAAGATGAGTAGCGCTCCTCCAGAAGGGCCTGAAGGGTGTTATAACGCTCCTTGAATCATGGTAGAGGAGCGCCAGCGCTTCTGCAGCTGTATTAGGGGAGCGTTCCCCCTCCAAACCACAGTTTTAGGGCCTCTTTCAGGTGTCAAGAGTTATTTGATTCCAGTAGACCAATTCTTGATCTTCAAATCAGTCATATGAGGTGTCATAAGTGCCTCCTTAGTGTCGTTATCATGGCATCATGTCTGAACATCGTTTGCGACACTAGTGATCAACTTGCGACACTTGCAAAAGTTGTAGGGAAGATGCGACACTTACGACGATTGACAGGGACAATGCGACACTTAGCAATTTTGACGTGTAACAGAATCTTTCTTAAGATTTAGTAGTTCAAGGGAGGATGAGGAGCACCGACTTCTTTTAAATATTTTGTAAATCTAGAGAGGAGGAGAAATATCACTAACTCTTTCTTAATATTTGTAATTCAAGGAAGAAAGAGAAGGAGCATTGACACTTTCTCAAGATTAGTAATTCGAGGGAAGAGGATAAGGGACATCAACTCTTTCTCAATATTTAGTAATTTGAATGAAGAGGAGAAGAAGCATCAACTCTTTCTAACATTTTGATAATTCAAGGGAGGTGGAGAAGGAGCATTGACTCTTTCTCAAGATTTGGCAATTCAAGTGAGGAGGAGAAGGATCATCAAATATTTCTCAAGATTTGGTAATCCAAGGGAGGAGGAGAAGGAGCACCCACTCCTTCTCAAGATTTAATAATTCTAGGGAGGAGGAGATGGAGCACCGACTCTTTCTCAATATTTGGTAATTATAGGGCGGAGGAGGAGCATTGGCTCTTTCTCAAGCTTTGGTAGTTCGAGGGTGGAGGAGAAGGAGCACCAAATCTTTCTCAAGATTTGCTAATTTTAGGGAGGAGGAGAAGGAGCATTGAAAATTTCTCAATATTTAGTCAATATAGGGATGAGAAGAAGGAGCATTGAATATTTCTCAATCTTCGGTGAATCAATTGTTTTTCCTCTTATTGTTATCGTTGGAATGAAATGTTTTTGTGTTTCTATTGTCTACCCATATACATACCATCCTTTTGTGTTTCTTCCCTATCCTTTCTTCACATGTTTCCTTCATAGTTTTTTATTAAAATCATTGGGTCTTCGACATATCTACAAACCTACTCAAATCCACCACGATTTTAACATTTTTATACTAGTAGGTAGGCTTGTATGTTATTCATAGTTAATCAAAGTACATGGATGATATTTATTTTTGGAATTCTAATGAGGTCAAACCTATTTTTAAATTGGAAACCATGTACCATATCCCATATGTGGCATTTCTTACTAAATGAAATCAAACACCATAGATCCCAAATGGGAATTTCTGACTAGTATTATGTATACAAGTACCGAAGATGTAACATGAACTTGTGAGTAAAGTCATTCTTTCAAGGTGCTCGATATTGATTTGTGCATTCATAAAGAAGCTTATTCTTTTCTCTTGTTTCAATTTTCCTATGTGGTGCTGCAATATAGTGCAATATAGTCCTTGTGAAGGTCTAGTTGCAATCTATCATTTATACTTTGTATGTATTCAATGTCAAGTCATGATATAAGAGATTTGATGTGTTGGAGAGTTTTTATATTCCTTTAATTTCCCTTTGTTTTGTGGGTTCTTGTAATCTTTGCCTTAAAATACCTTAGATTTAGTCTGGGGGAGTTTGTTTTGAAACTCAACCTACACCACATTGAATAATCATAGATAGATTTCACTTTAAACAAGTTGTACATATATGTTTGCCACATTGAATAGTCATGATTATTATTCACTGTGAGGTAGAAAACAAATCAATTTATTCAGCTTGTATTAATTAATAGATTTATGTGGCAAGCCCTCTTGGTTTTATTTCATTAAATCATAACCATGAGGAAAAATCTATGTGTCCACTTTCCATTATCTTATTGTTTATTGTTGCATATAATTATTAGAGGAGTATGCGTTTTTTTCTTTGAAGAGGGGCAAATAAAGTGAACACTCCAATTGAAAAAACACATATCAGATCTTATTCAGTTCAATTATTTTAGTTGAGAGATTAACTTTTGAGGAGTTCTTCAATCACGTGTTTATGCTACAAACAAGGTTAGTTTCCTCTACAAATACATTTGTTCATTGACGATTTTTAATAGTTCACTTTTTGTGCTTTTTCATCAACAATTATATTGATTTTCTAATAAGTATGCTAAACACAACATTCTTTTTCAAAATTAATTATTTTGAGTAGAATTTATACGCGTATATGTTACCGACTCTTGACCATATTAACTTCTAGTTTGCTAGCAATGTGATTATGAGATTGGCTCATCTAAAATCAGTTACATCTTTGGTTTGATGGAAAGCTTTTTTTTTTCAAGCCTATAGGTTATAGGTGGTTATGAGAATATTGTTGAACCAGAAACCACGCATGTATCAAAAGACGATTGTTTACCTCTTATTTTTTTGACGAGGATCCACATAGTCATAGTTCATTGCTGACAACATTAAAATTAAAATTAAATTCCATTGTTATTTGTTATCATTGTGGGCACCCATGGAATGAAGAATTCATATTCCTACATGGTAAAATTGATGTGAATTTGTGCTCTTCATGTGAGGTCACTCTTGCTCATCTATTAATTCATCTCTCAAGAGTTTTAGTAATCAATTCAAGAGACATTGTTATAGCTCAAAGTTACACTTAAATTACAAAGCCCTAATAACATGTGCAACCTCAGAGAGAACTAAGGAAGGTTGCCCATTGTCAACCCAATAGTTCTTCCTCTTATTTTTGTCATATACTCAATAAATTTGAAAATACAATATAACAATCAACTCAAGAATAAGAACCATACACTAGATAACAAAGCAATGAACTCAAGAATGTGGATAAAACCCTTAAGGTAAGGTAACACCACATATTATTCCTTAAGAAAGGAAAACACTCCACAAACAAAACATGTTACAATTACAATATGCCTCACAATACCATTACACTACTTATACTTCCTTACATAATACTATCTACCTTCTAGGAACATTCTAGAGAATGAACTTTCTAGTAGTTGGAACCTTCTAGTAACCCTTCTTACATTTATTTCTTTCACACTACTACACGTACCTTATTTACTAGGAATGACCTCCATACATAGCAATACATATCTATCTAGCTATTATTATTCTCATTGGGTACCTCCCTAGGTACCCCATATTAACTCCCTATGTACACTACATTCCACCCCCCTTCGCACATTTTGTCCTTGAAACATGGGAAGAAACCATACAATTGTTGGGTATGTGTTATATTCTTTGCACGAGAATTTTTTTTTCCTTGGGAAACATGTCACATTTTTTCCTCATTTTTCATGTTGCCTCAATTTTCATGTCCATTGTTGGGCGGTTTTTTGGCACATGGTTTTTGCCGATGGTTTTCTATTTTCGGTTAAGGAATTAGGGTTGTTGACTAATCCAAGTCATTGAGTTAGGGTTTTGGATGTTGCTGGCTCCTATAAGTATATTGTATTGTAAACAATGTATCACTATGAATGAATGAATATAGAATGAGTTCGTTTTCTTGATTTGGTTTTCCAAGGGAAAAATCTCTGTGTAATGTTTGTATTTGCCATTGTATCTTTTTCTGTTCTTTTACTGAAAATCTGTTTGTAGTAAATATTGTACAAGGTTAAAATCTACATTTGGTATCAGATCTTTGTTGGCTTCAGGGGGACACCTTTGTGGTCAAGGGTTTGGCTCAGGACTGTGATAAACCTTGTTACAGTGGGAGATATGTGGTATTGATTTTTCATGTGAAAAGAAATGGCGAGCAATTCAAAAATGGAGATTGAGAAGTTTAATGGGAAAATTTTTGAGATGTGGAAGCTCAAGGTGGAAGATCTGTTGGTGGACATAGATCAGTGGATCGCGGTAGATTCAGGTACTACACCTACATGAACTTCAACAGATGACTGGAAAAAGTTGGATCAGAAGGAAAATAGCACAAACCGATTGTGTCTCTCAGATTTAGTATTATTGAATGTATCAGAGGAAGCTACAACCAAGGATTTATGGGATAAGTTGGGAAAGTTGTATCAGTCTAAGTCCCTAGTAAAGAAACTATTCCTTAGAAAGAAGCTATATAACCTGAGGATGAGAGATGGAGACTTGGTGGAAGATCATTTGAATGCCTTCAATACTGTGGTAAGTCAGTTAGTATTTGTTGAGATTAAAATTTCAAATGAAGATAAATGTATCAATTTACTGTGTTCTTTACCAGACTCGTGGGATAGTTTGGTTGTGGCCATAGGTAGTAATACAACTTCCTTGAAGTTTGATGAAGTGGTATCATCCTTGTTGTTAGAGGAGATGAGATGGAAGAATATGGAAGGACAAAGCACATACACATTATTTGCAAGAGGACGTTCCCAAGAAAGAGATAGATCTAACTTCTCAAGTGGGAGATCTAAGTCTAAGGGTAGATCTAAATCTCCTGGAAAGTTTGTAAAGGTATGTTGGCAATGTGGAAAATAAGGACACTACAAGAAGCAGTGTAGATCTAAAGTTGAGAAAAAGAAGGGATCTGAAGAATCTCCTTCTATAGAAGAAAATACCTCCAAGGAAGAAGGAGGGGATGTGTACTTGGCTTCTTCAAGAACACATGTAGATCATGAGGCATGGTTGGTTGACTCAGGTGCATCTTTTCATATGACTCCCCACAGGGAGTGGTTTTGTGAATATGAAAGGTATGATGGAGGTAATGTTTTCCTAGGTGAGATTCGACAACTATAATCATAGGACGAGGAAGATTCAAGTTGAGGATTATAGATGGAAGGATTAGAACACTGCCTGATGTTCTGCACATCCAAGTTTTGGCAAAAAAATTGATTTATGTAAGCAAAATGGATGATGCAGGGGTAAAAACAATATTTGAAAAGGAAACCTATAGGACGGTTCAAGGAGCAATGGTGTTGTTGAAGGGATTTCAGTGTGGAACTCTGTATAAGCTGCAAGGAAGCACTATTAGTGATGGTTGTAATAGTTCCATTGTTCCTGATATTGGAGTTGAAGAAGAAAGAAATCCTATAGTCTCTGGAGAAAAGGTTATGTTGTGGCATCAAAGAATGGGGCATATTGGAGAGAAGGGTCTTTGAATACTACATAGTAAAGGTATGGTTGAAGGTATGTCTAACTGCTTTGGATTTTGATTTTTGTGAACATTGTGTATATGGGAAGCAAAATTGGGTAAGATTCCCCTCTGGTGCAATGAGGGAGGAAGGAATTTTACAACTAGTTCATAGTGATGTTTTGGACCTGTGTCGGTCCCATCATTGGGAAAATCTGTGTACTATGTCTCATTTATAGATGACTTCTCAAGGAATACTTGGATATATTTCCTCAGGAAGAAATATGAAGTCTTTGATAGGTTTAAAGAGTTCAAGGCTCTTGTTGAGAATCAAACAGAGAGAATAATTAAGGTGCTGAGGACAGATAATGGTGGAGAGTCATGTGGGAATGAATTTGAAGAATTCTGTAAGAAGTGTGGTATATCAAGGCAGAAGACTATTCCATATACACCTCAATAGAATGGAGTTGCAGAAAGGATGAAGAAGACGTTGATGAAAAAAGCAAGGTGCATGCTTAGTGGTGCCAGGTTGGGGGCGAGAATTATGGGCAGAGGCAGTGGATACTGCATGTTACTTGTTCAACAGATCACCCTCATCAATGTTAGATGACAAGAGTCCATAAGAGGTATGTACTGGTAAGAAACCTTCTCTCACACATCTCAAGGTATTTGGCTGTGATGCATATGTTCATGTTCCAAAGGAAAACATGAGTAAGATAGATAAGAAGGATGGAAAGTGTATCTTTATTGGATATAAAGATGGTCTCAAAGGTTAAAATATTTGGAACCTAGAAACTAAGAAGATAGTGTATAGCCGAGATGTGGTATTTAGAGAAATGAAGGATGTTGTTAAATAGGAAGTCCTACCAAGTAAGGAAGAACCAAAGAAAATAGAGTTTGATTTAAAGGATGATGAATCAGACTCTATAGAAGAACAAGAATCAGAAGAAGAAGATCCTCATACTCCAATATTGAGGAGATCGGTTCAATAAAGAAGGCTACCAGAAAGGTATACTCCATCTAATTTCCATTCAAATTTTTCTTTATCTATTACTTATGATGATCCTAAAACTGTTAGGGAGGAAGTGGATTCAGAGGATGGAAATATCTGGAAAAAGCCATGGACGTAGAAATGACAACCTTGGATAAGAATGAGGCTTGGGATCTAGTGGAGTTGCCAACTAGAAGAAATCCCATTGGAAACAAATGGGTATTTAAAAAGAAGATGAATGCAGAAGGAAAAGTGGAGAACTACAAAGCTCAGTTAGTAGCAAAGGGTTATTCCTAGGTTGAGGTAATTGATTTTAGTGAGGTTTTTTCTCCTATTGCCAAGCTAACCTCTATAATATTTATGTTATCTGTTGTTACTGCATTTGATTTTGAAGTAGAACATATGGATGTGAAGACAAAATTCCTACATGGGGATCTAGAAGAATAAATCTATATGAAGCAACCAAACGGTTATGCTGTGAAGGGAAAGAAGGAGTTGGTATGCAAGATGAAAACGTCTATGTATGGTTTAAAACAATCACCAAGGAAGTGGTATAAAAAATTTGATACTTATATGATGGGACTTGACTTCACAAGAAGCAAAGAGGATCACTGTGTGTATTTTAAATTAATTGGTGATCATTTGATTTATTTGGTAGATTGTATGTGGATGACATGTTGCTGATAGGAAAGAACAAGGAGATTATCTAGGATGTAAAAACTTAGTTGTCCTCTAAATTTGACATGAAGGATCTCAGTGCTTAAAATTTCTTTTTGGGCATGGAAATTAAAAGAGATAGGAAAAAGAGGAAACTTTGGTTAAATCAGAGAAAATATGTCGAGACAATATTGTAGAGGTTTAATAAGCAGGAATGTAAACTGGTCAAGGTCCTTATTCTTGTTGGTGTACAGTTATCTGCGGATGAGTGTCCCAAGACACATGAAGAGGAGGAGGACATGTCTTGTGTTTCATATGCAAGTGCATTTGGCAATTTGATGTATACAATGGTCTGTACTAGACCGTACATTGCACATGTAGTGGGAGTTTTGAGTAGGTATATGTCAAAACCAAGGAAGGAGCATTTGACAACAGTAAAAAGGGTTTTCAGGTATTTGCGTGGCACTGCTAGCTATGGATTATTCTACCAAGGAAGATCGGGATTGGACATAGTGGTGGATATACATGGTTTTGTGGATGTAGACTAGGCTGGATATTTGGATCGTAGGATATCTACAAGTGGGTATGTGCTTAACCTGTTTGGAGGAGCGATAAGTTGGATGAGAAAAATACAGGCTGTAGTGGCACTTTAAACTATAGAAGCTGAATACATGGCAGTCACTCATGCAAGTAAGGAATAAATATGGTTACAAAGATTATGTTCAAGTATTGGGTTGGTACAACAAGCTGTAAGGATAGATTGTGACAGTTAGAGTGCAATTTTTCTAGAGAAGAACCCGACTTATCATTCAAAGACAAAGCATATTGATATTCAATATCACTTTGTGAGAGACATGGTTGAAGAAAAGAAGGTGTTGTTGATGAAGGTGGACACTTTGAAGAATGTTGCATATTCATCAACAAAATTTGTGAGCACTGATAATTTCTCTTGGTGTAGAGGATCCATGGGCATTGATGCCCTGGATTGTTGACTATGTAACCTTGTAACCTCTTGTATGTAAAGAAAAAAAAAAGTGGGAGAATGTTGGGTATGTGTTATATTCTTTGCACAAGTAGTAGTGTCTTCGTTGCGCTGGGCACATAGGGGGGTTCGGGGGCAACGCCCCCTATATTTTTTTTCGAGAAACGTGTCACATTTTTACCTTGTTTTTCATGTTGCCTCAATTTTCGTGTCCATTGTTGGGCGGTTTTTTGACACATGGTTTTTGCCGATGGTTTTCTATTTCCGGTTAAGGAATTAGGGTTGTTGACTAATCCAAGTTATTGGGTTAAGGTTTTGGATGCCGCTAGCTCCTATATGTATACTGTATTGTAAACAATGTATCACTATGAATGAATGAATATATAATATGTTGGTTTTCTCGGTTTGGGTTTCCAGGGGAAAAATATCTGTGTAATGTTTTTATTTTCCATTGTATCTTTTTCTATTCTTTTATTGAAAATCTGTTTGCAGTAAATATTGTACAAGGTTAAAATCTACAACAATATAGCTAGCTAGTACTAAGCACAAACATCCATTCATCCAAATGAAATGTGAACATGGGGTCCAACTACTTCCTTTCCACCTTCATCTAGACTCTGATTGCTCCTTGTTGTGCTACTATGATATCTCCATGTATTGCTGTGATTCTTCCATGTACCTCTCAATTGGTTTCTTTTCTAGTGCCATGTTATTCCATAATAAGTTTGTTGATGCCCGCACCCTTGCCTTGATGACTGTTTCTTTTCTAAGTGGTGTGGGTGGAAATATACATCATCCTTAGCTCTCAATTTTTTTGTCTTGGATTCTTCAACATGGTGTTCATTTGAGTGTTTTAGCTCCTTAGCTTCCTCTTTATGCCCTTCTTAGGGATTTTCTTCACATGCTTATGTAGGTTCCACTTCTAATGAATCCTCATACTTTGCAATTATTTTCCCTGCAAGAACTTCTTTAGGTGTCCCTGAGGGCCCTTCTTGCTTACTATGAGACATATCCTGTAGTGTGACTTTCTTTTCTTGTACCAAAGTTTTATAAACTTATTTTCCACATTAATATTAACTATACCACTTGATTCCATCCATGGATATCCAAGAATAACATCCACATCAGTCATATTTATAGCGTGAAAATCACAATGTAACACATTTTTATCCATGATAAGCTTCAAATTTTAAAAGATTTGAACATTCTTACCCTCAACTTGTATATTTCGAATATGCTTTGTAGGAGTTTGCAATCTTTTATCCAAGTTAATGTTCAAGAAATTATGTTGACAAGTAGGGTTAATATAAACAATAACCTTCTCTTGTTGGATACATCTATGGAATTGTAATATAGAGTTGAAATATGAAAATAAACCCTTGGTGCTCCCTTTATAATTCTTATTAGCATGAGACCATTTATCTAAAAGTACATGTTCAAAGACTCCATCTAGAATTTCTACCATCTTGTCACAGTCAATCAACCTCCACCACTAGAAAGCATCGCCTTTAAAACTTACATTAAATTTCCATTCATTTTCCCACAATGACTTCTTTATTTTATGTATTCTTCAATAGTATGACCATCATTTTTTCCTGCAAAATAAAAAATCTTTCTTGAATTTTTTTTCAAGAAAATTAGCGTTTATAAGAAAATCACTTTTGAATGGAGCTCCTTGAGGTGGCTAAATTAAAATGGGAATAACTATGGATATACTTTTCCAATTGGCTATTAAGACCAAAATCATGAAATGGCACATTTACTTTGAATATATTGATGTTTGTTTGATTTAAATATGATCACTCTAGCAAAATATATCTTATCTGGAAATCACATGATTGTTCTCGAAAAAACCCTAAAATAGTTGATTTTAAATTAGTGATATCTCCACTTCTCGGACTCTGTTTTAGACAATTTTTTATTTTGAAATTAGTTGTTTGCTAAGAGGAACTTAAATATCAAATTGGTTTATTCAAATTCTTCTAATTTTTTTTCAGAAATTAATATGAAGTCCACCACCCTCTTTTTCTTCACTTGAAAAATGTGTCCAAAAAAATTGTTTCTTTTTTTGGTCCAAGAAAGAGCTATGATACCAATTTTTATGTACTCAATAAATATGAAAATATAATATAACAATCAACTCAAAGAATACAATCCACACACTAGATAACAAAGAAATGAACTAAAAAATGCAAAGAAAACCCTTGAGGTCGGGTAGCACCATGTATTATTCCTTAAGAAAGGAAAGCACTCCACAAGAAAAGGTTGCTACAATTACAATATACCTCACAATATCATTACATTGCTTGTACTTCTTTATATAATACTAGCAACCTCATAGGAACATTCTAGAGAAGGAACTTTCTAGTAGGTGGAACCTTCTATTTACCCTTCTCACATTTATTGCTTTCACACCACTACATGGGCATTATTTACTATGAATGACCTACACACATATCAATACATATCCTTCTAGCTATTATTATTCTCCTTGGATACCTCTCTAGGTACCTCATATTACCCCCCAAAGTACACTACAACTTTACATCGACTCTCCTCCAACCCAAGGGAGGGATCCCAAAGTAAGATGTATGATGAACTTTAGAAGTAAATGCAATGATGCACCAAGGGAAGTGTCAATCCAATGGGTAACGGAATTAAGGATATAAGAACAAAGAGGGGTTGAAATTATGGAGAAGATAACCATATATTGACGTGCCATAATTATTCCAAATAAATTTTTAGGCTAAATGAAAGTATGTGAGAACCCTTATACAAGATGCATCGTCACCACCATGAATTTATAGCCAAGAAATAATTTACAACCATCAATAGGAAATGAAAGACTATGACATGAGGTCATAAGTAAAAAGAATGAGGCAAGACAACCTTCTAAAGAATGAACAACCCAACCAAAATATCACATCTTTACATACAATCTCATAAGATTAAGCCATAACATGTGCCATATTAAATCTAAAATTACATTAGAAAGTTCCCCAATATTCAAGATTACATCAAGGGCTTGGGAGGCTTAACAACCTCTACCCTAGTCTTTTCTTATTATGCATAACTGCCCTCTAGAGATTATTTCCAGTAGCAAATAACAATGACTACTCTAACATAAAACCTAATCTTCCAAGACAAAGAGAAGAAGGATGGAAACCTCACATATACTCTTGCTCCTTGACTTCTTCCTCCTAAAAAATGTTTAACTAAGCCTAGAGGGAATCTCCTTACAAATCCAACCTAACAAAGAGAGATAATCCTTATATACATTTTCTGATTCAATCTCCTTCCAAAAAAACAATAATTTATAGCTTCTAATCCACTAATTCCTCCCAAAAGAAATATAAAATATACAAAACAACTCAAAATTCTCCTTAAGAGGGCATTTCTCATTATAGGGTCTTCAATGTGCTTTCTATAATATGCTCCATGCTTCTTTTGGCCATGTGTCCTCATTTTCCTTAGAACACTCTCCTTAGCGACTTCTTTAACAATTACTAAGTGAGAGTGCATCCTAGATAAATGTGCCATGTTCAACCATGTCAAGGGGTTTGTCATACCATGCGTCTTTATGAGGGAACTTCTCTTCTTTGATGTATGTTCCTCACATCAATGCCATAAAAATCTCCTAAGCCTCTTCACATGTAGCGTGCTCTCCAAAAAGGAGAAACAACTTATAAAGTGGATCTCATAGATATACATGCCAGAAATGCCCATTGGTTGTTATAATAACCTCGTGAAAACGGGACAACCTTTTATTATGTAAAAAAGTGTAGATCTATATGCACAACTACCAAACCTTCCTTCAAACAATGCCTCCCATGAAATACCCTCTAAGAAATGTGTGCATGGGATGGAGCGTTCTTCAAGGTAACTACCTCCTAACTATTTCACTTGGATAACAATAAACACTAAGGGAGCATTCCGCGTCAAAGGACATCTTTCTTCGAATGATGAAAATATATCACATGTCAAACTCCTAAAAAAGACTTTTGACCTTCTTTTCATAAACCTAAAGCATGCATTAGATATTCTCTCTTGGGTA
Source organism: Picea engelmannii (assembly GCA_009831015.1). NCBI lineage: Eukaryota > Viridiplantae > Streptophyta > Pinopsida > Pinales > Pinaceae > Picea > Picea engelmannii. The sequence goes on along the minus strand of ML780994.1, from coordinate 826,420 downwards.
CAATGCTTTCCCCCTTTGACCAGGTATCCTTTGCCCTGAAATAGAAACACCCTTTTAATAAATATTCTTCTTCTACAAAGTCTATTCTAACTGCCATGTGTCATCCTATCATGAAGGTATTTCCACAAACCCTTAAAATATGCCACAACTTCCTTAAATGAAAGGGCATCCCCCTAAATAGTGAATATTGACCTTGTCAATCTGTTTGTTGTGTCACTTTCTTGCTTGTCAGTCTATTGTGCAGGCATAAAATCACCTTGATAGTAATTAAAATGTTGAGAAATTGAGAAGACGTGTAAGATGCCCTGTAACCTTAGCATCCACACGCTTTATATGGCCATAATAATTACAATGGTTGACGTCATGATTGCAATTTGAAAGCTTTTACAATAGTTAATGCTAAGACCTATGAAAGTGGTATCTTAAAGAAGACCTGATTTGTCATCAATCATCCTCATCCTTCGTATACTTCGTTTGTACATGTGAAGCTCTGTAACAATCCCAATCCAAGGTCCCAGCTACAATTTTGCTCAACTCAACAATATTTCCTTCAATACTGCAAAGACTTAACAACAAAATTTCCAACACTCTCTTTGTCCTAGATGTCCAAGGTTACAAACTAATCAGAGAAAAGCCTGCTTGAACTTTTTGGATGGGATGTAAATTGTGTAAAAGATTTTGAAACATCCCACGTTTTAAGTGGGCATTCCACCCTCTCAAAAAATTAGGACGTTTCAAAATATTCTACATGATTTACATCCAAAAAAATTCAAGTAACATGGAAAAACCTACACACCTGCAAAGAAAAATCTTCACAATACCTAGATAATTTTTTTGTACTCAGCAGTATGAAGATCCTTATCTAAATATTGTTGTAATATCACAAGTCCTGCAGATTCGTGTAGAATTCTGAACTGAAAGTGAGCCTTCCATAACTTTCAATAAGATCCATCTTGGACAATACATTAATATGTGGCAATTCTGGATGTAACATTGTTGTCCAAGACAGCAGCATAGTAAGTCTGTCATGCTTTTCCTCCATACAATAGTTAGAAAAATTATGGGAATGAAAAATACCATGATCACCATTGTTAGCAGAGACGATACTCTTTCTAACTTGGATCTATATGTTTGTGACCTCTAAGAAATTAGATCTGCAATATCCGGAAAAGTTTCATCCATTTTCATGGAAGCTGTGTTGTTCTTCTCTATCTCCATGAAGTCTGGCTTATATTATACAACTCCTGCATCTCAAACTGGAATCTGAAGCAGTTTTGGTTGGCCAATAGACAAATCCCTAGGGATTCTGTGACATCATCATCAATCTCACAAATCTGTCCATTTTCTGGTTGTAACATACTGGCATTTAAATGCTATCAGCTGTCATAAACAACCTCAATTGAAAGGTTCATACTCTAACTGTAGGTTCCTCTGCTGTTGTTATATATATTTCTGGAAAAACAATATTGATCTCCCTCCCAGCTATAGGTCTGCCATTTGTTGTTCTGGATTATATTTTTTTGACTACACTATATTTGGCATTTGCTCTCATCTGTCAGGTAATCCTCCAAAAGCCACTGCCTATGGGCTGATTTTGTCCTCCAGTCATCGCTAAATATCTCTCAAAATGAACATGCATGTGAGGGGTAACAGGCATCATACTTCAAGGATCTCAAAACTTGAATTATGTTCTTCACTGTTTTATCATCTAGCTCACTTCACTGTTCTATCATCTAGCTCATTTTGTTGCTTTAATGAAGTGCTTTTCTTTGGTAGTGGGTATTTGCATTTGTTCATACATATCATCGATTGCAGTAAAAAATGTAAAGTTGGTGTCAAATGTAAAGCTCTATCAGTGTGGAAATGACAAATTACTTCGACAATGTATTTCACCTGAGGATCAAATAGTGGTGGAGCTTATTAATAACTTCTTGTGCTGTGTCAATTAAAAAAAATCGGGACTCTTATGTCCTCTTATGCATAGCCTGTTCTTTCATATCTATTATGCTAGATCTAAAGAAACTGGAGAAACCATTGACATTAACCAAAGAGTGAGAAACTCACTTGATTGTTTTACATTTGAGTTTGTAATGGGCTGTTATAATGGAGAAAAAAATATAGGGGAAATGGGGTTTGATTCTTAAACATTCTTCAGATCCCATATAACCTTTGAATTGTAACATTTCTCAAGATTTCTTTTTCACATCTAAATAAGTTTTGGGGGTGCTAGATCTATTCCACAATATGTTGAGTATGAAGAATCCTTCATTGGGCACTAGATACTCGAAAGTACTTAAAATGTGCGCTTATAGGATGGTAATCTAAACCTGTTGTAGTCACTAGACTTGTATTATAAGCATCAGTTTGGAGGAAGACATTTGAGTTTGAGTTGGATGTGGGTCCTATTCAAAGCAAACATGTAAAAGTTATACATTTTATTACTTCTAAAGTGTCATTTTTCTTTACTCTGATTTAGACTTTGGTGATATCAGAAATGTTGTTAGGCCTCATTTTAGTTTTGTGTTTTATAGACAGAATATCAAGGAGTGTCCTTGTAACATTGTGATCACCATTGGATGGCTTTCTGTTGGAAGCATAATCACTACCATTTGGAAAATATTTTTAATAGATGGATGCATATTTGGAAGAGGTAATGTTTTTCCTTGTGATCATAGCTTGTGTATTAAAGAGACTATCCTTATTCCATATATTCGTGTTTCCATCATTCCATTATGACAAAGCCCCGAGTAATAATAGGCTTTGAACTGATTTATTTGTAACCTGTTTTATAAAAAAAAATTATCCATTTTTTACTCAACCCAATACAAGTGAAAAAATAATTACACAACATTACCATTTTGAGAAATTTACCTCATGTTCAACTGGTCACAAAAACAACACCCTCATTTGCTTATTATAACAGCCTCCTTTCTAAAATGTGAAGCACATATTCATCTCCGAATCAACACTATCTTCATCCAATAACAACAACGTTATCTTCAAAACAAAGTTAGCATTATTTCATTTAACCAATGGAGAGCTTTAACAAAAAAGAAGGTGCACTTCCTTGACTAAATCTAGCACACTACAGCATGCTATGTCCATCTCATGAAAGCATTGATATGGATGGGCAATACAATGGTTAACTCTATACCAAATACAGAAAATGAGATATACATTCAACCTCAAGGAACTTGGACAATTATAGAAAATAGTTATGTGGTTCTGTTTCCAAATACAGAAAATGAAATATACATTCAACCTCAAAAACAAAAACAATTTGGGTAATTCCATGGATGAGAATAAGTTTAAAAAAATCAAAACCACTAGTAAATTCAGTGCTACACATTACTTGGAATGGTCGTTCTGTTATGTGTTCACTATAGCATTGATTTTGTGGCACGATGAGGGATTTGCTTCTTGTTTTCACCAAGAAGCTGAGGCATATGCTTATGTTTGCTAGGAAGCAGAAGAAGTTGCTGGTAAACCAAGGGGAAATCTCTCATCTCTCATATACTTGCTGGAAATATTTATCAATTTCTCCCTTTGGTAACAACCCTGTAGGTTCAGGTTAGAAAATTGCCAGCTTTGCGTTCACACGATTGAAAGTTGTGATTTATTGAAATTTGATATGAAATTGCAATTTACATGCATCTCTCTTGGACAGTTGGATAGTCGAGTGTATTTTAACTTTAACTTTGTGTTGTGTCCACTGTCCAATATCCATCCACCTGGCATGAAATATACAGCCTATGGCCTGCAACTCCACAAATAACTCTAGCCATCACACTACAGTGAAGATAATGTGAAACCTAGTTTACTAGTAACATTAGAGCTCTAGTCTTTAGCTAAATTTTCAATACTGCTCATTGGCTCATCCCCGTATATATATATATACTGTCCACCAGTATTTCACAAGCTGTCCAGCAACAAGTAATTCCGCCGCTTATGTTATCGTCATCTTTCCTTCTCAATAATATGTTGGACAACATTATACAAGTTATAAATACGTCAACTCATACTTTTATATATATTCACTTTATTAATACAATCTGAAGCTATATACAATAACTTTTTTTAAAATATTTTAATGGATTATAAAATATTTTAGAAGCCGCACAAATTGCAGAGGCCAAGAAGAGCATAATGACTCAAATCGATATTCATTTTTTTGGTGGAGATTGAACGCTAGTGGAGGATGGCGTTTTATGCCAAAAGATGGTGATGGTGAGTGTGACAGCAGATATATTCAACTTCTTGTGAGAAATGGCGGACACGAACTATGGTCTGGAAGTTGTAGTTGATGTGGAAGATGACAGAGATACTTCGTATTTTAATTGGGAAGATCTCAGAAATGAAATGGATTTATTAACTTGGGTGATGAGGAGGCAGAGTTGTTGGATTAGTATAGTCGTTGCCTCACTCTGAGATCAAGCAAATGACTACAAATTTCAGAGATTTATATATACCATTGAAAATTTTGGAGAATAATTTAATTCCTGATTTTTCGACTAGTGTCTGTTCAGAATTTTATAACTTGCAATTTGTGATACGTACTGTTGTTTTTTTTGTGATTGTGAGTATCAAATACTGTTTTCTCTATTGTTTAGTTGGATTATTGTAAAAGGGTGGAATTGCAAGAAATCATCTTTTCCATTGATAAAGTTGAACATATGAAAGATCAATGTTTCGATTTTCATCTGTGTATGTATTGTGAAAGCGTATACATTGTTCCATTACCTTATACAAGTGTTGGGTCTCTTATTGATCATACTTGTGAATGACGGTCAAAGGAATTCGAACCAGAACCACTTGTTGGGGGGAAATCTAAAGTTTTCAGTCAGGTTCCAAGTTTGATTTAGAGCATGTGAACCTAAACATATTGTTGTTGATATGGTTTGTGATAATCCTAAAACCATTCATAGTTTTTTGAGCCTTGAGCTCTTGATAGTTTGTGGTCAACTTAAAACCACCAATTAAGCAGAAGACATGAAGTTCTACTTCTTACATTTTCAGATTTTTGAGCCTTGAGCTCTTGTTATTTTATGGTCAATTTAAAACCATGTCATTTAGTAGAAAAAATCATCTTATCATCTTCTGCTAGACATTCGGTTTGTGGTCATCCCGAAACCACTAGATTGGTTTGTGGTCATCCCTAAACCACCAAATGAGTTTGTGGTCACCCTTAAACCACCAATTTAGTAGAAGACATAAGCTTCTGCTATTTTTTCAAGGTTCAAAAAGGATCTCAAACCCTATGAATACACATTACTAGTTGTCAAGAAATGACTATTTTTTAAAGAAGAACGAACTTATGATTAAGGTGGACAACTGTGGTATATGTATATATGTATTATATATATACATTATTAATGTACATATTAATTGAATTGGGTTCGTGCTTTTTCCTTTTCTTTTTTAATCTTATTGTTATAAGTGATACTCCAATTAAAAAAGGTAGATAAATTTCGTGAATTATTAAGTAGAGTTTGATAGGTTGTTGGTGCATACCAGATTTGGGGCTTAGCAAAAGGTCTCTCTGATTGTTTATTATAATTTCATATTTCCTAATATTAATTAGGACATTTTATTCTATAAAACTAATTTAATTTAAATTATTTATTCTATTTACATTTGTTCCACTATGTAGTATGTAGTCTGATTTTACAGAGTGACTACTTATATGAAGTTTTTCATGTGCAGTAACAAGAAGCTTACTCAAATCCTACTAGAATTGGTAAATTTTTTATTTATTTTTTCATTTCCTATCTATGTAGGTTGTGGAGGTTTTTTTTCCTTGATTTTTTTTCTATCTTTTTTATTAATTTGAAATTTGAAAACTTGTCCTTGTCCTTGGTTTTTGACATGGAATTTTTAAATTATTAATTTGAGATTTGAAAACTTGTCCTTGGTTTTTCTGCACATGGACTCATGGTGTCTTTTTTAATTAATTTTAAATTTATAAACTTGTTCTTTCGATAAAAAAAAATATAGAGGAAGACTAAAAACATCGATGCTTCTCCATATTAGTCATATGGTAGATGATTTAAGTGAAACGATTTGTTCTTTGGATTTTGCAACTAGAGAAAGATGATTCATGGGATTCACCTTGGATGAGAACTATTATCTATAAATCCTTATTCTTGAGCTTTTTCTAAGTATTATATAAAAGGCAAAAGGATGAGAACTATTATCGGTAAAGCCTTATTTTTGAGTTTTTTCTAAGTAAAGGAAGTAAGCCTTGAATTTATTCCATTTAGGTATTGAATGGGCATGCTCATGCAAATTTTAATTATCTCAATAGGGTTGTATACAATTAGTGTTTCATGGATATTTTATTTTATTGAATGGTTTGGTTTGTGTTTATTTTATAAGGTATATTAGGTATAGGTAAATATATGTTTTTATAATAAATCCATTTGTCTAGTTTTCTCTTAAGTGTCTTTCAAGTGTTATATATATATATATATATATATATATATATATATATATATATATATAT
>ML780994.1:775969-819563 GCA_009831015.1 Picea engelmannii | reverse complement strand
TTTTTTTTTTTTTTTTTTATTTCTTAAAATCATAGAATGGTTATTAATGGAACATAATGGAACATGCACATATTTTTCTAGGAACATACATGTTTTCTTGTTGGGCATGATTAAAAGGGCCTATGACCTTTGTTTTTTTCTCATTCCACCTCCGCAACGCGCATTTGAGAAATGAACGCTTGGAATTTGTTGATGAAATTGTGATGCCATCTCCGATAGAAGCCATGCATTTATTCACATTTAATTTCCTTTTTTTTTTTTCCATTTCCTAAACTATATTATTTTCATGTTTTTTGTAATTTTCAAAGTTAATTAAACAATCAACCTAATTTATATAAATTCAATTATTGAATTGCAACACTCTCATTTAATGTGGAACCTCGAGACAACCAAAACCCAACACAACCACATGAAGGCATATCAAACCCCGGTCCCCAACCTATAACCAACAAAAGTAAACATGGATATTGATCAAGGGTTGGTGTCTCTTAGATAAATTGTCCAAAACTTAAGGAGTACCAGAGAGCCCAACAGATTGTCATTGGCCACTTCCTTCGATGCCATTGTATTGTCCATTATAAGTGCCCAAGTGTTGTGGGTGGGAGATCCCTCCTACGGACTAGCACTAAGGGTTTTATCATGCATGCAGAAATGACCTAAAGATTCTTACTTTTTACCATCATCCCATGCCTAAACCCCCATTACTCATATGTAAATACAAGGCTCAAGAGATTAAGTTGGTGTACCTTATTTTTCATGTTTGATGTCAATCCCTTTTCACGCTTGGTCATTCTTTGACTGCAACTCTCCTCCCAATGCTGACCTGCATTCACTAAAGACAAACAAAGAACTCCACATACATTTGATCTATGAACTAACAGGTTAGAGATTTAATCAATCATACAATCAATATTCCAATAATGACAATCTCATATGGCGGGATGGGAAAAGTACTTCTTTATTATTAACTTCACTAAATAAACTTACAATGATGAAGTCGACGACTGCTCCACGAATCTGGTCCTAGGCTCCTCTTTTACTATGCACCAACTGTTAACACACTTGCTTCTCTTCTTCGTTGAAATCACAAAATGGTTGCAGAATCTTGGGCAAAGGGGAATACGAATTCGGATAGAGTTTCTTTACTATGTTTTTCCTCCTTTCAAAGGGGACCCTTACCCCTTCTTTTATAGGCTAGAAGGAGCTAGGTATTTGGTTGAATGACCGGCCATGCATGGCCGAAAGGTTTAGTTAAATTGCCCAAAGCTGTGTGTTCCATCAACAACTTTCCTTTTTTTGTGCTTTTGAAGTTCCACACAAGCTGTAGTGGGTTAGCGAGCATGGAAATTGTAGATACACATGGGCTGTAGTGGAGTAGGGTGTGTGGGCCTTTAAAAATGGAGTTTTTTAGAAGAGCTCTTCAATGGTGGCTTGGCAAAGAAGGAATATGAGATGGCCTGATGCCAGGTAAGCATGTTTGGTGCAGATTAGGGTTATAACAGATGCTCCCTAATGTGTGAGGTCAGAAGAGCATCTGATGGCCGAAATGCATTATCAATCTTTATCAACGTACCAAACCGGTGAGCCCAGGGACTATAATTCGGGAGGTACCATCTGCAAAATAACAATTGTCTCACCGAGGCGGGCATATCCATGCTTGGGATGAAATAAAATCATGGCTACCAATCAAATAAACTATAGATCCATGTCATATAACTATATAAAGTGTAGCCGCGAGCAATACACAGCGGATCTACATCTCAAAATCAAAAGATATACATGTATAGTATCCATCTTTTAGAAGCTGATAAGGCCTGATAGTTGCAGATGAGGTCTTCAGAGCTCGAGCAACAACTTCAAAATATTCAAAACTCGAGTAGGAGTGTAATATGAGTGTACAAATTCACTACCCAGAGGTCTTCAATGGCTCGTCGGGTATGGACTAGAGGAACTTGATAATCAGACTGAAGGCTTCATTGATTTCAAACAAAGACTTGATTGGACTTTCAAGAGGGTCGGGCATGAGGGAAAGAGACAAACTGCAAAGGGGACGACTTAGGCTTGGTAAAACTTCCCTTGAGCAATAGCATGACAAATGATGAGACTTAGGCAGCATGACATTTGACATAAGTTCACGATGCAGGAGGCAACACAAACTCTCCATATGTTTGGAAGAATAACCAAACGGAGGAGGACACAACTCTATGCAGTGAGAACAACTTCCTAAGGTCGTATTAAATCCCAGAGCTTGAAGAACAAACGAAAGGATGTTCTTTGTCCAAGGGCGACTCCTTGTGCTGCCAAATAAAAATAAAATACTTTTCCCTTCCTCTTTTTGGGGTATATTTGATTTTTTTGTCTTTTTCAATAATGTTGGAAAGATTGAAAAAGAATAAAAGAATGCTACATTACAATGGAGGATCGAGTGTCGCAAACATACTAGTTACAAGCGCACAAAACACAGGGATGCTCAGGGCAAAGGGACATATGCAAGAAAAGGACACTCGGGAAAAATCCTCCAGGGGCCAAAGGTGTCAAGACGCAGAGGCAAAGTGCTACAGGGATTGCGTATAAGGCATGCTTTAGATGGTTCAGTTGAGAGCAACATGGAGCCGAAATTAGGCCAAAGATGCGGGTATGAAAATGAGATTAATAAAACACACAATGGTAATGTCCTTCGATGTAATTTTAACGAGCCTAGGGAAGGTAAGCTCGACGATTTTTCATATTTAGAGAGTCTGAAAAAACATAAAAGGAGACTCCGATGGGGTACCTTTTTGAAGGTAGTCTAGTCAGTTCGAAAAAGGGGTAAACTAGCACCGACAAGAGATCTATTCAAAAGCATTTTAACGAGTGTGATAAATATAAGATCACTCGACAATTTTTTCATTTTTAAGGAGTCTGAAAAAAGCTTAACTATGGACTCCGTCAGGAATTTTCTTCTGGACCATTTTAACGAGTGTGAAAGAATAAGGTCACTCGATGATCTTTTCAATTTTAGGGAGTCTGAAAATAGCTTAACTATGGACTCCATGGGGGTTCCTTTTGCGTAAATTTAGTCCCTCAAGCCCGAAAAAGGGTTAAAATTATACCTGAGAATACTCTTCTAGGGATCTGAAGCCTCTAGAGTATACCTTTGTTCGTACAGTTGACCGTCCAGACCAAAAAAGGGGTAAACTACCACCGGATAGACATGACTTCAAATTTCGGTTTAACGAGCGTGAAAGGCCATAAGATCGCTCGACAATCTTTTCATTTTTAGAGGGTCTGAAAAGGGCTTAAAAGAAGACCTGTTGGGGGCTATGACTCAAGTATGAAACTGGTTCAGGTAGAGCCTGCTATTAGCCTCAGACCAAGAGTCTCTTCGATAGTCAACTTGGGAAGTCTCCCTAAAGGGAAGAAAACACAAACCACGGTGTAAGTCCTCCTGCAATACAGAAACCATAATCATGGCTTCCAGGATAGCCTCATCTGAAGGAAATTCAAACTCCAAGAAATCACGCAAACGAGGGTCGACAGTACCAAAGGGTGAAGTAAACTGACCATACTCCATATGACGATGGAGGTTCTGGCTAGAACTGGCAGAGTTTATCAATGAAGAATCACGATCACGAGGGCTTGATGATCTACTAACAACGAGATCAGACTCAAAAGGATACTCAAGCCCACTTGGACCAAGAGGGGGAAGCAAGGGCTCCCATGCCCCCATTGGATACACCAATGGATCAATTTCTGATTCTAAGTCTCGAGAAGGAAACATGATTGCACAGGTTCCTGCTCATAAGAAATTAAACACCGAGGATAAGATGCCACATAATTAACCCGTGGCAGGGTAGAGTCTACACGAACGCTAGGAATATATAAAAAGGTAGTCTGAAATAATGCCGAATTAGGATGGTGATTATCAGATGCCAGTTGGTCGATAGTGACAATGCTTCCATTGTGAGGGAAATGCATCACCCGAAAGAGTGTAGATACCACAACGTTCATAACATATACATAATCACGCCCGATAAGCATATTGAAATCTAATGGGCCTTGCACCACTATAACATCAACAAGGAAAATCTTCCCACCTAACGTGATAGGTAACTGAGGAAGAACCCCCAAATATTCACTAGGACATCTGTCAAAAGCCAAAAGTTCATGCGAAGAAGACAAAAGCTCGGGAGATCCGAAGACTTTCCAAACCGAGGAGGATAAAATACTTGCAGAGGCTCCTTCATCCACAATACATTGATAAATGTTTGTTGAATTAACTTCAACCCTTATTTGAAAGGGTGTGGAGGAAGGAAGATGAGGCTCAACAAGGTCATTCCAATCAAAGGAAACCATCCTAGGGCTTGGAGGGGGTGTGCTCAGAATGAGCAGAATGCCCCCTTGTTATGGAAGTATTGAACCGGAAATGCTAAAAACATAGTCGGTAGACACGTCACTCCCCAAAAGAAGAGTGGGATCATTTGATGACTTCATCGGCATAACCACTTTTGCAACCAATGGATGAATAGGCTGCGGGACTAGATAGTCTAAAGGCACCTCACCCCCCAAAAGAGGAGTGGGATTAGCCGATGACTGCATCGGCATGACCACTTTTGCAGCCAATGGTTGAATAGGTTGCAAGACTACATGGTCTAAAGGCACCTCACCACCCAAAAGAGGAGTGGGATCAGACAATGACTGCATCGACATGACCACTTTCTCAACCAATGGCTGAATAGGATGAGATACTACAAGGTCTAAAGGCACCTCACCCCCCAAAATAGGAGTGGGATCAACTGATGATTGCATCGGCATGACCACTTTCGTAACCCATGGTTGAATAGACTATGAGGAAACCTCAAAAGACTCAGAATCAGAAGATCTTGCAGATAGAGACCACAATCTTTGTACCTCTGGAATGCCAGGGTACAAATGAGTAAGATGATCTCCCTTGCAAAGCTTACAAGGGAACTTAGGCTTACGTCCTATCTGTCTAGGTTTCTCAACAAAATTAATGCCCCCAACATGACTAGCAGTGGTTGGTTGCACATCTCCAACATGACTTGTAGAGGTTAGTGATGGGTCGATAACATGAATTGCAGAGGCTACAGACCTATTACCAGTATGTCTAGCAGTGAATGGAATTTTTCCCCCAGCATGACTTGCAGAGGGTGGTTGTGTGTCCCCAGCATAACTTGCAGAGGCTGGGTGCTAGTCTTCAACATGACTTGCAGAGGTTGTCGACCTATCTCCAACATGACTTGTAGAGGTTGGTGATTTCTTCTTCCTATTCTTCCTCTTTCTATTTCGTTTAGACTTCTAGTTACTAGTAACTGTACTTTCACTAGAGGCGGGAGAAGGAGGAGGAGAAGACTTTGCTGATGAAGAAACATCAACATGGTGCCCATGACATAGATTTATTAACTGAGAAGTGTCAAGACCATTTGGGACATTTGGAATGGTACCCAACCAAACCGGTAATCCCACATTCAACCCAAGAATGTAGAAAGTGGCCATCAAAGGGACACCCACGTTTCCAAAGAAAGGAAAAGCACAAGAATCCCCTTGCAAAGGGGTTCCTTGGTTGGTATCATCAGGAACTTTAGCCATGAATATATTATGCATAGGTTCTCCCTTTGTGAGATCGTTCAAGTTCGTAAAATTCTCACACACTGACTCTGAAGAACCAGTGTTATCAAAACAACGCCTATAAAGAGGTGGCTCCACGTTTCTAAGAAGAAGACTGAAAAAGTCCTCTCAACCGGCGGAGTGGGTGGTCTACCACCCTTGGTTAGAGACCCAAAGACACAAATAACTAACTCACTATGGAAAACTAGGGAGCACAGAGCACACACTAAAAGTTCCTAAAGGAAAATCAAGCAAATGACTAACTAGTTGGAAGAACAGTTACACAAACCAACACTAGAGAAACTTATCGGTGCAAGTGCAACTCGAATACGGAAGAACCCTCCGGGTATACTTTGCAAAGCATGGCCCAATGTCTGCCCTAGGTACTGCGGTATACCCCCGCGGTCACCTGTGTAAGTCCCTAAAATAAAGGAAACTAGGTTGCCAGCTCGTGAACAATCACCAGGCGAGTACAATCGACAGTCGGGTGGACCGCAATGAGCAGAGTATCAAGCTCGAAACCTATCAAGGGTATCGAAAGCAAGTGTTTCGGAAGACGAATGAGGACCTCAAATAGATTCGAGACCCACAAAGCTCTGTGGCAAATGCGATCAATGGAATCCCGAGACAAGTCCTCTATATGCGTATCCCACTACGCTTGGTCCGGCTTTGGAGGGGTTATCTCCACTACCTTTCCGCACGCGACCTCGTGTTTAGCCCCTATGTTAGAGGGGGGTCCCAGATAATTTCCACATTACTGGACTTCTACACTCCTTAGCACAGACTCGTATGCTTGTTTTATAGCCTTGAAGAGTTTCCTCTCCAACCTAAATCAAGGCTCTAGCCTAATCTAGTTGATGGACCTTACAAACATAAAGTCTAGTAAATTTTAATTAGCATTCTTTTTACTGGCTTGATTTACTCAAAAGGGTACAGTAGTGCAACTGATGGTATTAAGACTCTTGCGAAAAATGATGAAACTTATATGAACATTGGAAAATAATGATTATATATATATATATATATATATATTTTGAAATGATTTTAAGATGAGAAGAAAACACAACACTATGCTAATTTCTTTTCTTTTCCAAATATATATATATATATATATTGAAATTCTTTTAAGATGAGAAGAAAACACAACACTATGCTAATTTCTTTTCTTTTCCAAATAACAATGCAAAGAAAATGCCAGGAAAGAAAGAGATCTAACAAACTAAGTTTTTTTTCTTTTATATTTTCTTCCAATCAAAGCGTAAATAACAAAAGATTCTAAAAGAAACTGATGAATGCATGATTCATGGCCCCTCAAAATGCAACTCATTTTTCTTAAAATTTCAAGCTAAAAATAAGTTAAAAATCTAGGAAACACAAAAAATCTTTTAAATGAAAAAGCAAGCTATGTTGGAATACAACCTAGGCTAAAACTGCTTATGACAGAGACCAGAAAGAAACAAGAAAAACCTGGGAAGTAAAAACTTGGCAAGAAAGAGGATGATTGCCTCCTCAAAATTTTATAGACAGACACGTGACTGTCACGTCAACAGCCAATGTATGCACGCGGGCTGCCCAAAGACAGGACGTGTATGCATGCGTGTAGGCCCACTACAGGCCGTGTGTGCCTCTGTTCCTCCTCAAAAGAAGCAAGACAAGTGGCTAAGCTCAGGAAGGGAGTACTGGTATTGAGAACCAAAATCCATTGAAGACACAAAAACTTACTTTGAGAGAAAAAGATGCAAGGAAAAAGTTGATTTGAGGTTTTTACCTGACTATGGACTGTTCAATCAGAGACCTTGAAGGACCCAGAAGATCCCTAAAAAGGATCACTTCTGCAGGGGAGAGGATGACTGCCTCTTCCTGAGAAGGATTTCCTGGGTTCTCAGACACGCAACTAGCACTTCATCAGCAGGCGTATGCACGCGGGCTGTGTGAAGGTAGGGTGCGTGTACACGCATGCAGGCCTTATACAGGTCGTGTGTACCTCTATGACTTCCCGAAAAGAAAATGTAGCCAAGCAAAGAAAGCAGGGAGTACTGGTATGGAAGACCAGAATCCCTACTAGCCCAGACTCTTGCAAAAACTCAGAAAAAAGGTGATGAAACCAATTTAAAACTACTAAAAAGTATCCCTACAAAACCCGAGAGATCCCCAGTATGGTCGCTGATTCTGTTGTGGGTGGGAAATCCCTCCTACGGACTAGCACTAAGGGTTTTATCATGCATTCATAAATGACCTAAAGATTCTTACGTTTTACCATCATCCCATGCCTAAACCCCCATTACTCATATGTAAATACAAGGCTCAAGAGATTAAGTTGATGTACCTTATTTTTTGTGTTTGATGTCGATCCCTTTTCGTGCTTGGTCGTTCTTTGACTGCAACTCTCCTCCCAATGCTGACCTGCATTCACTAAAGACAAACAAAGAACTCCACATGCATTTGATCTATGAACTAATGGGTTAGAGATTTAATCAATCATACAATCAATATTCCAATAATGACAATCTCATATGGCGGGATGGGAAAAGTACTTCTTTATTATTAACTTCACTAAATAAAATTACAATGATGAAGCCGACCACTGCTCCACGAATCTGGTCCTGGGCTCCTCTTTTACTGTGCACCAACTGCTAACACACTTGCTTCTCTTCTTTGTTGAAATCACAAAATGGTTGCAGAATCTTGGGCAAAGGGGAATACGGATTTGGGTAGAGTTTCTTTACTATGTTTTTCCTCCTTTCAAATGGGACCCCTACCCCTTCTTTTATAGGCTAGAAGGAGCTAGGTATTTGGTCGAATGACCGACCATGCATGGTCGAAAGGCTTAGTTGACTTGCCCAAAGCTGTGTGTTCCGTCAACAAATTTCCTTTTTTCATGCTTCTGAAGGTCCACGTGGGCTATAGCAGGTCAGCTAGCGTGGAAACTGTAGATACACGCGGGCTATAGTGTAGCATGGTGCGTGGGCCTTTAAAAATGGATTTTTTTAGAAGAGCTCTTCAGTGGTGGCTTGGCAAAGAAGGAATATGAGATGGCCTGATGCCAGGTAAGCATGTTTGGTGCAAATTAGGCTTATAACACCAAGGGAAATTAATCAATATTGTTGATTATAGGGCTAGGATGTTTGAGTATTACAAGACTCGCATGGATAAAAACCAAGTGAAATACTTGAACATTACAAAACAATAATTGATGTCATTGTTCATTGATCCTAGAACCGGATTACAACCACTTGTCACAAAGAGACGTATTTGTATGGATTGGTGCATCCACCAAATTTTTTAGCATAATTGGATGGACATGTGGTTTATAGTGTTTGACAAACCTCCCTGCAATTTTTCACCCATGTGCCTCTATATTTCCTCAAGAAATTATGGGTAGAGTTTATGTTGGGTTGCCATGTCAACTACTTTGACATTGGTGAATTACTGGGGATAGGTTGTGGGTCCGCACAAGACAAAGAGAATTCTAGGCATGAATCAGTGCTAGGTCCTCGTCCTCCTAGGTGAAGGCCTAACCCCCATGCTCAACATTCTCCTATTGCGGAAGGCATAATGCAAACACAATTATCGATATCAGCCTTGACTCAGAGCCTAATGCAACATGGGAGTTTTGTAGCACTATCTTGACAACATGTTTCTATAGGTGACGTTGGTAGAGGGGATGGAACTTTAATCCCTACAATAGAGTGTAGCCAAGAGAGGGAACATGGACATAGTAGACATTCATGTGAGCCTCATAGATGTTCGAGTTTTGGGCAGATTTATTATGGGCCAATGGAGGCTAGTGGACATGAGAGTTTCATAGAGGAGGTTCGTATCTTGACCATATTTATGTTATTCATGATTATATATATAAGGAGAGAGTGTGGTGGTGTTTGGATGATACTTGGGAACTTGCACCTCACCCCATATGGGGCATCGTTATCATCTAAATTAATGGGTGCACAATATTCCTTCATCTTACCAAGGCTTGGGTCCTCCCAATGTCACACGTAGTCCTGATCCATTTGTAGGATGCCCTCAATATAAATTATATTTTCTATACCATTATCTATGCATTGAATGTGGGAGGGAATAATGGAAGGGATGGGTTTATATAGCTATAGTATGCATCAAATTGGTAGAGAATCTCCAATGAGTTGAAACTTTCCTGGTTCAGTTTCATGTAAAGTTTACAAATATATTGGATCATGATTTGAGACTCCCCCTCCACGATGATAATAGTGAAGCATTTGAGGATGGCTAGCTGTAAACCTTTGATCATCATGATAATTGTTTCTCCATTTTTGGTGTTGTGACCCAATAATATTGAGTAGAGGATGATAATTCTTCCTTGGGAATCTCTTATGATGCCACCAACACCCACTAGACTAGGTTTTCTTTTGGAGGCACCATCAATGTTGATCTTGACAAAAGGTNGGGGGGGGGGGGAATCCAAGAGTCTAAGGATAGCAAGGAAGTGTTGTTGGAAGGATTTGTGGAGATCAATGAGCTTAGATTAATGTCCCATGCTACTAAGATAATGTTTCCATGTGTTTTGAATGAATATATTCCATGGACCATTGATTACTCGTGATGGTTTCATTTATTTTAGTATTGATGATTTTCTCCCATGATTTGTTTATGCTTCTTTTTATATCCCTAAAGATTCTTCTATTACAATCTTTCCAAAAAAACCATAGATCAGACCCTAGGAACAAAGTCCATATCTTGTTGATAATGGAATTGTATAAGGGAGGTTTCCTTCAATTTTCCAAGGTCAAGATGATGTTGTCCCTATTGTGATTAGATTGTCTAAATATTATTGCTCCTTGGTCGCAAAGATTTCTTGCTTCAAGGCATATGTTGAAAAGGTGATCAACAACATTTTCTTCATTCTGATTACACATGAAATATTATGGATGAAATTCAAACCCCCTTATGAGGAGCCTTTCCCAAGTTAAGGTTTTCCTCCAAGATAGAATCCATAAAAAAGTCACAATTTTTAGCCATTTCTCAAACTTGCTACCATATTTTTCCTTTCTCCAAATTATGATGGTGAGCTTCCATTACTTATGTTTCCTTGGTGCTACCATATTTTTCCTTTCTCCAAATTATGATGGTGAGCTTCCATTACTTATGTTTCCTTGGTATTGTAGTTTCTTGATTCGTGATTACCCCATTTTAAGATGTCATGTTTATTGTATTTGTTTATTTAGTAAGAAGAAAGTATTTTATCAAGGAGGATGTAGGATTTTTCATTTATTTCTATCAACCAATCTTTTATTCATATCCATGAATGATAGATTCTAAGAGGTGATTCATTATCTTCTTCCCAATAGTGATTTACAATATTACATCCTTTGTTTAGAAGCAAAGTTTGGGATTCAAGGAGAGATACTTTATAGGATATTATCTTTTCCTATTGCCATGAATCCTCCTGTAATAGAGTTGAAGACCCATTCCTAACTTCCCAAAAGGAATGTTTCTGCACTATGTATTTGTTAGACCAAGTGTTATTCCATATTAAGGATATAGGGAAGTACCTCTCCATTCTTACTAATTTATCCCATGTAATGTAATTGTCATATTTATATTTCCATATATTTCTACATAAATCATCTTGGCCCTTGAGCCAATTCCACAAGGTCTTTGCAGCCAATACTTTTCTTGTGATTTGGGGGTCCTTTATTCTTAAACCTCTATCCCATTTTGGAAGAAACTCTTTGTCCCAAGATACTAGGGACCATTTATGTTCTCTACTAGGACCACCCCAAAGGAAGGGCTTTTGAAGGTTCCTAATCTTCTTGATAATTTTAACAGGGGCTTCCAAGGCTGAGAATAAATAAAAGGGGAAAAGAATGAAGAACATCCTTGATGAGAAGGACCTTGCGAGGGAGGGAAAGGAAGTGGAAGGTCCAACTATGCAATTTTATTTTAATCTTGGATAGAAGAGCTTCTTGAGAACATATTTTGGCTGCATTAGAAAGTAGGGTAGATCTGACATATTTAGAGAGAAGAGAGCCTCACTAGAAGTTAAGGGTTTAAGCTATGTTACACTAGACAATCAGAAGGGTGTTGAAAAAAATGAGGGATTTACTGATTTTAATTTTCACACCTGAGGCCAAGAGGAAAGTATCAAGGATGGGTTTGAAATCCAAAGCCTCACGAATTGTAGGAACACCCATAAGCAAGTTATCATCCACAAATTGGAGATGAGTTAAAGGATAAATATTTTGGGATAACTTCAAGACTTTAATCTTTCCCTCCACCCAATATTGATGGAGGGATCAACCAAGGCATTCATCCATGAGAATATAAAAGAAAGGCTATAATGGATCTCCTTGCCTTATACTTATGAAAGGGTTGAAAGTGGGGGAAGGAGAGACATTCACAAGGATAGAAAAGGACACCGAAGAAACAAGGTTAATGTATAAATTATCCAGTTTGAGCATAATTCAAAGTATGAGTATTTTGGATAGGAAGTCCCAAATCATACAATTATAGGCTTTGGACATATCCAATTTTATAATCATTCCTGGAGATTTACCCACCTTGAGAGTGTGGATAGTTTCATGTGCCAAGATACTGCCATCAAGAATTTTCCTTCCTTCTATGTACCCTCCCTGCTCCTAAGAAGTGATCCTGGATTATTGGTTTTAGTTGATTGGGTATGAGTTTGGAAATAATTTTGTACATAACATTACACAATGAGATAGGCTTAAAATTTTCGTCTGGATTAGATTCCATGATGTTAGGAATAAGTGATAAGAAATTTGAATTGAAGGCATGAAAAATGTTTTTGGATAGTCTTGATTCTTTGACTACCTCCCATACCTCCCTACCAATGATTTTCTAGCATGCTTGAAAAAAATCATTTGCGAATCCATATGGATCACAGGAAGTACAATTTTCCATACTCATGACAATGTAAGTAACTTCATTGTTGAGGGTCTCATAAGATTGATGTTTTTCTCATTGGATATTAGGGAGGGTATATTGTCTGTGATGGATGAGATCACAACTTACTTATCCATCCAAGGTTTTCAAAGTAGATGGTTGAAATAATTCCTTAGTTCCCCTTCAGTATCTTTATGCGTTTCCATAGTTTGACCTGTCAAGGTTTTGAGGACATCAATTATTTTTTATTTCTTTTGTTAAGCATCGAGTTGTGGTAAAACTGAGCGTTTTTATCTCCCTCCTTGTGCCATTTAATTCATGATTTTTTCTTCCATAAATGCTCTTATTTCCTTTCTCTAATCGAGATATTATTTTGTATCTATTCCTCCCATGCTACATTTTTTTTTGTTCATATTTATTTGATTATAGTGTTCTATAAGCTTTCCATTTCAAGTTATAGTTGGTATTGAGCTTGGAAAATGTTGTCAAACACCTCTTTTGTTCCAATCTTTTATTTTCTTGTTGATTTGTTTTTAAACTTTTGATAGAATAAATAAATTTTGGATCCCCTTATACTCTTTGTCTCTTGCCACCATTTTTTTTTATGTTCTTGAGAAAATATAGGTGGTCCAACCAATGTTTTTTCACAACGAAAGGGTTTGGGCCTTAATACTGAGAAGGTTTCCTAATATGCAATCCAGATCAATAGTGCACACTAGAAGCACTAAGGGCACACTGAATTACACAACATCAACAAGAAAAGAAATGGAAAACTCAGCAAAAGATGAAAGAAGCGAAGTAGAAATAGAAATTACCATCAATCTATTCCAATAGAGAGGGGTACCCTTTATTACTATGCAGGGTAACTTGTTCCTCTGGATTATTTTGTAGTTACAAAAAAAGTCATTTCTTTATTTCTGCAACTCTCCTCCCAAATGGAGTGGTGAGAGCTATTTCCTCAACAACAAACCGACACACATACATTCTAAATGAATAACCTAAAGTGCCCTACTTTTAAGAATGACGAGGGTTGTCTATAAAACTAACTGACTGACATACTTCCTTTATTAGATAACACTTTTCCTAGTAACACTAGCGACTGTTGTTTACAAACACAACTAACTGACATAATGACTTGCGAAAAAAAATGAAGGGACTGATTACAATATAAAATAGATGTCCTCATGATGAGTGGCGAAGGAAGGGGGCACGCCCTTCCTGGTGGCCCAATTCATCTCTGTTTAGATCTAGAAGAGTCCTTGCTTCCAAAAACAAATGGGAAACTTAAGCTATAGTGTCTAAGCAAACAACAACTTGGAATGAGTGGGAAGTTGGCCCTTTTTGCCAACCATATAGGAAATATATTGATGTTGATGTGTGAACCTCATTTGTGAATCCAAAATTTGATCATCAAGTAGAGGAGGCTAGAAATATGGGATGTCATCGAAAGGGTGTTGAATTGTAACTTCTTCTTCGAGAAGAGGAGGCTCGAACAACTTCAGTTTGTTCACATTTAACACATCATGTATGCTTAGATGTGTTGACAAATATAGCCAATATGCATTCTCGCCAATGTGTTATAACACTGTGTATGGACCATATCTAAGTAGATGCAACTTATGATGATGACATTTGAACCTTTTTCTATCCAAGAGAAGCCATACATGATCACCCGATTGGAACAAAAAGGGGGTGCACTGCTTATTATGGCGTTGTCTACCATGTTCTTGGGCAGCTTTCAAAGAAGCTACAAACTGACTGTGGCACCGAGTGATATTCTGAAGGAAGCACTATTCTTCTTGTTGTCCCTATTGGTGATGTCCAGAGTCTGACTGAGTGATAGTCAGAGGCATCTCTAAGGGTGATAGAGGATGAAAACAAATATATGCCTTGAATGTCAAGAAATTGGTGGAAGAGTGGGTGGATCAGTTGTAGCTATGATGGATAGTATGAAGATATGAATCCCATTGTTTTTTTTAGAAAAATAACTGTGAAGAGAATGAACCAGATTACGATTAACCACCTTATTTTTCCCATCGGTCTGGGGATGGAATGCAATGGAGAACCAAAGCTGACAACCCATCAATGACCAAAGAGTGCATCATAAAGTGTTGAGGAAGAGAGAGTCCCTATAATATATGATACTATTGGGAAGTTTGAAGTGGGGCCAAACATATCAGAAGAAGAGATCGACATTTTGTGTAGTATAAGTGGTTTTATGGCATGGGATGAAGAGCAACATCTTAGAAAAATTACAAACTACTACCCAAATTGCATCATGCTTGCAGAGAGTGGTTGGAAAAACACTCAAAAATTCCATGGAAGTGGATTCCCATGGAAGGGATGGGACGGGTAATGATTGGTAAATACTATGCTTACAATTATATTGCTTACTTTGTGAACATAGTGAGCATGCCCGAATGAATTTCTCCACCTACTTTGAAAAAACATGCTAGTAGAAGTGGTGCTTCAAATTATGAATGATATTCGTTATCCTAAAATGGCCTCTGCATGAAGAGGCACGTGCCTCCTTGATAAGAATAAGGAGATCATATTATTGGGGAACACCCAACTGGTTCATTTTGTACAACCAAGCTTCACGGATTGTGTAATCTGGGAAGGGAATTTGGTTAATAATTGTGGGTTGTTGCAGTGATGTCCAAATTTCCCCGAAGCATGGGTCTGTGGCATACATGTCCTTCTAGGCATCATATGATGCACATCGCACCTCTAATATGTGCATGACTTGAAGTGGATGTTGACTCAACAAATCCGCTAGTTTGTTAGTGACTCCTTTTTTGTATTTAATAACCAGGTAAAATTATTGAATGTATGTTGCCCATTTCAAATGATGTTGTTATTGAATCTTACTCTGCGAATTAAGAAAAATGAGAGGATGATGGTTGATGTGCAGAATAGTTTCTTTACCTAGAATATAGTGGTGCCACTGCTTCAACGCATTCACTAGACTATATAATTCATTATCCTATGTGTTGTAATTAATATTTGTTCCTGCTAGTGTCTTTGAATGATAGGCCACCAGGTGACCTCCCTATGTAAGAACAACCCCAATGGTGAATTGAGAGGCATCTATCTCAATCTTGAAGGGATTCTCTAATTCTAGTAACCAAATACATGGTGCAGAACATAATGCTTGCTTTAACCTCTCAAAATGGCGTTGAGTGTCTACATCCTACTGAAACTTATCTTGATTAGTTAATTGATGCAAAAGATGAGCTAGTTGTGATAAATGGGATACAAACTTCTTGCAAAATTTGATGCCACCCATAAAAAGATTCAACATCTACATGTTGGGGGACACTTTCCAGTTGGATAATGGTTGGATGCAAGAGGGATATGGGCACACCCTTGTTCTGTCCAAAATGAATCCTAGATATTAGACCGAGGTTTGTCCAAAGAATGATTTATTTTCCTTCATTTGAAGCTTATGTAACCACAGTAATTCAAGAAAATTTCAGACATACTAAAGATGTTCTTCCCAAGACCTGCTGAAAATCAATATGCCACAGATAAATCACTAGAAACTTACCCAAATGAGGCTGAAAGTTGTCATTGATTAATCTCATGAATGTTGTTGGTGAATTGGTTAGTGGAAACTGCATGACCATCCATTCATAAAGGATAAAATTGGTATTGAACATTGTTTTCCATATGTCAGTGGGTTGCATGTGCATTAGATGATATCTTTCTGTCAAATCTATCTTGGTGAAGAAGGAGGACCCCTGTAAGTGGTCCAACAAATCCTCAATATGGGGAAAGGGATATCATTTTTTAATGGTGGCTTTGTTAAGGGATTGATAATCGATAACTAAAAACCATTCAATGGTCTTTGTTTTGGGAATAATAAATGTTGGATAGGTGCAGGGAGGAGGATGGATGAATATGGACGGATTTTAACAGTTGGTCAATTTGGCATCTGATTTCTATAGCCTCTCGGGGGGCAAGGAAATATGATGGTACATTTGTCAAGGAGGCACTAGGAATGAGGTCAATGGTGTGTTCAATGGATTGGGGTGGGGGTAGGCTGGTGGGTGGATCAAAATCATCTATAAATTCCTGGAGGAGAGGAAATATTTTGGGAGGTGCCATATTGGTGAGGTTATCTGGATTAATAAGGTGCACAAAAAAACAAGAAACGTCATTATGGAGAGTGACTTTCTTAAATGTTGCTTCACTAGTAAGGGGTGGGGTGGGTTTCAGAGTAGAATAGGTAAGAACATGAGTGTGCCCCTCATGTTGGAGATGGTACTGATGATATTTCACATGATACACAACATGCTGGTCTTTTTGGTAAGTGAGGCCTAGTATAAAATATGCATAATCAAGAGGTGCCACATCGCATACTACTGTATCTCGGAAGGTGACAATAACAAAGGTGATGGCACAACATTGGGCTATAGTAATACAAGGGCCACCCTTTTGTACCCAACCAAGCTAATGTGGATCCGAATGCGGAGTGGTAGGGAGATGAAATCTCTATACTAACTCGTGGGACATGAGATGGGATGCCATTATCTAGGATGAAGGTGTCCAAATCATGCTTAATTTGATAATAATGCGTGAATAAGAGGATATTAGTGGTACCTAGGTTTGGGGATGCCATCAATATGAGTGAGGGGTAAGCTTCAGTGGGGTTATCAAGAGACACAATTTCTGGCTGGTCGAGGGGCTCTTGTTGAGCAACTTCTGTAACTAAAGTCTTATTGGTGCGTAAATTTTTAAGTGTGTGACAATCAACATAAGAGTGGGAGTTAGTCTTATGAAATGTGCACCAGGTTGCATTTTTGGAAGTGGATGAAGAAGGTGGAGAAAATGGAGATAGAGATGGACTGAGAGTGGTCGGTCTAGATCGAAATTGAGGTGATTGAATGTGAAGACCCACCTTATGTTCCACGACCAAGGCCCATAGGAAGGACTTCTCCAAGGATGGACTCTCGAATAAATAAAATTCATGATGTAGATGAATTAATAAACCAAAATTGACTTGATAATTAATACCTCTTCTCGATCACTAACGTGCAACTAGATCCACAATTTGCAGAAGACGTCAATGTATGCCTGGATGAACTGATTGGGCAATTGTCAAGGATGAAACTATTTGGAAAGAAGGTTCTGAAGGTAGCCAGGTGGATAGAAGTGACCTTGCAATGCTTATAGAACTCATCCCATGAAGTGATGAGTTCATTACTGATCGTTGTTGTCTCCCCAAGATCAACAACTAATTCACATTGTTCTAGTTGTGTGTCCCACCAGGATTGTGCAGTGCCTTTTAGTTGCAGACTGGCTATCTGCAACTTAGTGTCCTTTCACATCTCGAGAGAGGTATTGAAGTAGTTGGAGAGGCTGCAAATCCAGGAATCGATAGTCTCTCCATTCATTTTCCCAACAAATTTAGGAAATTGGAAGAAGGTGTCAAGCTGCATAGGTACTGGAGGTCTTCGTTGAGGCAATAGAAGTAACTCCTGAAGAGATAGAATGAAATCTTGAACTGGTGTAGACATATTTGAGCTTGAATCTTCAGTCGATGGTTCATGACATGGTGAAATGATTTTCATCCACCACAAAGGATTATGAGTGCTGCAAGTAAGATGTTGTAACTAATGTTGAATATGGCACACAGATGTGTTGTGGTGAATTGATGGAATGAGAAGTTGGAGTTCCCAGATAAGGGCCCACTGGAAGCCTTGAGAAGGGTACGATGGATGCATAAGAAAATGAGACAATGGAGGTCCTGAGAAGGGCATGCTGCAAGATTTGAGGAGAGCGTTGATTGTAGAGATGATTTCTGGAAAAAAAAATTCCTTTGCCTGAGAATTGTGGATGGTCTCGTTGTTTTCTTTTTGATTGTGAGTAGAATTTTTCCAAGATCGGTTGATATGATACCAATTGATCTACAATCCATATCAACACTATGCACCCACAACACTAGGGACACACTGAATTATGCAACAACAAATAAAATGGAAAACTCAACAGAAGATGAAAGAAGTGAAGTAGAAACATAAATTACCATCAATCTATTCCAATAGAGAGGGGTGCCCTTTATTAATATGTAGGGAGACTTGTTCCTATGGCTTATTTTTTAGTTACAAAAGAAGTTGATTCTTTATTTCTACAACTCTTTTCCAAAATGGATTGGCGAGAGTTATTTCCTTAGCAACAGACTGAAAAACATACATTCTAAACTAATAATCTGAAGCGCCCTTCTTTTAAGACTGGCTAGGGCTATTTATAAAACTAACTGAGTGACATACTTCCTTTATTAGACAATGCTCTAGCTAGTAACAATGGAAAGTGTTGTTTACAAACACATCTAACTGACATACTGACTTGCGATAAAAAATTAAGGGAATGATTACAATAGAAACTAGACGTTCTCATGTTGAGTGGCGAAGGAAGGGGGCACGCCCTTCCTGGTGGCCCATTTCCCATAATAAACATATCAATATGTGATATTGATATAGGTGGATATCTATTTCCACCCACCTATTCCACTGTCTCAAAGAATAGTTTCTATTTTGGTAGTTTCTTTTACAGTTTTTTGGGTCCCAAACTTTTGGGGCCATTTTGAGGACCTAAACAATGTTTTTTGGGCTTGAAAATGCCTAGCACGTAGCTAAAGTTATATGTTGGGATAAAAAAATATGTACTCCTCAACTATACCTTTCGAACGGTGTATCAAGCTCCCCAAACGGAGATCGTATGCAAGAGTTACGCCCTTGGGAAGTTGTCATATCAACTATCCCCATCGGGGCCCGCAAACCTTTTGGTGTTTCATCTATCGGTGTTAGGGTTTTGGATTTTTAGGGTTTTATCATTTATGTTTTATGTTAAAAAGGCCTTTGGAGCCTCATTGTACTCATATTCTTGCGAATGAGAATAATCGTCACATCTCTTCTTAGAGAGACACTTCCACCATTTGAGCATGTTTGTTTCAGTATACATTTTTATAGTTTCAACAGGTTCTCTTTATTAATAGAACTCAAGTATTACTGTATCTCTTTGTATTTATTTTCTATACATCTGTATTTGATTTCATTGCATTTATAAATCCAAATCAGTGGTATCAGAGCGGTTTGTTATTTATTTGTTTCTATGTGCATGTCCCCAACAAGGTCAGGGTACAAGGAGTTGGGACTCAAAGTAGTTGATCCCTTGCAAGGTTTTTCCCAATGATCATGATGTCCTTCCACGACGGAAGGAAAGAGAGACGATGGAGTAGGATATCCTTTTATATCGTTTCTCAAGGAATCCCTCACGCAACAAAGGAACGATATGATGGATAAATTTTCATAGATCCTTCGATGGTTGCCAACAAGCGAAACATCTTCATCAAGTGACCACTTTGGAGGTGTCGCCCCCTTCAAGGTACATGTCAATTTTGATATCCTCTTATTTGAAGGCCAGATAGATGTGGATGTTATAGGTAATTTTTTGAATCTACTAGAAGGGTATTTTTCGGTCCATAATTTTTCCAATAGAGAAAATGATCCAGGTGGATATCGATGGCCACCCACCTTTTCCAACTGACTCAAAATAGTTTTCTCGCAATTTTGGTAATTTACTATTTTTAGCAGTTTTTAACTTCTGGGGCCATTTTGAGGCCCTAAACGATTTTTTTGGGAAAACAGGGAGTAATATGGAAGTTTCTTCAATATTTCCTCCAAAATGAATCTCCTCGACGATGCCTTTCCAATGGGATATCATGCGCCTAAAACGAAGATTGTATGCAAAAGTTACGACCCTAGGAAGTTGATGTACTAACTTACCCAAATGGGGCCCACATGAATTTTGGTGCTTCATCCCTTAGGGTTAGGTTTTTGGATGTCTATGGTTTTTGCATTCCTACTTATTGTAAAAAGGCCTTCAGATCCTCATTGTAATCATCTTCTTGCGAATGCGAGTAGCCGTCACATATCTTCTCAGAGATAAGCTGCCACCATTCTAGCGAGTCTTTCACTCTGTATTTTTACAGTCTCTGTACATTTATTTCATTAATAGAAATTGTGTATTACTGTATCTATGTGTTTATGGTTGCATATATGATACATTTATGTTATATTATTGAATATCTGTGATATCTCTATGCATTTCTTTATTATATCTCCGCTCTTATTTCGTGCCGAAAATAATCCGGATCAGTGGTATCAGAGCAGGCAACTCTTGATCATTTTTTTTAGTGCATGTCCTCGACGAGGTCCGAGTATAGAAAGTTGGGTCTCGATCTTGTCTCTCTTGAATACAATCACTCTTGCACACCCAATAAACCCTCCATGGCGTAAGAAAAGAAAAACGACGGAGCAGACGATCCTATAAATTTGTTGCTTGAGCAAGCTCTCACGCGACAGAGGGATGAAATGATGGAGAATTTTTCCCACATCCTTCAACACCTGCCGATAGCAATAGGCACATCTTTATCAAACAACCACTTTGGAAGAACCTCTCCTTTCAAGGTATAGGTTAATTTTTATTTTCCCATATTTGAAGGTCAGATAGATGCGGATGCCCTAGAAAAATGGTTAAATCCGTTAGAAGGTTATTTCTCTGTTCATAATTTTTTTGACAGGGAAAGGATCACCTTCACACTCCTTAAGTCTCTCCCCCATGTCAAACATTGGTGGGAAACTTACTGGGAGCAAAGTTCCACAGAGGATTCTGGAATATATGAGGCCGAGCTCACTTGGGATTTTTTTGTGGATGCGGTAAAGGAACAATATTACCCTGTTGGAAACTATGAGGACCAATACATGAGATGGACCACATTGCGGCAAGACAGGGGCCAAGCAGTTCCAAATTTCACCAATACCTTCCATACCTTGTGCACCAAGCTGGGTATCAAAGACTTCGAATGACATTTGGTTCTGAAATACCGTGGGGCTCTACACAGATACATCCAAACTGAAATGGATTTTCTGGATATCTCATCACTCAGTGCTTCTTATCGATATGTTGTTAAAATCGAGCAGAAATTTAAGCACCAGAAAAAATGGGATTTCGGTTCTACAAATCCGCAACAACCAAAGTATGATAAAGATGACCCTAACAAATAGTCTCCCGAAAACCAGTCCAAGCCACATGAAAGTAAGGGTCACGGGAAGACAAAGAAGGACACCCGAAAATGGTGTGATTTCCACAAAATCCCCTGGCACAACACCGATGAATGTTGCTTAGAACAATCATTGGTGCTCAAGATCAAAGACAAGGGGCCGAACCCTGATTCAGAATCTGATTATGAAATACTGGTAAAAGACAGATCATCGACATAGACCCCACTGCTATTGTCACGACCGCAACAATTCAACCAGAAGAACCAACAGATCCTAAAGAGGGGGAGCACCTTTTTCATTCACATATGTGGGTGAAGGGGACCCCGCTTCATTTTATTGTTGATAGCAGAATCTAGAAGAACCTCATCTCAACAAAGGTCGTCAAACAGTTGGGATTTTTGACAACACCACACCTGCAACCATACAACATTGGGTGGATTTTCCAAGGAAGAGATCTCGATGTCATCCAATAGTGTCGATTGTCATATGACATCCAACATGTTAGTAACATTTATCGTCCGAGGCATGAGAGCGTTCAGGTCTACAAGTGGCGCGAAAAGCGCCCGAGCGCAACATGGAAAAAATCTCGTTTGTGGCTTCCAAGCAAGTAAGCGGGCAAAGATCATATTTTCAACGGTCAGGATCCACCCATAGGAGCAGATCAGTGGTTGGCGGAAAATTGAGGCTAGCGGAGCTGCGTTGGGGTTAGCGCCCATATTATGAGCAGGGAAGGATAGCAACCATCCATCTAGAGGATGCGTGGCGTGAGATCTAGTCGCGTCGGCGTTTTGGCATTCGGGAGTTCGAAGGGTGAAGGTTCCATGTTGTCCTATATCTTGAAACCCTAAACCCCGAAAGCACCGGAGGTGCCAAAAGTTGGGCCCGCAATATTACGGAGCAATCTCGGCCATCCATCCACAGGAGACACCTGGCGCGTGATTAGGATCCTCACCGATTCACCCCTCGCGATTTCGAGGTGCAAGGTGCAGCATCGTCGTATTCCCGATGCGCGAGGTGTCGGGAGTGTGTAGGACCCGGGCCCACAACATCGTCGGGAGAGTTCAGAACCATCAGATCTAGAGGGATGCATGGCGCTAGATTAAGCCGTCTTGGCGGTTCGCTCGTCACGATTTCAAGGAACAGGGATCAGCCCCTTCCTATTCATGAACACTGAAAGTGCCTTTGAGAGTAAGCACAGTGTCACCGCCCGTGGTCACATGGTAAAATAGAAAGAGCTGTGAAAAAGGGATCGAGGGTGTCGAGGCCAGTCGCCGAAAGGGTCATCACAATTCCCAGGTGCCATCTGATCCACCCTCAATCTTGGTCTTCGCTTGGAGTAAATGAAGGCAAGAAGAGGTGGCTGAAACCTCTCCTCAGTCATTAATTGTGAGGTATGGAGGGTCTGGCAAGCGGTCTACTCGAGGGGGTCCTGTGTACCCATTTTTCCAAAGGAGCCATGCCGAGTTCTTGACTAACCGGAGGAGGTCTGCACATGCTAGCTTGACACTTAACGGCTCATCTACCTCCCTTGTAGGAGCCACGCGCAGTTAAGGTGGCATCTGACAAAGAATACCTGCCCGAATTCGGCTGAAGGGACACCAAGCCTTGGATGACTAAGCACGCCGATGTTAGGCGATTTTCTTTGAGTATATAAACTCAGTCTTTGTATTTTGTAATCTATCGATGGTAGAGCGAAGCTCCCGACTATATGTTTTAATAGACATTCTAGCTTTCTGGTTATGCACCTATATGTGAGATTTCTTAGTTTATA
The DNA here is from genome assembly GCA_009831015.1 of Picea engelmannii. Taxonomy (NCBI): domain Eukaryota; kingdom Viridiplantae; phylum Streptophyta; class Pinopsida; order Pinales; family Pinaceae; genus Picea; species Picea engelmannii. The sequence goes on along the minus strand of ML780994.1, from coordinate 796,235 downwards.
GCAGACAATATTTCTTACTCCATCTAAAGTTTCATCTCATCCTCAGAGAGTTTGTGAACGACTGATTCATGCAAATTATTGCAATTATGTTATAATAAAGGATTTATTGTGGCATTATTGTATTCTCTGGTTTTTTGCATTTGAATGTAAGAAGATCTTGCGTTCGGATGCCTTCTCCTACAATCTGTTAGAAACCTGATGTTTATGACAGACCCTTACATCTCTCTGGTACAAGTCTTCCCCCTACTCACCCTTACTACGACTCACTGTCTGAAGTTTGGTCAAGATCTCACCCGCTTATGCATACCTGACCTAGTCTCGGAGTTAGAATAGTGTTGTTTTGAGTTAGCATTCCATTCGATCACCCCTTTTTAAACAAATCATGACATAAACTGATGGGCATTGGGCTCTGCCCCTGCTGCAATCCAGGGGTGACTTCTGTCGCCAACATTTCTGGCGTCATTGTTGGGGACGAAGTTGAAAATTTTCCCCGGTATTGAACGACATTGAGCCTCTGATTCTGAAGGTGCATCAGATATCAGAGCCTTTGAAGATTGCTACTATGCACCTGGAGACTCCATTGTGACAACTCCACTGTGGCGAACCTGCCATGTTAATTGTGGCTTTTAGAGGTAGACACACGCGGTCTCATCCACAACTGCCTCTAGCTACACTTGAAACTGATCCAGAGGTGGTTCTTAGAAAAGGAAAGGCCTCTGAAGAAGAAGCTTCCACCACCAAACCAGGTAATCCACCATCTCCTTCTGTAGGAACTCCATTTTTTCCTCCTCAGTTTCTTGATAGACCTCTTTCTGATGTTTCCCATTTCCTGAATTTCGGGAGTGTTCCTACTGAGTTTTCCCCTCCTGGTCTAGGATTGGAGGGAGAATCCCTTGTCACTCCCCTCTCCTTTGAAGTTGTACTTTGGCACAGACCCAGGCCTGCAGAAGATTTCTCCACTCCTCCTCTTGCTACTGTTACCACTCCTGTACAAATAGGAGCATCTGTTGACTTAAGCCCGTTAGCCTTCTCCTTAAATCCCCTTTTGTTTCCCATTCCACTCTGAGACTCATTCCCAGTAGCCCCTTCGCGAACTCCTTCTCCTCCACCTAATATTCCTATGGCCGGTGCTAATCCCCCTCTAAATAGAATGGATTCCATAGTCGCTGCTAGATACGCTCCCTTAATTTTACCTCATCCTATGAATCCTCTCCCTGCTGGAGATTACTTGAAGTATATGCCCAAGTTCACTGGGGAAGGGGACATAACTACGGAAGAGCACCTGGCTGCTTTCTACAGTTATGCGAAAAACCTGAACATTGAAAATGAAGATGTCTGGATGAGAATCTTCGTCCAAAGCCTGGATGGTGAAGTGAGAAAGTGGTTTAGAGGATTGGCCCCGGGATCTATTGCAGGGATCAAGGCCCTGGATAGTGATTTCCTGAGGCAGTGGGGAGATAGGAAGGATTTCATGTATTACATGATAGAGTTCGGGTCTTTGAAGAAGATGGATGGAGAGTCTGTCTCTGACTTCTCCAAAAGATTCAATAAGATGTATAATAAAATTCCCGCCGAAATAAAGCCCTTAGAAGCCTTGGCCAAGATCTCTTATGCTAATGCGTTTGGCCCCGATTTCTGTCTTTTATTGAGAGAAAGAAGAGCCACCTCCTTAGCTCAAATGAAAGATGTGGCCATAGAAGTGGAATCCAATGTATTAGCAGTTGATAGACTGAGGAACAAGGCCGATGCAGATAGAAGAAAGGGAAGATCTGAAGCCTCGACTTCTAGCCCATCGGTACCCCACCCACAAGTGGATGAACTGACCAAGATGGTGAAGTCTCTGTCTGCAGAGATGGAGAGGATGAAGGTGGAAGGGAGGCAAGCATACAAGGGCCCTCAAAACGCTGAAAACAAAGGATGTTTCAAGAGGCCAAACAATATTACTCCCCCGACAGTGCAAAGAGAGAGGGGAAGAGACAGAGAAGACCAGAAAATTCAGGCCCCTTTCCAAAACAATTTTGTGGCCGAGGGGGAAGAAGGGGAAACAGATGAGCTTGATCCTGAAATACATTTCTTTAGGGACATACTTCCTTTTCCTCATCTCACTCAATCAACATACGGGGAGTCTCTCATGGACAATTAGCTAAATGAACTGAGCAAGGAAGACAAGGCTAGTGGCAGCCAAGGCAGGTATGATCTGAGGTCGAAGAAAAAGTCAGTAGCACCTGATGTTCATGAGTGGTCCACTAGAATAGAGAAACCTGCTAATGAAGTAATAGACAATCACAAAGGTAAGAGGAACTGACCCCTCTCTCCCATAGTCCAGAGTCATGTTCCCGAAATAAGAGAAATCCCTAAGCTTACATCTTCTTTTAATTTCGAACATGAAATTCAAAAGATCATAATCCCTGTGCCACTGACCGAATTGATTAAACATGAAGGATTCAAGAAATACTTCTCTGAGATTTTACAGTCTGAGGTCTCATGCCTTCCCACAGACTCCATCAATTTGCAATATGAAAAGCCTACAGTTATTCTAGGTCCTATGGTAGAAGACATGAATGAATCATCCCCTCCCTTCTACACTTCCTTGAACATACCTGACAAGGTGCTGCACAACTGCTTGATGGATTCGGGGCTTCTCATAACCTCATGCCCAAAATGGTCATGGAAGAACTAGGGCTAGAAGTCACCCGAGCCTATCATGACCTCTATTCCTTTGACTCCAAGAAAGTTCAATGTCTCAGGGTTATCAAAGACTTGGTCGTGACCTTGTTTCAGTTGCCCATGAAAAGTGTGGTCATGGATATTGTAGTGGCTGATGTCCCCCCCAAGTTCGGTATGTTGTTATCAAGATCTTGGATAAAAATACTGGGGGGAACTTTGCAGATGGACCTCACATATGCTAATATCCTAGTGTTTGGGGGAGAACATAGGAGGCTATACAGGGAAGACCAATTGGCCTATATAATCAGTGATGAAGCCAACACTACCAACCATCCCATTTTTTCCTTAGACACTGATTTAGGTTCCAGTCTACTACAACTCACTCATGCTCCCGAGCCCCCTCTTAAACTCAGAAAGCAACCCACCATTCCTCATGAATTTCCTCCCTCCATCACCCCCGTCTAGAAAATTCTTTTTGATGGAGCCTGCTCCAGAGAAGGCGCTGGTGCTAGGGTGTTTTTTGTGTCACCTTCTCAGGAAACCATTTCCCTGTCATATAGGATAGAATTTGAAACCACCAACAATGTGGTAGAGTATGAATCTCTTGTTCTGGGTATGAGGGCTGCGAAGGAAATGGGAATTAAAGAGATAGAAATATTTGGAGATGCTGAGTTGATTATCCAGCAAGTCAGAAATGCCTATCGTGCTAATAATCCCCGGCTCAGAAATTACATAAATGAGGTATGGGACCTGATTGACAATTTCTTCTTGGCTTTTAACATTTCTTTCATTTCGAGGGGGGAAAATACTTCAGCTAATTCTTTAGCTGTCTCAACTAGTTTGCTCAAAGTCCCTTTGCCACCTATGGTCAAATTTGATGTTGAGATAAAATATAGGCCCTCTGTACCAGACAATGTCAAGCATTGGAAGGTATTCGAAGATGATCTGGAAATTGAAAAATTTCTCCAATCTTTTGATGAATTTTCTGCGTTGCGCATTGATCAGGATCCTGACATGAGAGATGACCCTCACTTTGAGGTGTTTTAAAATAAAATTGCTAACCACCATATCATTCAACTACCTAGCAATCACATTCTGAGGGGACTAATTCCTTTAGAAAGATTATTCGATGGGAATGATGTGGTAGTAAAGGGTAGGGTTACAGATGAAGATGCTGACACAGCCGAGTGCAACATTGGCACCCCAGAGGAGCCTAAATTTGTCAGGCTATCAAGGAGTTTGACTAGAGAATAGAGGGCCGAATATACTGAGTTGCTGAGAGAGTTTGCTGATGTGTTTGCATGGACCTACAAAGATCTCAAGACGTATGATACATCCGTCATTGAACACAAGATCCCACTAAAGGAAGAGGCTAAGCCATTTAGGCAGAAACTAAGACAGATAAATCCCATGTTGCTGCCTGTCATGGAGAAAGAAGTGAAGAAGTTGCTAGAGGCCCAGATCATTGTCCCCTTAAGATATTCTGAATGGGTAGTCAATTTGGTTCCGGTAAGAAAGAAAAGTGGAGAAATCAGGCTTTGTATCGATTTCAGGAACCTGAACAGGAGCTCAAAGAAAGACAATTATCCCCTGCCCAACATGGAACACATATTGCAGAGGGTAACCGGTGCATCTAGGATTTCCATGATCTACGTTTTTTCTGGCTATAATCAGATATTGGTCATGCCTGAAGACAGAGAAAAGACAACCTTCACCACTTCTTGGGGCACATTCATGTATGCCAAAATGCCATTTGGAATGATGAATGCGGGAGTGACATTTCAGCGAGCCATGGATATAGCCTTCATCGGAGAGAAAGATAAGTTCGTGGTGATCTATCTGGATGACATAATAGTCTTCTCCAGGTCTGACAAAGAACACTGTTGTCACCTGAGAAAGTTTTTTTCGAAGTGTCGGAGGTTCGGCCTTTCCCTAAATCCCAAGAAATCTTTGTTTGCTATGAAGGAAGGGAAGCTTTTAGGCCATATAGTATCAGCAGAGGGAGTAAAGATTGATCCTAGAAGGATAGAAGCAATTCAGACCCTGTCACTTCCCAGATCTAAGAAGGAAGTGCAGGCCTTTTTGGGGAAGATTAATTTTCTGAGGAGATTCATTTCAAATTTTGCTGAGCTGGTGAAACACATCACAGCCATGCTCAGGCAAGGAAATGGAGTAAAATGGACTGCTAAACCCAGGGAATCTTTTGTCCAAATAAAGAGGGCATTGACTGAGGCACCTGTGCTGATCAGTCCTGACTATTCCAAAGATTTCCTAATTTTCTCTTTTGCTTCTTTTGATACAGTAGCAGCAGTCCTATTGCAGAAAAATGAGGAAGGGAGAGAGCAACCCATCGACTTCTTCAGCAAAGAATTAAGAGATGCAGAGGTCAGGTATGAAATCATGGAGAAATAGGCCTATGCCTTAGTGAAATCTCTCAAAGCTTTTAGAGTCTATGTCTTGCACTCAAAGGTGACTGCATATGTTCCTTCAGCCTCTGTGAAGGACATCCTGGTACAACCCGACATAGATGGGAAAATGAGTAAATGGATAGCCAAGATCCTAGAATTTGACTTGGAAATAAGGCCTACCAAATTGATCAAAGGTCAAGGCTTAGCCAAGCTGTTGGTTGAAGCTAATTGCAAAGCTTTAGGGGTAGATTTCATCAAGACACGATCAAAAAATCAGTAGAATCGGCTGTCTGACGTAGACCCTTAGATGGAGCCCCCATTGGCTCGATGTCCTTGGTATAAGGATGTCATATATTTTCTGCAGGAGTTGCGGCCCCCAGATGGCCTGCAAAGAAACAAAGCAAGAGCTCTGAAGCTCAAGGCAGTCAGATACTGCCTTATTGATCAAATTTTACACTAGAAAGACCCCCTGGGGGTGCTTTTAAAATGCATTGATCCACAAGAGGCCAAAAAAATCATGGTTGAATTTCACAACAGCCTATGTGGAGGGCACCATTTCTGGAAGACCACGGCTCACAAAATCTTCAGAGCTAGGTACTACTAGCCCACCTTGTTCGCTGATGTCTGTAGAAGAGTTAGAGCCTGTATCCCGTGCCAAAGATTTTCAGGAAAGCAACAACTCAAGTCTCTTCCTTTAAAGCCGGTAGTTGTTTCAGGACCTTTCCAGCAATGGGGCCTAGATTTTATTGGAGAAATTCACCCTACTTCCAGCAGGCAGAACAGATGGATCTTGACTGCCACAAATTTCTTTACTAAGTGGATAGAAGCCATCCCCACCAGGAGTGCTTCCCACAAGGTAATCATTGGGTTCCTGGAGGACCTCATCACAAGGTTCGGCTGCCCAAGTAAGATTGTCCCTGATAACGCAGCTGCTTTCGGGTCTAAGCCATTAGCCAAGTTCTATGAGTAGTTCAGGATTAAACTGATTCACTCCCCCCCATATTATCCACAGGGAAACGGTTTAGCAGAATCCTCCAACAAAAGCCCGATAAGGATCATCAAAAGATTGTTGGAAGACAACAAGAAGGCCTGGCATTCAAAATTAAAGTTTTCTCTATGGGCCGATCGAGTGGCCACGAAGAGATCTAGAGGCATCTCCCCTTTCTAGTTAGTTTACGGAGAAAAAGTTGTCTTCCCTTCTCAGCTGGCCATTCTCGTAGCGAAGTTCTTCCAGGATATTCAAGAAGAACCCAATGATATGATCAGAAGGATTCATCAGCTAGTGGAGGCCTAGCAGGCCAGGGAGCAGGTAATGGACAAAATTCAGGATCATTAGCAAAGGATCAAATAGGTTTTCGATAAGAAGGCCAAGAAGGAAGGATTTCAGATAGGAGACTTGGTGCTGAAATGGGATGCTCCTAAACAAGATAAGGGCAACCACGACAAATTTGAAGCCCTGTGGACCGGGCCCTTCAAAATCTCTGAGGTTTTCTCAAATAACACATATCGGCTGTAGGATTTGAAGGGTGAAGAAGTTTTCAACAGCCCAGTAAATGGGCATTTTCTGAAGAAATGTTTTCTCTGAGCCTTCGATGGATCCTTTGTCTGTAAATATTGTCCTTTTGGTTCCTTGTTTATTTTTATTTCTATTTTTTGGCTTTGTAAATGACTCCATAACCCAACAGCAAGGCACTGGAACTGCAAAATGAGTCCTTAGAGCATCACAGGAACGAATCTATCCCCCATGGAGCCTAATGTTAGTAACATTTCTCGTCCGAGGCACGAGAGCGTTCAGGTCTACAAGTGGCGCGAGAAGCGCCCGAGCGCAGCATGGAAAAAATATCGTTTGTGGCTTCCAAGCAAGTAAGCGGGTAAAGATCATATTTTCAACAATCAGGATCCACCCATAGGAGAAGATCAACGGTTGGCGGAAAATCACGGCTAGCAGAGCTGCGCTGGGGTTAGCGCAATGGATAGCGCCCATATTATGAGTAGGGAAGGATAGAAGCCGTCCATCCAGAGGACGCGTGGCGCGAGATCTAGTCGCATCGGTGTTTTGGCATTCATGAGTTCGAAGGGTTAAGGTTCCATGTTGTCCTATGTCTCGAAACCCCGAACCCCGAAAGTGTCAGAGGAGCCAAAAGTCGGGCCCGCAGTATTACGGAGCAATCTCGGCCATCCATCCACAGGAGACACCTAGCGCATGATTAGGCTCCTCGTCGATTTTCCCCTCGCGATTTCGAGGTGCAAGGTGCAGCATCGTCGTATTCTCGATGTGCGAGGTGCCGGGAGTGTCCAGGACCCGGGCCCACAACATCGTCGGGAGAGTTCAGAACCGTCAGATCTAGAGGGACGCATGGCGCCGAATTAAGCCATCTCGGTGTTTCTCTCATCACGATTTCAAGGAACGGGGATCAGCCCCTTCCTATTCACGAACGCTGAAAGCGCCTTTGAGAGTAAACACAGGGTCACTGCCCGTGGTCACATGGGAAAATAGAAAGAGCTGTGCAAAAGGGACCGAGGGTGTCGAGGCCAGTCGTCGAAAGGGTCATCACGGTTCCTAGGTTCCATCTGATCCACCCTCAATCCTGGTATTCGCTCGGAGTAAATGAAGGCAAGAAGGGGTGGTTGAAACCTCTCCTCAGTCATTAAGTGTGAGGTATGGAGGGTCTGGCAAGAGGTCTTCTCGAGGGGGTCCTATGTACCCATTTTTCCAAAGGGGCCATGCTGAGTTTTCGACTAACCGAAAGAGGTCTGCACATGCTAGCTCAGCACTTAATGGCTCAGCTACCTCCCTTGCAGGAGCCACACGCATTTAAGGTGGCGTCTGACAAAGAATACCCGCCCGAATTCGGCTGAAGGGACACCAAGCCTTGGATGACTAAGCACGCCGATGTTAGGCAATTTTCTCTGAGTATATAAACTCAATCTTTGTATTTTGTAATCTATCGATGGTAGAGCGAAGCTCCCGACTTATGTTTTAATAGACATTCTAGCTTTCTGGTTATGCACCTGTATGTGAGATTTCTTATTTTATTACAAACAATCTTTCTTACTCCATCTAAAGTTTCATCTCATGATGAGAGAGTTTGTGAACGAATGATTCGTGCAAATTATTGCAATTATGTTATAATAAAGGATTTATTGTGGCATTATTGTATTCTCTAGTATTTTGCATTTGAATGTAAGAAGATCTTGTGTTCGGATGCCTTCTCCTACAGTCTGTTAGAAACCTGATGTTTATGACAGACCCCTGCATCTCTCTGGTACAAGTCTTCCCCCTACTCACCCTTACTACGACTCACTGTCTGAAGTTTGGTTAAGACCTCACCTGCTTATGCATACCTGACCTAGTCTCGGAGTTAGAATAGTGTTGTTTTGAGTTAGCATTCCATTCAATCACCCCTTTTTAAACAAATCGTGACATAAATTGATGGGCGTTGGACTCTGCCCCTGCTGCAATCCAGGGGTGACTTTCATCGCTAACACAACCCTTCAAGGATGAGGTATTATGTGATGTTTCCCCACTGGATGTCTGTGATGTTCTCTTGGGCCAGACATATATGTGGAGACGCCATGCTGTTTATGAGTCTCGACCCCGCAGTGTCATTGTTTCTCTAGGGGGTCATCTCTACAGAATACTAGAGGTAGTTCCGACTATTGTTCCACCTAAACAGTGCCGCAAAGTAGAATCTCATACTGCAAAATTAATCTTCTTCACAATCTGTTCAAAATGGGAACAAAAGGACACTGCAACCACTATAGCCTCACCCCAAGCACCTTCTATCCAAAAGAAGCAGGTTGACAAGGTTGCAGCAAAGCGCAAAGATTTCTTTTGCACAACGTCCTCTCGTGTATCTCAACTTGTTGAACAGCCTTAGCCCCAATAGGTTTGTGACAGACTTCCACAAATTGAGCAGTGCGACGTCTCCAACAAGACAAGAAGTTCACAAAGATTTAGATTGAACAAATATTTTTTTCTCTCCCTCGGCCTCTCAAAGAAATGGAGACCATTGCTTCTTAAGGAGGGAGGATTGATCCAGGTGGATATTAGTGGCCACCCACCTTTTCCAGTTGGCTAAAAATAGGTTTCTGGCATTTTTGGTAATTTACTATTTTTAGCAGTTTTTAACTTCTGGGGCCATTTTGAGGCCCTAAATGATGTTTTTGGGAAAACGGGGAGCGATATGAAAGTTCCTTCGATATTGCCTCCAAAATGAATCTCCTCTATGATACCTTTCCAACGGGATATCATGTGCCTAAAACGAAGATTGTATGCAAAAGTTACGACCTCGGGAAGTTGATGTACTAACTTACCCAAACGGGGCCCACATGACTTTTGGCACTTCATCTCCTAGGGTTAGGTTTTTAGATGTCTAGGGTTTTTGGCATTCCTGTTTATTGTAAAAATTCCTTCAGAGCCTCATTGTAATCATCTTCTTGTGAATGTGAGTAGCTGTCACATCTCTTCTCAGAGATAAGCTGCCACCATTCTAGCGAGTCTTTCACTATGTATTTTTACAGTCTCTGTACATTTATTTCATTAATAGAAATCATGTGTTACTGTATATTTGTGTTTATGGTTGCATCTCTGATACGTTTATGTTATACTATTGAATATCCCTGATATCTCTGTGCATTTCTTTATTATATCTCCGCTCTCATTTCGTGCCGAAAATAATCCGTATCAGAAAATATTACCTTTGCACTCCTTAAGGTTGTCCCCCATGTCAAGGATTGGTGGGAAAATTACTATGAGAAAAAGGACACTGAGGAATCTGTAATATTTTCAGTCGCACCCACTTGGGATTCTTTTAGGGATGCTATTAAGGAATAATAATACCCTGTTGGAAGCTATGATGACTAGTATACAAAATTGACTACACCGCGACATGAAAAGGACCAAAAAATACCATAGTTCACAAATATCTTCCATACCTTGCGCACCAATATGGGTATCAAAGAATCCAAGAAACATCTAGTTCTCAAGTAATAAATCTTTCTGCATAGATACATCCAAACAAAAATGGAGTTTTTGTACATCTCATCACTGGGCGTGACTTATTGATATGCTCTCAAAATCAAGCATAAATTTAAACAGAAGAAACGATATTTTGGATCTACAAATTCCTCACAAAAGAAGCAAGGAAAAGGCAGCCCCATCGCATAGAACAAATGACAAAGAAAGGATGCACCCCCTCAGGACAACTATTCCAAGCCGTAAACAAAAAATGGGAAGTGGTGTGAATTCCATAAAATCCCCTGGAATAACACCAATGAATGTCGCTCAAAGCAGTAGTTGGTGGTTGAGAAGAAAGACTCAAATTCAAAGGAAGGTTTTGACTCTAAATTATATCCAGAAAAGGGGAAGCAGATCATTGATGCAAAACCTAGTGTCACTGTCGCTACCACCAAGGTCCATCCAAGTGAACCAGAAGAATCGAAGGAAGGTGAACACCTTTTCACTCGTAGATGTTGGTGAAGAGTTATTCGATGCATTTCATTGTCGATATTGGAATTCAAAAGAACCCGATCTCAATAGAGTCATCAAGAAGTTGAACCTATTAGAACTCTTTAAATTCGTTCGACTAAGAAAAAAAATGACAGAGGTAACCTATAGACCAACTTTAAGACCAAAAACTAGTCTCTCCAACCTAGAGAGGGCTCTCTCTGAGACTTGGTCTCTAACAAATGATGTCTTTGAATTGTCGGCTAGGTTTTTGAAATGTTTCTGGTCATGCTGGCAAGGAAATACAGAACCTTGGGCTATGGAGTCAAATTTTAGAAAGTGAGAGAAATAAATGACTTGGTAATTGAAAACTTGAGAGGATAAAGGATAAGTAGGCGATGATCTGTCAGTTCAAATGTCATTGTGTGTGGCGGGAGAAAAAGTACATAAAACAACTCAGAGCACCATTGGAGATGAATTCTAAATTTCTTCGAAGAAAACACAGGAGTTTAAATGGCAAAGTCTAAAGCACCGCGCGATGAATTCTAGACTTATTCAACATTTCGATTTAAACATGGTAAATAAATGGATATATAGGAAGCATGAAGTACATACATAGCAGAGATCACAATACATCAGAACACCACCACTAGAATATTTTCTTCAAAGCCTCAGGACCTTTTCATCATATTTCAATTGAGTTTGAAAGTTACATTCAACAGTATATTGTCTACACTACTTTTCCAACCAACCCTGCTTGCATTGAAAAGATACAATATATAGAAAAAGATGGCGCCCCTTGGGATGCTATGATCCCAACTAATACTCCTATACTTTCGGATCTGGTTATTCCCTACCAGATGATCTTTCGAATGGGACTTACTAAAAATAGGAACCTGACTGTACCCAATCATGTCATAACCGACGTCTTTACCATGATCGCTCGGTCATCAACAAGATTTCATTATTATGAAGTGATGCATCAGAGTTTCTCCTTTGAAGGGACACTCGAATGATCGAGCACTTTGTTAGACTTCTAACACCCAGTGTAATGGGATTTGATTGATGTCATGTGATCATTGGCCGTAGTATGCATGTGGTGGATTGGTATGGCGAGTGATTGTGGACTGTCACTCGTGTTTTCCAGATGGCGACGACGATTAGGGGACCACACATCTCCTTAAAAAATGTTGTGAGTTATGCCTACACTTGTCCCTCTCAACAGGTGGGTCTTCAACATTTGCGTGACGTATATCCATCGCGTGGATACCCGTCTGATCCCTTTCTTCCTGACAGGACTCATGACATGAGGATAGAGGAATTACGTGCCACGTTCAAAAATAAAAAAATGGGGTCGGGTCAATTATGTTTCTGGACTTATCTGGAGTCTTGATATTCTGAGCATTTTCCTGAGAGACCAGTTGTTCCTTTTTAGATTCTTTACCTTTCTTCGCAAGACCACGTTCCCCTTAAACTTCATTTGAGCACTGACTAGAGCCACACAGACGTTTTCCATGGTCAGTCCACATTCCTTGAAGTGCTCCACAATTCTCTCCTCTGACCTTATTTGTTCCTTGCACAACTGGATGATCATGTCTTACAGTTCTCTGAGTTGTTTCTTGAGCCAATTCTCATTCCCTTCTCGGCTCTGCGTCCTTGATGTTTCAACAATCCTTTCCACTAAATGATTTCTCAATTCCCCATTCTCCTATTACAACTCTGCAATAGTGAGCTGGGCTTTCTCTAGTTGCTGCGATGAATCCCGAACATCCATGCTTTCAGTGTCCAACCTTCTTCGTCTATCACATATTTCCCAGCTTGAACTCTCGACATGCTCTAGCTAAACCTTGTTTTTCCTTGGCCTGCTTATTTTTCGGGGTACTGGCTGTTGGGATGACGAGCCTTCCATTGTCTTTCCTTTTCCTGCGGCCCCCTCTATCCCCACCTCCATGCAACAAGACAATATTTCTCCTTTGGGTAGAGGGGGATCTCCTTTGGGGTCCCTGGGGATGTCGGCTAAAAACAGAAACGAGTCCCAGTCCTTGCCCAGTTGCCTCAATTCCTCAACTATCAAAAACTTCATTAGTGAGATATGGGATAAGTTCTTCTTTAGCTGGCTTGCTTTGGTTTGGACGTTGTCCACTATTCCTCCTAGACTTTGGTGCAAGAAGAAAGGTAAGTTCAAAGGCCTCTTCCCCGTGAAATGCATTAGAAGCTTGATGTGATGTGGGTATATTCTGTCAGACCTTCTTTCACAAGTGAAATACTTTCTAATCACCTTCAGGAGTTTCTGAAAAGGCTCCCGTAGATACTGACTTGAAACACTCGTTCCGATTTTCCCATTCAGGTAGTTTGGTTTGACAAATTATTCATAACATAGCATGTCCAAAGGCATTCCCTTAGACCACCTTTCACCGCATGGAGGGATATTCGTCACGGCTGACAGAGTTTCCTCCGTCACCCAGAATGTCATTCCTACAATAACTGCGTGGAACCCATTAAATCTGAGCATGAACTGTTCCACTAGTTTCACATTGTATCCTTGAATTTTCTCGCAATAGTTCATGTATACGACCTGCTTGAAATATTCACTGACATTTGGATCTTTGTTGAGCAATTCCAAGTCTTGAGGCTCGGGCCTCACAACTCTGCCACTTTGGGCCCTCTTCCTTATGTCTTGGGATGTTTCCATGGTGCACTGTGTGTTTGTTCTACACACACGGTAATGAAATATGACACCCTCTTCGCATGACAAATGGATAATGATACTCTCAGTCGAGACTTACTGGAGGGGTAGTGACATAAAATTTACGCGTTAATAGAAAATGAATTTAGGGATTCACTGTGCGGCTCCCAGGCACCATGAAGAGTCTCGGTGTTGGGACAGGTCAATGCTGTGATAAATATAATGATAGGCTCGTCGCAGTAGGGAAGCACGACATGAAATTTAGGCATGACAAGGAAGGAATTTGAGGATGAAAGGATGACTATGAGAGGACTTTTCACCCGACACAATATCTTGTGGAAAACTCCGACAGGCTCCAAATGAAACAAGCATGACAATTTTGACTAACTAGGTTTGCGACATAGCTGATGGTGATCGACTTTCCCGTAGAGAGAAAACTCAGGACTTGCAAGAAAAATCCCAGAAAATGCATAAACTCGGATGGTAAAAGAGAAACACGTAGAGTGAATGGCATTTATAACTGAACGGGAAAGGTATGGAATCATGACAGAGGACGTTGAATCCATGGCAACGAGAATTTTTGAAGTAGGCTGAATATTTGTGCAACACACTCGTGCGACGGGTACACTTCGGAGTGTGCAAAGTACAGATGATAGAAGATGCAGAGCATACATGATATGAGCACCGTGATTTCTTATCCTTTCCGACTTCATAATGAGGTGATGATGTTCGTTATATCTGCCGACGTGACCCTTACTCTAACAAATTTCCTCGAACTCTGGCACGTAAAATCCATCTTTCTGACAGGACCCAACCTTTTGGAAAAAGGCCTTTATAATTCACACATGTTTGATTATGACAACCTTTCCCGAATCTAAGGGACAGACTGACCAATTGCTGACTTTGACCCATTCAATGTTAAGTACCTGACCTCACATTATTTGACACATGGACCATGACTCATCTAGGACTGACTCTAATTGAAAAAATGATGGTGCTAACAGAACTTGCCGACGACACCAGACCTGTAATCCTACACCATCGGGTGGCTCTGCCAAAGAAAAAATCTATGCGTCAGCCAACAATTTCGTCTTCCCTACAACATCAAGCCCTTCAAGGATGAGGTATTGTGTGATATTTCCCCCCTTGAAGTTTGTGATGTTCTTTTAGGCCAACCATACTTGTGGAGATGACATGATGTATATGATTCTAGACCTCGCAATGTTATTATTACTTTAGGTAGACAATTGTGCAGGATACGAGAGGTAACTCCACCTACCCCCATTTCTTTGATCTCTAATAAGCAATGTAGGAAGGTCATTTCCCAGATCGAGAAATTTGTCTTCTTCATGATTCGCTCTCAAAGTGAAAAGAAGGTCACATACACATCCATGGCCTTTGCACAAGGTCTCTCCATGCAAAAAAAGAAGGTGGACAAGATCATGGAAGAATACAAATACATATTCTCCTCACCCACCGGGCTATCGCTACACTGTCAGGTCGAGCATTCAATCGATCTAACCCTAGGTGCACCTCTACCTAATGGGCTAGTCTATCACCACCCTCTGATGGAAAATGAGGAAATCAAGTGACAGATGCAAGAGATACTTCAAAAGGGGCACATCCGACCAAGATCCTCACCCTATGAGATCCTAATTGTACTCGTGTAGAAGAAATATGGGACTTGGTGACTCTGTATTGATTACATGGTCCTAAACAAATTCACAGTAAAGAACTGGTACCTAATTCCTTGAATTGATGACCTTCTTGACGAGTTCAAGGGAGAAATGTTTTTCAGTAAGATTGACCTGAAGTCTGGCTACCACCAAGTCCCAATAGAATATACTGATGTATGGAAGATTGCTCTCACATCTAAATAAGTTCTTTTCAAATGGATATTCATGCCCTTTGGTTTGAAAAATGCTCCAACAAATTTCATGAGATTGATGGATGATATATTGTGTCCTTTCACCAATTGTTTTGTGGTGGTATATCTGGATGATATCCTCATCTTCAACAAGAATTTGAAAAACACTTGTAGTATATTCAACATGTCCTTCACACTCTACGACAAAAAACAATATATGCTAACTTGGAAAAATGCTCATTTGGCATGAAAAAAGTCCAATACCTAGGATACATTGTTCATGAGCATGGTGTGCATCTGGATTCATCCAAGATCCAAGTCATTCGTGACTAACCATCCCCAACCACACTAGCCGAGCTTCGAAGTTTCTTAGGACTTGCCAACTTCTATCACAGGTTCATGTTTGGATTTCTCCCATATTGCATGGGCCCTTAACCAAGTGACCAAGGGTGGTGGCAAGGAAAATTTTGTGTGGGGGAAGTCACAACAACAAGCATGATTTGATGATCTGAAAAATCTCTTGTGCTCAACTCCATTACTCTCCTTACTCGATTTGCACCAACCTTTTAAGATTGAGACCAATGCCTCAGACTATGCCATTGGCACAATTCTCACTCAACACGCTCATCCAACATCATATCATAGTGAGACACTATCAGATGTCGTCTGTAAGTACCCCACCTATGAAAAAGAAATGTATTCCATTGTACAAGCCTGTCGACAATGGAAGCACTACATTCTGATGAAGGAGACAATCATCCACACTAATCACAAGCCTCTACAGTTCATGCAGACACAAGGAAAATTGCAGAATGACCACCACCAAAAGTGGTCCACATACTTGCAACAGTTCCATCACAACATCAAATATAAGACATGGAGCACCCATCCTGTCGTTGACTTCCTCAGTCGACCTCTAGTTGCAGCCTTAACCACGGTTCTTCACTCCTATGGCGATGAGACATTTGATTGGCCCCAAATCTACAAGAGTGATCCTGAATTCACTACCATTTACTAGATGCTGGGAACATGCACGAATGCCACTAACTTTCATCTTCAGGACAAACTGTTATGCCATTTAGGCCACCCCTTTGTTCCTTTAAGTGAGCATGCGAAGATGATTTGGGAAGCTCACTACAGTCGGATGGTAGGACATTTTAGCATGGAAAATACCATGGTAGTACTACAAAATCATTTCTATTGGCCGAAATTGCGCCAGGACTTCAACAAGTATATAAGGTCCTACACTTCCTGCACCATTGCCAAACTAGCCACTAAGACACAGGGCATGTACACTCATCTTCCTACTCTCGACAGGCCATGATAATTCATCTCAATAGACTATATGTCAGGCCTTCCTTCAACCAAGTAGGGAAATGACTATGTTTTTGTGGTGGTCGATCGGTTTTCTAAGATGGCCATCTTAACAACCTGCAAGAAGAATATCATAGCAGAGGCCACTGCCAAGCTCTTCATCGAACAAGTGTGGGTACACTTCGGGATACCACATACTATCATATCAGGTCGTGACAACAAGTTCCTAAGAACATTCTAGTCCAGCCTCTGGTCACTCTTGGACACCAGGCTCACCAAATCCATGACCTTCCACCCCCAAAATGATGGCCAAACATAGGTCGTCAATAAAATGATCTTGCATATATTGCGCATGTACAACTCCAAACATCCGCAAACATGGGATGAGAGTCTCCCTTATGTTCAACATCGCTACAAGAAATCCCCTCATAGCTCAACCGACCACAATCCCTTTCTGGCGGGGTTGGGATTTCAACCATTAGGTCCCATTGATGTTGTGCCACCCCTTGCATCCACACATGAAGAATCATCCCATGCTCAATTTGAGGCCGACAAAGCCACAAAGTTTATTGAACATATTTAGAACATCTGACAATAGGTCCATTGTATTTTATAGAAATCCAATGCTAAGTACAAACAATGCCATGATCAACACTAGGTGTTGCACAAGTTTTAGGTGGGTGACAAGGTTTGGTTGCATTTTCAGAAAGAGCACCTTATAGGACCCCATCAAAAGCTTCATCCACATCACTATGGAACTTACACCATCACCAAGGCTACGGGTGACAAATATTTTGAGCTAAGTATTGCCCCCTCCCTTGGCCTACACCCAGTGTTCAATGTGGACCTCCTTCGACCATACTTCCCACCATTATTGGACACATTGGGATCGCATAGCAGATGACATCAACATAGCTCAACCTGTATGGAACAAGCATCCATTGATCAAATCAGGGACACTCTTATTAAGGGCACTCGCCAACAAAGGATCCAAATTTATCTGGTTGTCAGAGCAGGGAAACTCTTGCATCAAGGCAAGTGGCTCACCCGGGGCCAAGTTCAACACAATTTTCCCCATCTGATGGGTACGCTCAATGCAATGGAGACCATTGCTTCCTAAGGGGGGAGGAATGATCCATATGGATATTAGTTTCCACCCACCTATTTCCATTTCCATTTTGGCAATTTGTTTTACAGTTTTTCGGGTCCCAAACTTTCTGGGTTGTTTTGAGGCCCTAAGCGATGCTTTTTGGGCTCAATAGTGCCTATCATGTAGTTAGAGGAAGATTCTAGGTTTAACTAAATATATACTCCTCGATATACCTTTCCAATGGTGTATCAAGTTCCCCAAACAAATATCGTATGCAAAAGTTACGCCCTAGGAAAGTTGACGTATGAACTACCCCCATCGAGGCCCACAAACCATTTGGAATTTCATCTCTCGGGGTTAGGGTTTTCTCATTTATGTTTTATGCTAAAAAGGCCTTTGGAGCCTCATTGTACTCATCTTCTTGCAAATGATCGTAGCAGTCACATCTCTTCTCAGAGATAAGTTACCACCATTTGAGAAAGTTTGTTTCAGTATACATTTTTACAGTTTCAACAGGTTCTCTTTATTAACAGAAGTCAAGTTTTACTGTATATCTGTGTATCTATTTTCTATACATATGCATTTCATTTCATTCCATTTATAATTCCAGATCAAATCCAATCCTACCCATGGAAGTATTTCATATTTAATTGAAAGTTTGGATCTAAAGAACAACTCTGATAAGAAGATGTGGTATAATATTTTTTCTATACATCAAGAACCGCCTATCTTATTGTTCTATGCAAATAAATTTTTGGAGGTTTGTATGTTTACAAGACATAGATTGTTTATTGAATTCTTAAAGGTTGAGATATCCCCATCAAGCCTTCTCAGGCCTCCTTTTTTTTCTTGAATTGAAGTAACAATGTTAAAATCACCTCCTAATATCCAAAAATAGTCATTGATGGTTTTTCCCAAAGCTTCAATAGATTCTAGGAAGGGATTATTGAGGGTTGGAATAGAGAGCTTGTAGACATTAGTAATAAATCCCTGGTCTACTGCTCGTAGGATTCTAAAACTTTCCATGATGCAGTTCTACAATGTTGACTCATTTTCCAAGATGATATGGGTTGGGTCCCATAGAATGGCTAAACCATCCTCATAGCTTGCACCTTTGGTAGCTATGCTTCTATGTCCTCTCCAACAATTATTTGATATGGTTGTCATGGTGTTGCTGTCACATTTGGTCTCTTGTAACATGACCACTAATGGGTTGTATTTAATGATTTTGTTTTTTAACATTCTATGCTTGCTAATTGCATTGAGGCCTATTGTATTCCATGCTATAATACTCATGTTAATACTTTGGTTGAGATGAGAAGTTTTTCTCTCGGATTCCCTTTTTTTTCCAAATTCCACAAGGTGCGCTCCCTCTTCTTCTAGTTTTTTCTTAGATGAAATTCTACCTCTTTTCTTCTCTTCTGCTATAATTTTTTTATGGTCTTTAAGAAATGATGTTTTCATACCTAGATTATCAAT
This sequence comes from Picea engelmannii, assembly GCA_009831015.1. Classification (NCBI taxonomy): domain Eukaryota; kingdom Viridiplantae; phylum Streptophyta; class Pinopsida; order Pinales; family Pinaceae; genus Picea; species Picea engelmannii. The sequence goes on along the minus strand of ML780994.1, from coordinate 777,275 downwards.
AGAGCTACTTTATTGGCTTTTAGTATGTACCTTGGCTTTCCCCTCTATCAATTCCCTTAGAGCTACTAGTTTGGGTTTTAGTATGTACCTTAGATTTCCCTTTTGTCAATTCCCTTTGTGACTGGTGAATTTGTTGTTCTCCATAGGCTACTATCAATGCTTGTATATCTATCTCAGACTTCCAAATCCATGTGTTGATTTGTTGTTTCCTTGTTAGAATCCTCCATGATTCTTTTGTTTCCATATCTTGTTCATCTATGGTTGTTGGGTTGCTTTCCGCCTTTAATCCCTAGTCTATGGTTTTCCTTTGTGTGGGTTCCTCTTTGTTATGAATCTCTAGCTTTTCTTGCTTTGTATTCTTTATGGAAGTTTCCCTTTCATGGGCTATGTCCTTTTCTGAAGTTGATAGGATTTGAAATCTATTGGAGTCCTTGGTTGGATCATTTGATCTTATTTTGTTTGTCTTCTTTACCTACTTGCATTTGTTTGGCACTTTGGTGAAGCCATCTTGATATTTTTTTGTTTTCGACCTTATTCTTATTTCCTTCTACATTTTTTGGGCAATCTCTAAAGAGGTTCCCATGTTCATGGCAGTTTTGGCACCTAAAGGGGATGTGTTTATTACCCATTTTCTATCTTGGAAGTTGATGTGTATGGATTTAGGGAGAGATTTGTAGACATTCATGTATATGCAAGAATAATATGTATGGATTTAGGGAGAGCTTCAGAGATGTTCATGTTCAAGTATATTCTTGCATACAATGTATATCTCCCAATGTGAGTCACCTTTGAGGTTTTGAAAAAATGGTTTAGGGTATTCTCAATGCCTGATAGGGTTTCTTCCTTCCATAGTTCCTATGGCAATGTATACATCCTTATTCAATTTGGTGCTTCCATGAAGTCCTCCTTCTCTAGTGAAACTCTCTCAGTCCCCTCTTTCAAGTTGAAAAAATACGACCCCTCTTCAAAGACTCAGTTATGATCTTCAATGCATGCAAATATAGTTGTGAAAAACCCTTTAGATTCGAGTTTTAAGTCCACTTGGCCTTTTGGTTTCCATCTAGTGTTAACCCACCAAGTTGAATCTTTCTTTGACAGTTAGATTCCCATAAATTTACCTATTACTGCGCGTTCCTTCATGTATTGGATGTAACTTCCTAGTTTAGAGGAGGTTACTTCACACCTTGAGTTATTGACCAATTTGGCCAAACAACCTTTCACTAGCTTTGATTTCTTCACTTGGTTTTGTTGATCCTCGCAAGTTGGGTCACGTATGCTCCCCACCACCTTTCTCCCCCCCCCCCCC